>JALMQS010000816.1:7296271-7419639 GCA_024734495.1 Forficula auricularia | reverse complement strand
TAAAAATTACCTATCCTTTTACCTGAATTTAATATTAATAATATTAATATATTGCTTTCAACTAAAGCAATACATTACTGAAGCAACGCTCGGTCCGCCAACTAAGGTACCTACTATAAATTAGGTAGTTATAAATGAAGTCAAAGTCAGGTCGTGAGCACTAAAATTGGAAAAATGTATTACTAGTATAACCATCATTTTTTTAATGCAATTAAGTACATACGTTTCTAAACCAAGATACCTTGCCAATCCTTTTATATTCTTAAGTGGGAGATAAATTTAAAAACCTAATTTATCAGTCGGAGAATTTACCACTGCTCGAAGCCCCTAAAAACTTAGTAAATTGGATATTGGATTGTATCTAACTTTCTGAGATTTGGCTCGTGATCCCGGCTTCTTTCCTTCTACTCAGTTCTTTTCAGATGGACCTTCTGGTGAATCTCCTTCTCACATCAATATCATAAAAAAAAAAAAAATTCGAAAAGACAACTACTGTTGGTGTCTATTTTGATAATCTTAATTAATATAATGATTTTGTTTGTATTGTTGCTGAAATTGCTTATCTAATTATTGTTATTGTGAATGTGCCGAATTTTTTGAATTTTTGTATTTCTGATGCTCATTGGTATAAGAGATAAAGAAAAATAATGTATTTTAGACGAAGGTGTGATGTAACTATTTGAGAGTCTGAAAAAGTCGCCAAAGCCGACGAAACGTTGGAGAAAAAATGAAAAATTAAACCAAAACTTGTCCTTAATTCCCATTATAAAATCTCATTAATATAATTAAAACATCAAAATGAAGAATATTAAAAAATAAATATTTAGAATATTTTGAGTACTGTTTAAATTAATAAATAACTTCTTAAAATTCACTAAGATTCATCAAAATGAAGATCCTAATTAGACTTCTAAAAGTGATTCTAAGATTTAAATACTCTAGAAATGACTTCAATGCTTGAACTGGAATGAATATCAGCTATCAATTTGCCTGTATAAAAGGCAGCCCCGCCTACTCTCCAGGAGCACCATTAAGTGCCGGTACTCACTCGCCACCTTTATTAACATGGAACAATCAACTGAACTACATTTTACATTAGAGTCAACATGTATGGGCTATCAGTTAATCGAAACAAAAGAAATACGATTGTCTCCAGGAGAAGCCAGTTGACCATTTGGTTATCGCATTTGGAATCGGTTAATACCCATAGTTCATTTTATTATAGAGGCTAAAATGACAATTTTCAAACATCTCCATATACTTGTCTTTAATGCTACTTGGGTGTGGCTTCTAGGTGGATTATAGTTTTTGGAATTGATTTCACTTTCGGTTTGATTAGGTGTCGATTTGTCAAGCGACCATGTTGAAAATATAAACTTTAATTTATCTTTTTAAACTCTTGTTTTTCGAAGCGGAAACAAAATCCTACCCTTGGTAAACCTACACAAAATATTGATAACGAACAACATTTGAAAAAAATGAGAAAAAATAAGTAAATAAAAGTGAACAAAATAAGACGTGAAGATCCATAAAAAATGTGAAATAAGCTTCACAAAGAAAGAATGAAAAAGCTATACATCACGATCAAATTATTATAGAAACAAATCGATCAATCACATTCGTCAATTCTATGAATAACGACTCGAACTTCTTTATTGCCTTCTCCTTTCCAGAATCCTCACAGTCTTCAATCCTTCGAGACCAAGTTTCATATGCACCCTTATCTCCGAATTAGCTTCTCAATGTTCCACCTCTTCCTTCTAGATATTGTACATTCTTGCAACCTCATCAATAAAAACAAAATATCCAAATGAAAACTGCTAGGTCACTAAGGTCTGCGACAAAACTCTATGATGCTTCTATTAAAGAAAACAAATATTTAAAAAAAAAATCAAAAATTAAATGAAAAAATCCCGAGTGTCTCCCTAATAAATACGAGATATTATGGTTAATTTTTATCACATATGGCAGAAGGGTTAAGAGGGTGCTCCTTATTTTGGATATTTTTGAATATTTGCGCGGATAGGGGCTCATATGGTTCTAAATCTATATATATAAAATTAAGGTTTTGTCTGTACATTACTCCAAATCACGCCAAATTTTGGTTACACACGTTTCAAGCAAAGTTATAAACGAAAACACCCTCAACAAAATTTCTGTCTGTCTGTCTGTATGTCTATATGTATGTCTGTTTCAGTGGTTTCCGAAAAGTTGCTCACGATTCACGTAAAAACGGCTGAAGGGATTATTATGAAATTTCATATTTATATCAGTAGTCTTCTAACTTACGTTTTGAGCTATATAACGTTTTAATATTTTGACTCCAGAAGGGGGTTTGGGGGTGCGCGCGAATGAAAATTATCAAATAACTCCTAAACTATTAACCCTACGGCAAATTTTATAATAAACAAAGTTGTAGGGGATGTGATTTCTGACAACTTTTGTTTAAAAGAATTTCCCCAAAAAACCACCCAAAAAGGGGGGTGGGTGAAAAAATGTAAATTCTTGCCCTTAGAGCAAACTCAACCAAATTTTGTATACATAATCTCTGGGCTTCTAGAGAGCTAGAAATGCAAAAACTGGGTTCGGGGGTGGGGCGGGGGTTGGGAATGGGTGCATGGTGCGGGGGGTGGGGTATTATGTTAGGGTACGGAATGGAGTGTTGGGGTGGGGGTGGGGTGGTAGTGTGGGGGCGGGGGCTGGGCATGGTGCGGGTGTTGGGTGGGAGTGTGGGTGAGGGTGGGGTTCAAGGGTGGGGGTCCAGGGGGCGTGCCTCCTGGCTAGCAAGAGGGCCGCCGAAGGCGGGCCTTTCAGCTAGTAAATAAATAAAAATATTTCCCAAGTTTCGAGTCTCTATTTCAATTTTAACCTAGTCCTACACATCGATTAAGTTTCCCATCTAAATAACATGGGGCTTTTGGCAGTGAACGATCAATTTTTTTATTCTGGCCAAAGTATTGGTTCAAAAAATTTGAAACTCTGTAGACTTTATTCTTATAATATTTTTACAGATTATTAGCTATTACAATTTTGGAGTTATATCTAGATAAATTACTGCTATATCTTAGTATTAGTAAGTTCACTGCCAAAAACCCCATGTTATTTAGATGGGAAACTTAATCGCTGTGTAGCACTAGGTTAAAATTGAGATAGAGATTAGAAACTTGGGGGATATTTTTATTTATTTATTTAGAACCATATGAGCCCTTCTATCCTCGTAAATATTAGAAAATATCCAAAATAAGGAGCACCCTAAGGATTATATTATTTACTACCTTGGAATTTAAAAACGAAAAAAAGAGATCGACGCCAATGATTTTTTAGCATTCGGGTCTGATTCCTGAATGCAAACTACCTTTCTGTCATGTGTTAAAAATTATCCATAAGATCTCAGATCCATTAGATCAGTGGTTCCTAATCTTTTCAGTTTCATTACCCCTGCCTTGGGGCCATGTGTCTTTCTCTTTATTAAAAAATATCTCGCCTCGCCCCTTCGCGGAAAAATTGAATCCGTTACCGTCAACATATATTAATTAGTCTGATTATCCCCTTCAAGTATCTATTTTACCCCAATGGTTATCCCTAGGTTAGGAACAACTACATTAGAGGGCACTCTCACGATTTTATAAGTCGGAAAATGAATATTTTAATTAAAAGTTCATTTTGTCGGTAGTGGTAGAATTCGATTTCATTGGAAAAATATCATGGCATCTACTAATTAATCCGAGTTGCTTTGTATCATTATTTAGATTAGTTTCGCCTCGAAGAACAACCATATTAGTCTACAACCTTTCCAGAGGGGTGAATACAACTCTTCTGACATGTAATAAAAATTATTCATAGCAACTCGGATTAAGAACAAGATTCTCGGGTTATTTTTTCCTATTGAATAGCTATGATAAAAAAAGTATAAAAACTATGATTATTAGAAGAGATGTTGGAATAAAGTTGTAAACTAGCAAGCGAGCGAAATAACATTATATTCCCGATGCATTTGTGATTTCCAAAAAATATTCCTAAATTAGAGAGTAGGAGGCTTATCACGACACTTCAATTTATTTTACAATCGGTCTTGAAAGCTCACAATTCTGCATTCTGAAATCGTCAAGGTTTTGAAAAGAGCAATCTTAACTTTCGTTTCTGTAATTAATATAAATTGATTTTTTGAAGAGTATATTGCTAAAAAAGTACAAAAAAATTATTCCAATATCGGGAGAATTTAATTAAAGAATAAATGAAATGAAATGAATCATCAGTTAACGAATACTATTACAAAATCAAAATTTGCAGAGAAAATAATGACACACAAAAAAAATAATAAGAATGAGAATAATGATTTACAAAAGGATGAATGAAATTCAATTGCTTCTTTCCAGTAATTTTTTATTAATATAAATGGTTTAGTAAAACAAAAAAATACTGGAAAGAAGCAATTGAATTTCAGTCATCCTTTTTAAAAATTAACATATCCAGTACGGACCAAGCCATTTAAATTTCTTATTAAGAATAATGATAATCTCAGCTGAAGGAATCTTGACCAGAAAGTTAAAGGATATCATAAAGGACGGCTTTAGGACTCTCTTGCAGTATAATCTGCACAATGCAAAAAGCAACTTGGTATACTACAAACTCCATGTTGAAGCCTAATCCCAGTCCCAGGGATAGGTGAAAGTTATCGAGCAGTGATGCTGAGAAAGTGAGACAAAATCAAATAATAATGAAAGATTTAAGGAATAGTATATATTAACATTTTGACTATATTTCGTCACACATTTTGCCTGAGTAACAAATTTGAAAATTCTCTGATTTGTCACTAATGCAATTTTTTAATCCAATTTTCAACAAACTGTTTACGTTAGAGACACAAATGTGATAGTATGAGCAAATGAACCTCAAACTTGAGGTCTATACCCACAAATGTAAGTAAATAGTGTGTTATAGAAATTTTTTAAATAACAACTCAAAACAAAGTTTTTGTACAATCGTGGTTTTGGAATTAGGGGTACGAATTGTTTTCATAGTTATTGGATTGTATAAATATGTTTTCAAATGTGTGGATGTTATTTATTCACATTATTTTTATTTATTTATTTATTTATTCATTCATAATTCTTACAATTTAACTTTACACAATGCTCTGAGGCAGTTTGCCTCATATGAGCAGTAAAAAAGAATAATTAACATAAAACAAAGAAGAGAAAAATAAAAACAAGTGTGTGCGAAAAAGAAAGCTCCAGCGAAAGGAAGGTGAGAGAGCCAGCAGGGGGGAAAAGATACACCATAAAAGAGAGACGCCAAAAAAGAGACGCTCACTCCCGAAACCCGCCCCCGCGAATACATGCCAAGAGACCACGATTGAATATAAGTGATGATGAAGATGAACGGGTGAATGAAGGTAATGAATTCCACAGTCGGGCAGCAGTGACAGTGAATGACCTATTCACCACCTCGGACCGGTGACTCGGAATATGAATACGATTTGAATCAGCCCGAAAAGCGCAATTATGTATGGATGATTTAAAAGTGAACATTTTATAGATGTATTCAATGTGAAATTTCAATAATCCTAATGCTTTAACATTAGTACAGTAGTGAATTTTCTGATTCTCTTTGCCTAAAAAAAAATTATTAAATAAGATTTTTTTGGACATCGCATGTGAAAGATTGTAAAAAAAGACGTTTGGTAAGAACCCCCAAGAAATGATCTCTGGAATCCACGGATATGATATTGAGCCACCCACCCCCATCTCATTTACGGTCTGGATAGGTCACGCAAGACGTCGCTCCAGTTTAACCTCGCATGGATGCTTTGTTAAGTGGCCCTAACTGACCATGAATCATCTTCGAAAACGCCTACGCGCTTAGTCATTCCTCGAAGTCGCTTAAAGAAATCACTTCAGAAAAATTGTTAGAAATACGATTTAAAAAACTAAAGAGTATTTGATATATGCTAATGTATATCTCTTTCTAATTTTACAAATACTAGGTATATTAAAAACAGGTTTTAGCAATCTAGATGCAACTTAGAATTAAAAATCTCTTCTTTAAGTTTGTACCATATTTATAATAATCCCATAGGCCATATCATGATAAATAAGATATATTGTCTTCTTCAATTGGATTTTGAGAGCAATGACTAAATTCCTATCCGAGACTTCTTCGGCAACAGGATAAAAATCAAGACTATCATGATGGCCAAACATCAGAAGAAATCCACCAAGAAGAAAAGGAGATTAAGAATTTAGATCAGGGGTGTCCAACCTTTTGGCTCACACGGGCCACATTTTAAGAAAACTAATTGTCTCGAGCTATATCCTAATTCTTTCGATATTTGTTGATCAAAAAATATAGTTAATGATATCCACCAGGACAAAGAAGCAAAAATGGTATAGCTTAATAATCTTTGATTTCTATTAGTTCAGTTTTTTATTAAATCATTTTACCTAATAGTAAGCTTCTAATTTTATTTTTGAAAAGAGCTTCTCGTATATGTACCTATAAACCTATATACTTCCAAAAATGATATCAAGAATATTGTGAAGCCAGGAATATATTTGTTCCTGGGTAAATTATTTTTTATAAAATTCTAATAAAGAGCCATTAGGGGAGTCGGGTTATCCGAGCTGGCTAAGGCTCAGGGTCCCTTCAGGATCGTTGATAACGGTGTTCAAGCGGGAGACCCGAGTTCGAGCCTGGCTAGCATATAAAATTTCGACCGGCTAAAACTCGGCTCCCCCACTAACACTACTAATAATTTACTGATGTGCTGTCTAAAGGGCTTTGTTCCCGGTGACAATAAATAAATAAAAAATAAAGAGGGATTAAATATCTCTAACTATATATTCAATCAGAAAGTTTGCAGAATTTTTTTTCACATATATCTAATGAAAATGAAGTCGAAAATATACCAAAATGGTGATTATTTTCCCCCGAAATTTTGAAATAATTCCACATTCAAAATTTTAAAATCAGCACTTTAATTTTTTGAAAAATTTTCAGCAGATTTTCCGATTTCTTATTTTAAAGAAAAAATTATCAGGACAAAATATATCTGCTATATACATTTTTCATTAAGTAGATAAAAATCTCATTGTTTTAAGGAAAATTCAATAATTTTAAGTCAGGTCGCATTCATTGCAGTGCTTGGACTCATGCTGCCCGCGGATTGGACACTCCTGATTTAGATGTTAGTTAGGTATTTAATGACATATTATATCTTCAAATTTGAATTGTCGATTGCAAATGGGATGGGACGCTGAATACCAAATGCCAAGTTTTAGAGTGATCTTTTTCTTTATAGATCGTTAATAATGAAGATTTAATTAATCTTTATTATAATATTTTAAAATAGAAGGGATTAAAATGTTCATAAACAATGTAATTTCTAGATTCCCGTATAAGTTGATTTTTCAGTTAATTACCAGTTATTTACTTAAATGTTTCCCACATTCTTAAGACAATTATAATACATGAAAATCTAAGCGTAGATAGAATGAATTTTTATGACAAGATATTTCCTTGAAATAGGGGTAAGTTTCTAGTTTAAGTCATCCCTAAATTTGATAATAAGTTAGTTTATATCCTGCCTGGGCTAAAAAGATAAGTATTTGAAGATAATTAAATTTGTCTCTAATTTGATGGGGTCCGATGGGAATAAATATTTATAGTCGTTCTCTCGACCATCATTCTCGTTTAGGTTAAGTTTTTATCTCCAAATGATCATCGACATATTTAAATGTAACCATAGTTGTGAGGAGGAATCGAAACCACCTAAAATATGGCCAGAGTGAATTTCGTTACTACAGATTACACAAAATTTAAAAACTGCTTTGTCAACTAAATCTTTTAAAAGGCCAATTGCGAAGTTTTTTATTTTGATTGTCAAAATTTTGACATAAGTGAAATGTCTACACCAGCGGTCTACAACCTTAAAATGTGGGTGAGCTAGTTTCGAAGTTAAAATCATCCTATGAGCTACTTGTTACAAAAAATTTACTTATTGCCGAGGGGTGATCTGCAATTGGAAGTAGGTGTACACCTCTTTGGAAGTATTTTGGAAGTACTTGGAAGTATTTTAGAAGTACTTGGAAACATTTGGAAGTAGTTGGAAACATTTGGAAGTAGTTGGAAACATTTGGAAGTACTTGGTAACATTTGGAAGTACTTGGAAATATTTAGAAGTACTTGGAAATATTTGGAAGGACAAGTGGAAGTAGGTGAACAGCATATTAGGTCGCGGTTCACCCCTTGCTTATTGCTTATACAACCTTATTTATACAATTTTATATCAATATACCAAAAAAGCCGACCAAATCTTTCAAAATATTTAAAATTATAAATTATATTTATTATTTATTTATTTATTTACAAACCTTTACTCTTTTTGGAAAATTATATAGTTTTATTAAAATATAAAAAAAATTAATAAATAATAGTTTATTATATCTATAATTCATAATTTTTATAAAAAAACCAACTTCAAAAATACATAAACAAAACAAATGAATATAAACAAAGAAATAAACAGATTCATAAACAACGAAGTTATGGGTCAACACTTAGGGTCAACATACATAACAAAAAAGGTCCAATACCAATGAAATTTAGTTTTTTACCAATCGGAAACTATACTGAACACAATGCAAAATAAACTGCAACGGATCGTTGCTAAACTTTATCCAAATTCATTTGAAATATTAATATGTTTATTCCTTTATTATTAATCAGATATCACTTGCAATTTGCAGTTCATGTTGACTTTAATTCAAAAATAATGATCGATTCTAATTTAACAGTCGAGGAATAACAATTCTACATTGGATTTTTGACATTTCGGTTATTATTGGTAACCATTGCTGAAGACATGGAGGAATCGACTTAAAATCAAAAATAGCAATTGATTCTCATCTATTACTTGAGGAATAATAATTCTAAATTAGATTTTTGACCCTTCGGTTATTATTGGTAACCATTGCTGAAGACATGGAGGAATCGACTTAAAATCAAAAATAACGATCGATTCTTATCTAATACTAGAGGAATAACCTTATTGCATTCCATTTTTGATGTTTTGAATATTAATGGCAACCTCTACTGAAAACGTGGAAGAATCGACTTAAAATCAAAAAGACTAAATTCTTTTTTGGTAAACAACTCAAGCTTCACCAATGGTTACCAATAATAACCGAAATGTCAAAAATCGAATCTAGAATGGTTATTCCTCGACTTTTAAATAAGAATCGATCATTATTTTTGAATTAAAGTCAACATGAACTGCAAATAGCAAGTGATATCTGATTAATAATAAAGGAATAAACATATTAATATTTCAAATGAATTTGGATAAAGTTTAGCAACGATCCGTTGCAGTTTATTTATAGATATATTTGAAATAATGGATAATAATTTGAAAATTTAAAGATCCTCCTGAAATTTTGAAGTCGATATTTATGAAAATAATCTTGACGTTTGAAATTTTAGAGATACGCTGCATCCACCTCACGGCACTGTTACTCAAAAATACAATTTTAAGTCTATAAAAAAATGTTTAATATTTAAAATGTGAATTTTAAATTTAATAATTTAAAATGTCTAATGAGAAACTAGACATTCGCTTTCCTGAGATGTCTTGGCTGATTTTGCGCTCTTATGAATTAATATTTTGAAAAAATTTCTATTTAATAATTAAATCATTTTTATAATCTTATAAAACAATAAAAACTAGAAAAAAGTAGTTTTAAATTATTTATTTTTATGTACCTAAGTATTTTAAAATAAACATTTCTTATTAAATAATTTATTCAAGGGATCAAGGGATGGATTCAACCCCTCCCCCATACATTTGACAGTTGAATTTTTTTGATTTACTTTTCGAACCACATCCTATTACTACATAGCAGTGTTTGAATTATGTACCATAACATTTCAATTTTGTTCTACCTATGTCAGGGTTATAGGGAATAAGACACCTGAACAAATCAGAAGCTCAATCACAAACCCCCTCCCATTGCCCATCTTAGTCACTGAAACTTTCCCACTAATTTTTAATATTAGTGAATAAATTAAATGTATTTCAAGTTAATTAAATTAAAAAGTAAAATTTTAATAGTTTATTTATAAGTAACAGCTTGGTTTAATATTTAATAGTTTATTATATTTTAATTCATAAATAACAGAATACTAACCGAAAAGTGTACCGAGTTTTTAAGATACTTTTACTTTCTCATTTAATTTTTTAGTTAATTTGTAAAGTAATTAGAATATTATGACGTAACATAGAGTCAACAATTCTTAATAGAAGGTTAGAAGCATTTACTTACTCTATTTCAGGGTAGATGTAGTGGAAAACATCGAATATTCTTCTATAATGCACAAGAAAGAATCCAACTTGCCGCGAGGAAGGCTCGTTTTATACTGAAATATATTTTGATAAACTGGTCGACTTTTTGCCTTTATCGAATTCCGGGAAAATGATAATTCCAATATTTGTTTTTGCAAAGAAATATAATAAATAAAGTGAAAATAGAAATCAGGGGATGCTAAGACGCGTACCAGATCATCCATCCCTAATTATCCAGATAACACTACAGGGTGTCTAAAAAGTGTCTTATATGGTGGGTAAGAAATTTCAACTCATTTTTGAGAAAATGTTAATTTTTTTTATGATTAATATAATATGTATTTATACACATATACAGGGTGGTAATTGGGTCTCGTTTAGAATATTTTAAATTATTTTTAAAAATTTATAAGTATTTTTGGTTTTTCGTGAATAATATATATACAGGGTGGTAATTAGGTCTCTTAAAGGCTGTTTAGAATATTTTAACTTATTTTTAAAAATATATAAATATTTTTGGTTTTTTGTGAATAATATATATACAGGGTGGTAATTAGGTCTCTTAGAGGCTGTTTAGAATATTTTAAATTAGTTTTTAAAATATATAAGTATTTTTGGTTTTTCGTGAATAATATAATATACAGGGTGGTAATTAGGTCTCTACCAAAAAATGACGCCGCTAGCTACCGGCACACCCTAGGGGCCATTCATAAAATAGATTACGCAAATTATAAAAATCAACAAGTTAAGAAAAAAATTAAAATAAAATTGATGAACTGCCAATGTCACTTTTCCTTAGACCCTAGCCCATCTTCTCACATATCATCACGCTAATCAATACCCCTCCCTCTCCCCTGTTTGCGAATGTATTTAATGAATGTCCCCCTAGTAGCTAAGCCCTTTGACCTAAAAACTCAACGCCCAAATACAAATCTTACCCGAAGGACTAATTTCTATTGATGAAATCAATTTAAGCAAACAGCAACAAAATCCGCGACTTTTTTTGCAATATGAACCCGTTTCGGATATTGTCAAAAATTTTCGAATTAAAATAAATATCCTGTTTTTCTCTTTTGAATTCAATGAATCACTTTTAATATATTCAAAAGATTAAAGTAAGTTTGCAAAAAATTAAGAAATAGTTAAGTACTTTACCTTAAATTTTTAACTTTTTTAAGTGAATTTTTTTAATTTTCTAAAAAAAAACCAATAAATTTATTTTTTCAATTTTGGTTTGCTTATGAAACATAGTACATATGCATTTTAATATGAGTACGTTTGTATTTCAGCGAATCTCTTTCTTGTCATTTTTGAAAATTGCTTTTATATGAATTGCGAAAACTAACTACTACTAGCTATGTGACATTAATGACTAATTAATGTGACTAGAACACGCCTTTTTGCAATCCCAACATAAAATATTATCACTAGTCATTTGAATAAAATTTAATATTCAATTTTTAATTAATAGATTTATACAAAAAGACAATTTGAGTGATTTATCAATCTTGTAGTTTTATATCGGTGTCTACTGAATAGGATCTTTGATATTTATTAATAAAATTCGGCCAATAAATAATTTATTTTTTAGATTCATTTAGATATAGGTACTATTCTTTTAGGTAACTCATAATTTTAACTCAGATGTTATATTAATATCATTTAATTTTTGTTACGTTCATAGATGTACTTCATACAGTCGAGTCTCGATAATTCGAACTCTTCAGCTGTTAACTTCGGTAAATCGGAAAAATGCTGTGTATTTTTATACGCTCGATAACTCGGAAATCCTTTTCGTAACAAGAGGGGGATAGAACGTTCTATAATTCGAACTAGGTCACTTCCCCTCTTTATAATTCGAATTTTTCCTAGCAAAAAACTATTCTTAATTTTTTTAATTAGGTATATTATTTCGGTAAATCGAAAAAATGCTGTGTATTTTGATACGCTCGATAACTCGAAATCCTTTTCGTAACAAGGTGGGGATAGAACATTCTATAATTCGAACTAGGTCACTTCCCCTCTTTATATAATTCGAATTTTTCTTTACAAAAAACGATTCTTAATTTTTTTAATTAGGTATGTTATTATCTATTGCAATTTTAATACATAGTAGGTATGTATATTTTTTGTTCTTTTTTGTCGTTTTCATTATTTTTAGTTTTTTACTTGAGGCTATATATAAAATCTATGTAAGCTCATACATATTTTCAAAAATATAATAAAAACTCTTAATAATTTGAATTTTTTTCTTTCCTCTTGATAATTCGAACTTCTTGATAATTCGAAGTCTCGATAATTCGAATTTTTCTTGTAGTCCCTTGGATTTCGAATTTTCGAGAGTCTTCTGATGATGAATCAAAGAATTTGAATGAGAATTCCAAAGAACTTGACTAACCATTAGTAATTCATCATATCACATAGTAATTAATTTTAAAGTAAAATATTTAACGAACATTCCTGACACCCGCTTTGATCCGTAGGTTTTAATTCACGTAGCCAATGTCTGCTATCAGCCTTCTTATAATGACTTCCAGTTATCAATTAAAAGAATAATTAACTTTTAAGGAGTTCGGTGTTGGTTCTAGGTGAAACATTTTAATATAATAATAAAACTAAGATACGAGGTAGGTTTCACAAAAAAGAAATAAAACAAAAATTGAGTTTTGAGTTCGATATATTAACTATTTTTCCAATATGTAATCAGTTTTCTTAGACTCCTGATGATGGGCTAACCCCCGAAATATATCGAACTCAAAACTCAATTTTGTTTTATTTCTTTTTGTGAAACCTACCTCGTATCTTAGTTTTATTATTATATAAAAGAATAATTCTCCATCACAAGATGGGGTTTATATA
Source organism: Forficula auricularia (assembly GCA_024734495.1). Classification (NCBI taxonomy): domain Eukaryota; kingdom Metazoa; phylum Arthropoda; class Insecta; order Dermaptera; family Forficulidae; genus Forficula; species Forficula auricularia. Next base: position 7,406,441 of record JALMQS010000816.1, on the reverse strand, counting down.
TTTAATATGACCAATTCAAAGTCCCAGATGGTCTCAAGGTAGCAAATGTTATCGCATGCCATATTGTTAAAAGATGAATAAATATCCTTAATTATAATATTTAAGTAATTTTAGTTCTGAGGGTTTCCAAGTGCGGTAGCCATCTCTGTTAACTCCATAATTACGCTGGAACCTAGAATCAGATTGTTGAGTCAATAAATGGAATAATTGAGTCGAATCATTGGTATCTGTTGTCGGATGAAACTTTACTTGGCAATGAGGCAATGTCTATTGGTTTTTACTATTGCCGACATGGCAGAGCTGATATCAATTAAGTAACCGGTTGGTTAGCTTGCTGTAGCATTAGAGTCTAATTTCCCTGGGTTTTCTTCGGCAGTGAAGGCGGTGGGGATGATTGCAGCAGGCACGGAGGTTCGGAGGCCTCCTTTCCGAAGACAAAGCCGGCTGGGAGGCCAAAGAACAGGTTCCTGGCTTGGGCAGGTGCTGCCGACCACGGGGCATGGCGGGGGTGGCCGACGGCCTTGGTCTTCTTGGTCTTCGGCCCCTCCTAACACGACTTGCCTCTTTTTTCTATCAATCAAATGAACAGTGTATATTAGATCAACATATTCAAAATAAAAAACAATACTCGTCTAATCATCCACACCTTTTATCTACTTGTTATTTGAAAAGTTGAATTCTTAAATCAATTAGAAAATTTTCATTGAAGAAATTGACGCAGTGACATTTTTGTTATTTCAAAAAAAAAAAAAAACTATTTGTTAAAACAAAAAAAAATCACTTGGTGTTTAAAATCAACTGATGTGGTCACCACACGACTTTCACATCACTTATTTGAAATCATCGCGACACTCCTAATTTACACCTCCTTCCTTTATTTAATTGAAATTTATACAGGAATAATAACTCATGGCACTTGATAAGTACACCAATTTAAAAAAAAATTGTTAGTGCAGTTTTTGCGAAAATAAAAAAAAAAAAAAAAAAAATACGAAAAATCTTTCATGTAAATGTCAACTTCGTGTTCCAATTTCGACAAAAAGCTTCCTGTACTCCTTCTGGCCTATATGGAGCTTAAGTTTCGTAAATTTTATAATTTTTTTTCTCATTAATATATCAAAGAATAATTGATATATCAATGAGAATTGTTTTTGACCGCGCTTATTTGAAAAATATATTTACCGCGAGATTATTGGGGATTACGCTATTGGAGTCTGCGGAGTCTTAAGTCTGGACCAAGAGAGAAAAAGATGTGATCCATTTAGCTACAATCCAACGTCATTTCGCGCATAGCCCTCATGACATTCGGATGGATCACCAAATGAATTTGAAATCTCAAATGTTATATATTTAATCTTCCAGCCCAGAGCGCTTGATCTAATAGCATGTATGTTAGATGCTTGCCATTAATTAATCGAATGTTTTCTACATTTGATTCAATCGCGAATCTATAGAATATAAATGTGAAAATAAAAATGAATTAAGATAATATTGAAATATTGAAAATGCATAAGAAAAAAACCCTATTTTCATCCCCCTAGTTATCGAATTAAAAAAATATTTCTTAGCTACTACTTACTACTAATTAAGTAGCTACCTGCCAAATTTCAAGATCCTGGACCTCATGGCCTGGGAAATATCGATATGGGGCCGTCCATAAATTACGTCATACGAATTTCAAGATTTTTAGACCCCCCCCCCCCTGTCACATTTTCATTGATCCCCCTGTATTGTGACGTCACACTATCACTTTTATATATATTATTTATATTTAATTTGACTTTTGTGACATTACAATTTTTATCATCCCCGGGTCCCCCTATCACATTTTGTCACATTCATTCATTTTTCTAATCTCCGGGTACAATTGCTCTCCTAATACTTCTTTTTTCCTTCCTCCTTTGATAAATAATAACATAACAATTTTTCGTCAAACAGTTTCACTTTACACTTCTTCTTTATAAATATAAAAAGTAACTTCAATATGTGGAATTTTTTTTATTATATTCACTCTGAGATGTGTGTTTGAAATATAAATAATTTTCAACGCGTTCAGCGGACTCAGAGCTAAAAAAGAACCCAAAAAAAAAAATAATAATAATTATGAACGCTCATATAAATAGTGTAGGCCTTAGCAAAAATAGTTCTCAGAGGATTTAATTTTGAAAGTTAAACTATGTATTAAAATAAAAAGTAGGCTAAGTTTTCGTTCGATAGGGCTTCAGAAAACCACGTTACTTAAGAATTTATTAGTTTTTATGAAGATATCTCAAACATTTCGTTTTAATTCTCTCTCTTTATCAGGTGAATTTCTTAATGTTTATATGTAAATTTTATCCTTATTGATCTCCTGTGAAGGGAATTATTGGCATTTGATTGTAAATTTTTCAATATTTATTGACTCAACTGAATCTATTTTTTTTTCTTTTTCTATGATTTTCTATTGTGAGGTACGAATGTTTTTTTTTCTATGTAATTTAGAATTATTATTTCTCATTATTAGGGGTCTGTAGAAACATAAAATGGACACTATCAGTATCACTATAATTGAAAAGTTTTTGTTTTGCCGAGAGTAGCAGAGTTGTTGATTCACAAAGAGAAACAAAGAGGTTGTCCTCTGCTTGATTCAAAAACATACACACATTTATATCGAGATGATATATCTGTATATATATATATTTATTTGTTTGAGACTATAGTTTCGAAGACTTGGTCTTCATCATCAGTCTTTTTTTAATTATAAATGTTGTTTTTCATGGATTCAATATCCATACGGTATTGAATCCATGAAAAACAACATTTATAATTAAAAAAGACTGATGATGAAGACCAAGTCTTCGAAACTATAGTCTCAAACAAATAAATAATATATATATATATATATATATATACAGATATATTATCTCGATATATATGTGTGTATGTTTATTTGCATCAAGCTCTTTGTTTCTCTTTGTGTATCACTATAATGTCTATCTGTCTATCTGTCTGTCAGAACATTGAAACTCGTAAGCTAAATAAGAAACAAATTTGAAATTTACAGTTAGTGTGTGTTAATTTAGAATTTGTTAATTCTCATTTATATTAGTGTATGGAATCCTCGGTATGTGAACTCCAATCGTACATGTCCACTTTAATAGAGTAATGTCAAGTTAAATTGAAGCGGGAAGATATACCATATAGTAGATGCTTATTGTTTTCTCAAAACATCATTAATACTCAGATATACTTTAATAATAGACACATAATTTTTAGGTAGATTTAAATTTTGATAACTTTCTTAAAAAATTTTGGTCCTTAGGTTTGACATTTTTCTAGATTTTATTTCGTATTCTTAATTCCTAGGAGCAATTTATTATTGTAAATGATACTATATCCCCGATTTTTATTATCTTCATTATTTTTTAGCTGTTTGTTTAAAAGTGATGTGTCATTTATACTTTTCTTGTTTTCTTGAATCTTAGTGTTAAAGTTGGGAATTTTATATCCTCTTTTCACTTCTGTATCCGAATGGCCTACTATATTAGATTTAGAATTTATTTAAAGTTAACAAAATATTTGAAAATAAAATCTAATACTTTATTTCTTTGTTTATAAAAGTATTAATATGTATATTATTTTTGGTAATCAAGTAGAGACCAGATTTATAGTTATAGCAATTTGTTTTTGTTACAGATAATAATGTCATTTATGTTATCTCGTGATACCAAACTAATGTCTTTAAAGATATGTTTGCTATACACGAGATTTCATTAGTTTTTAATAAAACTAGATTTTTGGCTTAGGTTTGAATACACTATAAGTTCAGACTTTAGTCCTTTTGTAAAAAGATAAAAACAGTTGTAAGAATTATATCTGGCTTTGTGTTTTAAGAGGAATAATTTTAAAGCATTGGACTCGTTACTTGTAATATATTAAAAGTATTAAAATGAATAAAAAGCGAAGCATACGTGTGTATGATTTTGCAACATATTTAACTTCAGAATTAAGAGTTGAAAAATTGTTTATTTTGATGAGAATTTGATTTGAAATATATATTATATTATAGATCGTTCATAGAATAATATTTTTTATTCTTTTATAGAACCAAGGTATTGATTTACCTATAAATCAATTTTGATTATTTCGTCTTAATTGGAAGAGAGGGCTAGTATTAGAAGACATAAGTCTAGATCTTAATTTTCAGGCCCCAAATAATCATAAAAGCCATTAATAAATTAAATTCCAAATCCGCCGCAGGCTCTGATAACATCCCACCAATTCTCATTAAAAAATGCGCCCCTGAACTTGCCCCTATCTTATCCAAGCTATTCCAACTCTCTTACGAGTCGAGCATATTCCCCAAAAGCTGGAAAATAGCCAGAGTAACACCTATTCCTAAAAAAGGAGACACATCACAAATCTCTAATTACAGGCCTATCTCGATCACCTCTGTTCTTTCCAAATTAATGGAATTAGTCATAAACCAACACGTCCTTCATCACTTAGAAAACAATAAATTAATTCACGATAGGCAATATGGATTCAGACAAAATCGTTCCACAGGCGACATCTTAACCTATGTCACCCACACCTTGAACAATACTCTAGAGGCCGGAAAAGAAACCTCGCTGTAGCCCTTGATATCTCCAAAGCTTTTGACCAGGTTTGGCACAAAAATCTTCTTGCCAAACTACCAGCCTTTGGATTCACACCAACACTTCGCAAATGGATTGAAAGCTTTCTGACAAACCGAAGTATAAAAGTTGTGGTGGATGGAACATCTTCTGAATCGTTCTCCACAAACTCTGGTGTTCCCCAAGGCTCTGTAATCTCCTCCACACTCTTCCTTATTTATATAAACGACCTTATTGATCAAACGGCAAACCCCACTCATTGTTACGCCGACGATAGCACTCTACACGGCAAACCCTCTCTCCCGAATAATCGAATCAATATTGCCTCCTCAATTACTCTCGACCTAGACAAACTGAATAAATGGGGCTCTCAAAATTTAGTTAACTTCAATTCAAACAAGACTCAATGTTGTCTAATTTCTAGGCGCGAAAATAGAGATTTCCCTGATATTCACTTCGATTCGAATACCCTGAAAATGTGTGACAGCCTATCCATGTTGGGCGTCTCTGTCGCATCTGACCTGTCTTGGAATGAACACATCTCCTCTGTGGCGAAATCTGCAGCAAGGAAGATTGGCTTCTTATTCAGGTCCAAGCGATTTTACAAACCCCCACAACTTCTCACCATCTACAAGGCCCAAATCCGCCCCTATCTCGAATACGGCTCTCATCTGTGGAGAGGAGCCTCAAAATATTCTCTTGCTACCCTTGATGCAATTCAGAAACGAGCCGTCAGGCTAATTGACGATTCTACCCTCACCGACTCCCTCGACTCGCTGGCTCATCGAAGAGATGTCTCCGCCCTTTCCCTTTTCTATAGATACTATCACGGCAGGTGCTCTGATGAGATAAAATCAATAATTCCCCCCAAAGCATGCTTTGCACGCAGCACACGTTTTGCCGACTCCCAACACTCTTTCGCGGTCAAATTAGAAAAGTGCCGGACCACTTCATTCGCGAATTCATATATCCCCATGACTTCAAGGAACTGGAACTCTCTCCCAGCCTCTATCTTTCCCAGCACCTATGATCTTCAAACCTTCAAAACCAGGGTGCATAGACACCTACGTCTACACCCTCTCACTTAAACAACTTTCCCTTCTCTTCGGTAATGCAAGGGTCTTTCGAGATCCATAGGGGCTACATCTTTACTGGTGCACCCCTTCTTGCATTCGATTGCATTAAAAAAAAAAAAAAAAAAAAGAGGCATTGTAGTAATCGATCAATATTTAAACAGGAGAAGTACCAGTTATAGAAATAAAAAATTGATAATTAAGACTTTACTTCTCAGAAATGTGTATTTTACCCTAGAAAGTATTTAATATAAAGACGAGTAAGGCTTGATCTTCTTCTATCTTAAAATCTAAATTTCTCTTCTCCCTCTATCTACTAAGCACGTTTACCAAGTAAAAGTACTGGGCCTCTAACACTCAAAGGGAATTTTTAAACAAATTTGAAACCACTGCTACCAAGGGCAAGTTCTTGGGAGAAGAATGCGCGCAGGTTTCTCTCAGTCGGTTGAAAACGGTTATTTTGTAGTTCCGTTTTGAAATAGAGTCTAGGGTCTTTTTTTCGGAGGGTGGGGGGGATTCTCTACCGCAAATTCACCCCTCTAATTTTAACCTTTTGACTAATCGGTTTTTCTGGCTGGCTTTTTGCATTTTTGAACTGGAAGTTCTTTAACTAAAAAGTCTAAAATCTCGATTCCGTATCCCGCCACCTCTTTGGGAATTGTTTGCCGGCATTCTGGACCTCATCGTCGGTGGAAATCTGAATCCCTGCGTTCGAAAAACTTACGGAAAGATGAAAGGCTTTTTATCTATTGTCACCGAGAACAAAGTCCATTTAGACAGCACATCAGTAAAGTGTTAGTAGGATTAGTGAGGGAGCCAGGTTTTAATTTTAGTTAAGTGCATACATTGTTTTACATTAATATAAAAATGGAGATATAAGACGGTCATTTTCGCCATATTCACGCCCAGATTTATGGGAAATTCACACTTCAAATACAGGACGGTGTTGCAAAATGCGGGACCCAGCAAAATGTTGCCTTAAGTACCTACTTCATGAAATTTGCAAGAAAATTGAATTTTAAATTTCTTACATATAAATCTATTTATTTGTTTTCTCATTTCTTGAATTCCTTGGAAATCTCAGTAAATTCCAACTAATTTCGATTCATTTTTCATATCATTTTAATTCTTCTAAGTAAAAAATTAAGTTCTAATTCTTTCTTTAAAAAGAAATATTCATTCACTGAGTTCATTAAGATAAACAAACCCTCTTAAGAGGAGATTTCCCGCATACCAAGATAACATTTTGTTTTCTCACAAAGTATAAAAAAAATATGATTAGATGTAATTTCTTGATTTTTAATTAAGAGTATATTCCTATAATTTTCTGAAATTAATTCGGACGCGACCTTCTGAATTATTGTTTATATTATTAGCAAGCAGAGGAGAATGCAGTTGGAAGATATTTAAACAGAGGATGAGTCAGATGAGTCAGTAGTGAGTGGAATGAGTCACAAAGCGGCTTCAAAGGACCGTAGACAGTCAATCAGACAGAAAATTCAACTCATTAAAAACTACAAGATATCACTTTGGAATTCTTGAGTGAGGAAAAAGAGCAATGCATTTAATAAATATTTATATACTATATACATGGGCTTATTATAGCTCGAAAATATCAGAACTCAGAAAGAAAGAAGCTCCATACAAAGTTCAAGAGTGTCATTTATGGCTTGAGAATAATTGGGATAAACAAATAAACATTAAAAAATCATGAACAGAACAGTTTAATCCATAAGTTGAAACAAAAGTACTTGTTTGTTTTCTTAATTATTGGAGATAATAAATTATTTATCGTTATGTGAGCTTAGAATACATTATTACAAAATAGTTTCTAGATAGCTATTATCGTACCTAAATCAGCAAAAACTTGTCGACAATATAGCTTGCAATAATAAGAGTGTGCTTCTAATTAATTAACACCATAGTTTGATTAATAACGATTCGTTTGATAATAATAACCATAGTTTGAAAAGATAAACTGAAGTTTACTGTGACAAAATCGTTAAGAATTCAAGATTTTTTTGGAAATCAATTTATAAGCCCTCTGTGACTCATTAAGCTTTCGGCTAATTTTTGTGATGATTCACACAATAATAACTCGATAAGGTCCAGCATAATAGACAAGTTAGACGAGGGAAAAGATTAATTTAATTTTTTTCCAGTTTCAAAGTTTTTTTTACAAAAAGAACAAATAGGGTGAATCATAAACTGTTTAATGCTCGATTACAATATTTCATCATTCCTCATATATTATGTAGTAAAGTAATAAGAATGAATTTAAAAAAGGCGATCAGAGGGTGGGAAAGCATCACAAGATACAATCATTTTTAAACCTGTCGCAGTAAGTTTGCTATTTACCAGTAGCAGCATCAGCCAGTTCATTTAATAGCCATACTTCATGGGAGCCCCTGCTAGTTAGACAACTGAATTTGCAGAACTGTTAAGGGTATGCAATCTAGGCAGGCGATCGCAATACTTCACCTTTTATTCTATAATCTATACCATTACATGATATAAAGAGAATATATGCGAAAGTAAAAACGCCCCAATCCATTTCCCCATTATTACTTTATTCAATGCACAGCAGATAAAATATTGAATCGGCCTTGCGCCAAGAGCAACTTCAAAGGGTCCTCAGGTGAAGACTACGGAACCCATGGTCTCAATCAAAGTCACAAATTTTATACTGAATGCTTTTCTATCTGATTTAAGGAACACACACTAAAGTATATATTATTATTCAGACCCAGGCTATTCAACGTATTATTCTTTCATCTTACCAAGGCAAATAAATACTTTTCGCATTTTCACCATTCATCATTCTGTAAATATAGATACTCAACTTTTATTCTCAACTAAAAATAAAACCAACTTCTTATTTCATCACCTTTAGTTCCTAAATCAACCTAAAGATACAATCCACTGATAAGATCTACTTCGAAGAGGCAGCATAAACTAAAAATAATCTTGAAAATTAAATTGAAAGTTTTTTGCCGAGACTAGCAGAATTTTTATAAATTGAAGGAGACAATAAGAGTGTGTCTTCTGCTGGAATTATAAATTTTTTTTTTTTTTTTTTTAATTTATAATTCCAGCAGAAGACACACTTTTATTGTCTATTTCAATTTATAAAGAATTTATTTCGCCAGGCCGGTTAGAAAGGGTTCTTGTATGATTATCATAGAAAAATCTTTATGCTAATTTTTACAATAATATATTCTAATTTGTAATATGAATTTTACATTTTTTTTCTTTGTTAAGGTTTTGACTAGGTTCCTTAACAACTTATGGCAAATGCCGGGATGGCTAATGCGTCGTTTGGGCCTGGTATCGGGTTTTTGCGCGAATTTATTTAAATTTCTTTTTGTCTTTTGATGGAAATCTATGGTCATGATCTTTGTTAATGAGCATACATTTCTATTTTTTTCTGCCTTTTACTATTTTTTGTACTTGTTTATTGTCTGTAAAATTATTGTAATTAATTTGTATTGATGTTTGTTAATTTATTGTTGTTAGATTGTATTGATGTTTGAAGGACCTAGCCACCGAGGAAGTGTGCCTCTAAGTCAGTGGTTCTTAACCGGTGTTCCGTGAGCTTTTTGCAAGTGCTCCGCAAAATTTTGAAAGAAATTTCTTGATTGTTAGCAAAAATAATATTTTTCAAGATTTTTAAAGATATATAAAAATATTTTTATAGAAATTCTTTAATAAAAGAAATTTCAAATATTGCTTAAACGTCAATATTGCTTAGCAATTCTTCCCTAAATCCTTTACTTTCAACATCAATCAATTACTTATAAAATACTAGAAAAAAATGATAACGGTGACGCTCAAACGTATTATTATCTACAGAAAAATATTTTTTAAATAATTTATTTGAGTAATTTATACTTTCAAAAAAATTTTGCGGTCCAGTTTTTGACCTTGTCCCCGGTACGCCAGTTGCCGACCGTTGGTTTATAACATAAGAAATACATTCTTTAATTCAGATCTTACATAAATATCAGGTATGCTGTTTTTGTTTGTTTTTTGGATAATTAATTTAAGGAAGTTATTTCACCATATGGGTTTTCTTAGGATTTTTTTGAAATTTAGACAGATTATTATTTAGGTAAATACTTCTGCATCGATTGGTGGGAAACGAAATTTATGAACAAAATAGTTTCAGAGATATTAAATTCCAAAGATAGAGTTTTTCAGACTCTTAAACATTGCGCTATACGGGATATCGAAAAGTTTACATACATATTTAATTATAATTAAGAAACTCTTCTTACCATTGTTATAAAAAACTATACCAACATTAAACAATAACTAATACATTTTTTAAGAAAATTTTAATTCATAGTTACAACACAGTTTCTGAGATAATAATGAATAAATAATTAAAGATGTATAATGAAAAATTTACACAAAAAACAAGCTGGCAACAACGCATTTATTTAACCTAAAAGTGGGTGAATTTTAGTAATTTTTTTTGACGTTTTTTCGCTTCAGCCATTGTCGCAACAGCTTTCAATCGCTTATTAAAAACTTTTTGTTTTATAAATCTTCCTTTAGGAAAGTCGGGTAGCTCAGTCAGCTAACGCGCTGGCCTCACTTCGGCATCGATCGGTTATGACGATGTTGGAGTGGAGGTCCGGAGTTCGATCCTGGCTGGCAAATAAAAATTTCTACCGGCTGAAAACTCGGCTCCCTCACTAACCCTTCTAACACTCTACTTATGTGTTGTCTAAATGGGCTTTGTTCCCGGTGACATTAAATAAATAAAAAAAATCTCCCTTTATAATGTACTTTATCTGAAATTTCTATGATAAAATATATACAAGATTAGAGTAATTTTTGGAGACGGACTGATAAGGGAAATTGAGTGGATATTGATGAGGTAGTCCAAAAAAAGAACAAGATAATTTATATTATCTTTTTATTCATAAACCGACGTTTCGGTGGCTATTCCCTCCTTCTTCAGGGTTTTGAAATGTCACTGAAGGAATCAAATGCGACATTCCCCTCAATCTCCTCTTTCAAAGGCAGTAACAATAATATATTGTATTTCATTCTCAGCAGAATTATAATGTAGTCAAAACCGTGAAGAAGGAGGGAATATAATCCGAAACGTCGGTTTATGAATAAAAAGATAATATAAATTATCTTCTTTTTTTGGACTACCTCATCAATACCCACTCAATTTCACTTATCAGTCCGTCTTATCTTCTTTTTTGGACTGCCTCATCAATCCACTCAATATATACAAGCTCGGACAATGTTGCCAGATTTGTCAAATGACCACCGGATTTGCTAGTAGATGTACATAAACAGCAAAAGTTGGGCTTATGAATTATGAATCCTTATTGTCTGTTCCATATACTCTAGCATTAACTTTTTGCTAATATTGTGGCGAAACAACTACCTAAAGTGCTCCGCAAATTTTTCATATAATTAAAAGTGCTCCCTGACTTTGAAAAGGTTAAGAAGCACTGCTCTAAGCAGAATAAAGATTTATTTATTTATTTTAATAATTCGATGGAAAGGCCGGATCTTTCAGCGACTCGTAGCTATACTAGATAATAAAAGAATTATGATTTTAGATCTTTGTTTTTTGGCTAAATAATCACTTAAGGTAGTTCTTTCACAAATGCAAAAATTCAAGAAGTCTTTGAAACTTGGAATATAAGTCATTAAAATCATAATACACATACTGTTAAAATTTGAAGACGATTTACCACATCAAACATGAAATAATTGCAATTAAAAATTACATTTTTAACATAGGATAGATTAGGAAAGGCTGGGGATATGATAATTATTTTAATTTTTTTCATTGAAAGACTTTCACCATCTTGATGAAAAACTAATATTTGTTAGAATAATATATTAGGAGTAACTTAAAAAAAAATTGAAATTATTTACCTCGTAGTTTTGATTAAAAACAAAAAAAAACTATTTGGGCGATTATTTTTAGTGGAGGGGATATAAGCACACTGGCTTGGAAACGACCGGCAAGTATGTGTGTATCCATATAGAGATTCTTAGTGTGAGTGGTACAGTCACGTTAAAAAAACATAACCTAAAATTTTAGTTCCGTTTATAGAGTGGCTACGAGGATAAAATTTTTGTGTGGATTGTCGCGAAAGAACCTCCTTAAAGTAGTTCTTTCACAAATGTAAACATTCAAGAAGTCTTCGAAACTTGGAATATAAGTCATTAAAAGCATAATAAACACAGTGTTAAAATTTGAAGACGATTTACGACACCAAACATGAAATAATAACAATTAAAAATGACATTTTTTACATATGGTAGATTGGGATAGGGTGGGGAAATTATCATTTTTTTGATGAAAAACTTATATTTGTTAGAATAATATATTCGGAGTAACTTAAAAAAAATTGAAATTATTTACCACGTAGGTAGTTTGGATAAAAAAAACATAGTTACGCGATTATGTTTAGTGGAGTGGATATAAACAATCGCTTAGAAACTATCCATATATAAACAATCGCTTAGAAACTATCCATTCATAAAGAGGATATAGTAATGTGAGAAGTACAGTTACGTTAAAAAACATAACCTAAGATTTTAGCACCGTTCATATGTATGAGCCCCGTCCCATCTCAATTGGCCCACCAATATTTTTTTCTTTTTAAATAAAATTATGCTAATTCACGGTAAATTTAATTTAAATATTTATTTTTATTATCATTTGGAACAACATTTTAAACAATTTAAAACTTTTCATTGTAACATTTAACTTAAAATTATTTTTTAATTGTTAAAAACAAGGAAAACATACAAAATCCAAAACCTTTACCACTGTGTGACGTCGCCTTTATTTTTAATTACGGCTTGAATTCTTTTGGGCAACGTACTTATTATGTTTTGACACTCATCTTGAGTGAAAGTATCCCAAATATTTTGAAGTTTGTGTTTTAATTCGACTGGTTGTATTCGTAATAGCTATTTCATTGTGTGGCAAAGAGTCTATTGGTGACAAGTCGGGACTATTTGCTACCCACTCCAAAAGTGGAACATTATGATCAGAAAGCCATTTTAAAGATTTTCTTGATGTATGGCAGGCCGTCCCGTCTTGTTGGAACACAAAATCATTATTATTCTGCAAATGCATCTGCCATTGTTGGAAGTAACGATTTTTTTAAAATCTCTAAATATTTATTGGTGCTTACAATTCCATCAATGAAGTGAAGTTTTCCAACACCTCTAGCAGACATTGAACCCCATACCATAACTGAAGCAGGAAATTTTACTGTCTTTTTTAAACAATCTGAATTGAAAGCTTCATTTTTCTGACGAATAACTCTACTTCGATTGTCCCCAACACAAACTTCAAAACGAGATTCATCACTCCAATGGACACTATTCAATTCATCACTCGTCCAATTAATGTGACTTTTAGCTCATTTAAGCCGGTTTTTCTTTTATTTTAATGTCAAGAGTGGCTTTTCTTACGCCTAAAAAAAATTAGTAAAATTACAAAAAAGATTTTGGAATAAGTTGCAATAAAATTACCTTGTAAGTTTTAAAACTTAACTTAAGGGCTTCTCTATGGCACGTGGATCTTGAAACACTTCGCCCCACAGCATCGCTCCAAAGAACAGATAATTCACCATAGTTCGAACGCCTGTTTTTTTTAATAATCTTCTTCAATGCCCGTCTATCAGCATCTGATATTTTGGATTTCGACGCATGCCGAGGTTTTGTAGCTATTGTACCCGTTGTTTTATAAACTCGAATAATATTTCTGACAGTAAACTTTGATAAATTAACTAGATCGCCAATTTCCGCGTTTGATTTTCTCTTTTTAAATAAATTGATAATAATTGAGCGAATTTTTTCATCAACAACATTTCCACGAGTCATTTTTACTAATAATAAACAAAACAAACTTTCTTTTGTTGGAAAAAGGCAAAGCCTACTTGATTATTTCACATATTCAAAGATTCTTAAAAAAAAAAAAATCGTGAAAAGCAAAGAACTATTTTTTATATAAAAATATGTTTTTAGCAATTAAAAATTAATTTTAAGTTAAATGTTACAATAAAATGTTTTAAATTGTTTAAAATGTTGTTCCAAATGATAATAAAAATAAATATTTAAATTAAATTTACCGTGAATTAGCATAATTTTATTTACGTTTTGGTTACGAGGCTAAAACTTTTTGTGTGTAATGTCGCGAAAAACTACCTTAAACTTGTCGTTAATTAATTTAGTCTTTTTTTAAGAATAACAGAAATTAAATGACGGAGATTTTGGGTATTTTGGAGGGTGGCTTGAAGAGACGCCGCCCCCGCATGCCTGTCCGCAAATAGCAGAGGCACCTGTTGTCCCGCCACCTCTATCTCCCTATCTCTCTATATATAAAGTCAGATAGGAGCGCGTGCGTCATGGGTCTGCGCTCTCTTGTCACAATATCACTTCTTTTACGATGTGTCGTCTGCAATTTGCTTTCGGATTTTTTTCTCTCCAATAAACACTGATAAATAAATCTTTCACTCGATATACGAAGTTTTTTTATATATATGAGCATGTTCGCATTAATAAGACAACGTAGGAAACATCCCAAGTATTAATTAATTTTTTTTCTATTGATATATTTCTAAATTATACTTGGTTATAAGTATGTATTTAATGTATTTTTTTTTTTTTTTTGAATTTTATTAATTCTTCAACGTCTATGAAAAAATAAGATTTATGTGAATAACATAATTGGATTTAATTTTAAATTAAAATAAGAAAAACTTTAATTAAGTGAAACGTTGTATTTAACGAGATAATTTTCTTTTTTAGAAAATCATCTTTCTAATTAATATTTAATTTTTTTAATGGACTTTCAATTCGATATTTTAGCGATTTATCTCTGTTGAGTGTAAAATGAATTCATGTAAACTATTTAACTATATTCGAAACAACTAGTAGGCATACAAATTATATCTATAAAAAAAAAACTTTCAAAGAACAAGTTTTGCACTTTTTATATGTATATAATTAACATAGTTATTTTTTTTTTTAATTTTATTAAAAAGACTCTTCATCATGAAAAATTTCTAAACCATTATAATTTATAAACTTTATTTAAATTCAAATAAGAAAATAAGATGATACATTGAAAGAACGATTTACAAATGAAGTGAAATTTGAATAATAAATATATTCCAAACATACCTTATAATACCTAATAATACAAAAATTCCCACTTTAAGATCAGGTTATTTTATTGTTTGGAAAAAGTATATAAGTATTATATATTCGCAAACTACTTAGAAATATAAACTTTTTGTTTGCTTTTTGGAAGGGAGAAATATTGCAGCTATCCCAAAAAGTTCTGCTATAATATTTTCGGCACAATTAATTGTCCCAGTTTAAGTTTAACTTAAAGAAAAGATAGACTTTCTAATTAATCTAAATATAAAACGAGGGGTGAACCGCGACCTAATATAGTGTACATCTACTTCCACTTCCACTTGCATTTCCAAAGTAGAAGACAATAGATGAAGGGGCATTACCCAAAATAATTTCACATAATTCCAAAGACGGTGTACATCTAATTCCAATCGAGGTTCACCCCTCGGATTGAATCATTGAATCAATTTTCGTTTCTACAATGGATGTTGTTAGAAGTGCCGGAATGGGAATTGAAATCATTAAAGAATTTAATTTCCCTCACTGAAGATTTATTCTAGAGCCAATTCTGTCATATTAAAGATTTCATAAATATTGAAATTGCTGCTAACCAAGATACGAGGAAATTTCAGAGTCACGTAAAAAAATGGATTTGAAAAAGTTAAATATTTGGAGCAAAATAACGAAGTGCTTGTGCAGTTACGTGTATTTTCTATTTCTAGTCCCAATGCAGGCTGTGATGCTGTGAAGGTGGGTTTTCACTGATAAATAGTCAAATGAGAGAAATAGATTAGTAATTAGCACAGTAAATTCTATAATAAGTTGTGTATTTAACAACAAAAAGTGTACTGACTTTTTAAAAGAAATAGAAAGTAATAAGGAATTATTAAGTATTTTTTTTTTTATATATATACATAATATGTCTCGGTTGGGTCCTTGGAAAATATGGACTCTAGCTATAACTAAGATATGAAGTTACCCTTCTAAAATCTAATTTAGATTTCGTAAACTAATCTTATAAAAAAACTCTTTTTTGCACTCTTCGTCATCAAGGGATAAAATTTTAGAACAAGTCCCGTAGCCATTCCTCTATATTTTAAAATATTTTTTTTATTTGTTTATACTATACTAGCCCCCCCCCCCTTTCCCCCCGCTGCTCTTACCCTATCCCCAGCACTGTACAGGCGTTATCCGGTTCTAAAACACAACCCTAGTAGCACAATGTTTCAAAATATACAGTAACTATATAGGTACTGTATACTTACTATATAGTTGTTTCAAACTATATAGTAACTATATAGGCACTATATAGTTACCATATAGTTTGAGAAATATTGTGCTACTAGGAAAGTGTTTGCTTAATCGAAGATTATAAGATGTTCATATTTTTTATTAAAGCCGCCTATTAAATACATACAATGTAAAATTAAAAATCTAAGATTCTTCCAAAACTCAAGTGACTTGTAGAATTTACTTTTATAAATTAAAGGGATTATTCAGTCACATAAAATAAATATATAGAATAATTTTAGACAATTAATATTATTTATTAGATAGATTTACTAAACAGTTTCGGTCACCACTTGTAGATCATCTTCAGTAGTACTGAAAATTGAAATATATATATCACATTCATACATACAATTTTGTTCAAGATTTGGAATTTGCTTTCTTATGTGTATTATCTAATTTGTTAACAATTAGTTATGGTAAATCTATCGAGGTGACTGTGGGTGGCTAGAGTGTCGGGTCGCTGACTCGAAGATTGCTGGTTCGAGACCGAGTCTCGGCAGATAGATATTTGCAGTCACCTCCTCTTGGAAAGTAATGGCAACCTACCAAGAGTATAATTGCTTAGTCACCTCTCCAAATTAGCCGTTCGGAACCGGCGTTAAAAAGTAGGTCCCGTATATCTGTGTAAAAACAACTAAACACACTCAGAACAGGTATATGTGGAGAGGCGCCGACACCCGTTTCGGGTATGGCACTCGAAGAAGAAATCTAACTAATAAATAATGTTAATTGTCCAAAATCACTTATTTATTTATTTTATGTGATTGAAATGTAAAATGTTCCCAATACCCAATTCTTCAATATTATTCTTTTTGTATTCAAGCCAAATGTAAAAGTAATCGAGATTCTTTTTATTAATCTCGTAGTATATTTTCGTTTGGCTTTTCTCCCCCCCCCCCCCCCCCGTCGCTCAAGTTTTGGCACCGTTTCCGCCCCCACTCGGTTCCGGAAGGTTCATCTTTCGTCCTCAACTCATCAATTGCAAATTCATGACGACAGCTTCGAGTTGAGGCCAAAAACTCCGTTTAACATTATGACAACATCGTCTGTTGCGGGTGTCGTTTATAATTCGCTGTTTTCAAATTAGTCATTTGAATTTTGTGAAAGTCAAGTTCATTTTCTTATAAACAGATTTTTAAATAAATTTTAAAGAAAAAATACATGAAAAAATTACATCCCTAGTTAAAGCTTTTTTTCTAATATTCAATAATTAATTAGAACAATAAATTTTTTTTTTGTTTTTCTGAGGTGAGAATATTCGATAAGTAACTATAAATAAAAATCTGTCATTATTTATTTAATCTCCCTCAAAACAAAGGCTATATTAATATTTATAAATACATAGCCAAAGAATTCTACGATGGGATTAGGGAATCGAGTAAATGACGAGGCCCATCTTTAATTTTCTTAAGAGTAGGTACTTAGTTCTACTATTCTTTTAATTGATTCAAAATTTCTAAAAATGGCTCAAACGAATAAAAGCAGGTTCACACGAGGCTTTTTCTGCTACTTGCTCTTTATTTGTTTGCTCTAATTCAAATTTGAAGCTAGTTCAGTCAGGATGATTTTATTCCTGTTGGCTTCACACGGAGCTTTTTCAAAAAATATTTCAAGTTGGCTGGTTATGTTGCGCGCGCAAATGTCAGTCCAGACAATGAAACTTTGAGCCAAACAGCCTCGCGTGTACCTGGCTTTAGACAAAAAATATTTTAGTGAACTTATGGCTAAATATATACCTACTCCATTTATCATGAGAAGCTTTTTTATATACCCTGTAGATTTGTGTTCACTCACATTTTATATCGATGTTGATGTAGCTCTTTTTGAGAAGTTTTGAAAGAAACAAAATATGAATTGGGTTAATTAAAGTAAAGAAAATCTAAAAATGTTAAAAATATAAAATTCTAGGTAGGTTTCACAAAAAATCAAAAGACTCTCTGTGAACTCCTGAAGATACCCCGAAATATATAAATATATATAGAGTCATGCTAACAAGCATATTGTCTTTTATTTTTATTTTTTTTTGAAACCTACCTAGAATTTTTTATTTTTTTAATTTTTTAAAAGTTTTTTTTAAATTTTCTTTGCTTTATTTAAAAATGTTTCGCCAAGAACCTACACCATTTTCCCTTAACAAAATTGGATTAATGTTCTCTAAAAAGGCTGGTATCTCAACTTAAGACGACTTTTCATTTTAGATTTGAGAAAAATATGTAAGATATAAGATATAATAAAGTACTTACATAAAAAAATAATATTAAGTCGAATAAGTTATTAGTGTGCGTGGTCAGGGATATATCGCTTTATGAAAAAATGTCCATATTTAATTGAAAATGACCAGCTAAATGGCCAGCAATCATTTCAATTCAAATAGATAATAGAATAGAAAGCATAAAAAATATTAATTCAAACGTAAAGAAAACAATGATAAGATTTGTTTTCACATTTGTTTACTTCATTAAACAAGAAGAAAAAAGAAAACAAGGAGCAAAGTCAAACTCAATCGTTTGTGACTTTTGGCATCAACATCCAATTCTAAATCTTTTATTCTATGGGTTTTGTGAATCATGTAAATAAGCAAATTATACTAATGAATGATGTCCGGCAATGTAAACGTCTGTTTCATTGGGACGTAGCTCTCTCTGTCGCTTTGTCTTCCCAAAAGCTTAAAAATAGTTTTCTTTGAATCATAAAAGACTTATGATTCGAGAGAAGATCTAAAAAACTAACTAAAGCACTAAGGAGCATATAAATATAAATCCTATATCGTGACTAATCAAATCGATGAAACAAAGAAAAGAACTTATGATGCCGTTCTTAAGGAAGCAATCTTAAAAAATTGTTTATCAAAAGACATTTCGTTGTTTTTGCCTAGGCAAAAGGGGCAATCAATGAAGTCAACGCATAGATAGATTTCAATTCTAATATATGATTAAAAGTTGTTTTTCTCTTTCAACTTGGTTGCATTGTTTAATTAAAATAGTTGTATTTTTTATGATAAGCAGGGGTGCCCACAGAGAGAGTTAAGATGCAGAGTGTCTCATTAAAATTTCTGGGGCGGGGTTGAACATTGCTGCATTTTATCAATACATGCTAAATAAACTGCAACGGATCGTTGCTAAACTTTATCGAAATTCATTTGAAATATTAATATGTTCTAGAGTAAAGTACTTTAAAATATAATTTTACTAAAAACTTTATTTAACCTTTTTTGTGGTCCCCAAGGTACTTAATTAGGATATTAAATTTCATCAAAATTAGTTAAGTCATTTTCAAGATATTTAGAAAAAACTAAAAAAGTACTCAAATAAAGTACTAATGTTTGTGGACCGATATGTACCAAAAACTAATCAGCGCTTCATTTTGTTAAAATACTGGTAGGTTTTCAATTTCAATTCAATCGGTGCAACGGTGTGGAAAAATTCGTGGACGAAAAAAACGATAACACACACACATACATACATACATACATCCCCACGCACTTCCAAAAAAATGGCACTTTTTGGCCTCTCGACGAGATCCCAGGTAATTTTTGGCAAAACCGTCACGTGCTAAAATTCAATCTAATTGAATACTTCAATTTGTGACCTTAATTGAGTCCATGGGTTCCATAGTCTTTACCTGAGGACCCTTTGAAGTCGCGCTTGCCGCCAGATCGATTGCAATACTTTCCCCATGCTTCGCATTGGATACAAAGTAATAAAAACGATTAAGTCTTATAACTTCATCAAAAGTAATAAAAAGCTCTACTAATTCTTTTCGAAGTAAATAAAATGGGGCTGGTATTGAACTCTAGGGGGGGGGGGGTGGCACACTTGTGATAAGGATGCAAAAAGGTGCTTCAGCTATAAAGATCGTTTTCATTACAAAAAAATTCGTTTACTATACGATATTGTAATTATGAAAAAAGTTATCTTTGTGTAATTTCAAATATTAAAATACTTCTAAGGAGTAAATTAGTAAACTTTTTGAATAATTTTTTGAAATTTACTCAAAATATAATTAATTCAAAAACAATTCATCATTATTGGATATTATCGTCGTATACTTCTTGCTCAATAGCACAGTGTGGTTCTTAAACTGGGGGTAAAATACCTACTTGAAGGGGGCAATCAGACTTAATTAATATAATATAATTATACCGTCAAAGTTCTACAAATTGAAACTGAACATTTGCAATTTTTAGTATAAAAAACAAATGGTAAGCCAACAATCATTAATAACTTTTTAGTTTAACTTTATATATATACAGTGCCGCAACCACGGAGAGGGGCCGAGGGGCTGAAGCCCCCCCCCCCCCTAGGACAAGGGAAAAAATGAACGTAAAAGTAAAAATGAAAAAATGAAACAAATATTTGGTTTTTAATCAATATTTTGACTATATGATAAATTAAGACAAAATAAAAATGATTCTATTTCCATTAAATGTTGAAGAAGTAGAGACTATTTCTTCAGATCGATTTTGTCCAGAGGTAACTATTTGTTAAGAGACTGGAGCCTTTAATAAATCGATTGATAATACTAAAATTAAAATTACTTGACCAAATTAATATGGGACCAATCGGAAGGTACCCCTTTCCAATAAAAAAATCTTTTAAGGAGTTAGGTATTGGTTCTAGGTGAAACATTTTAATATAATAATAAAACTTGAGCAAGATGTGAGGTAGGTTTCATAAAAAAGAAATACAAATGAAATCTGAGTTTTGAACCAGATATATTATTCTCTGACTCCTGATGATGGGATCACCCCCGAAATATATCGAATTCAAAACTCAATTTTGTTTTATTTCTTTTTTTTTCTGAAACCTACCTCGCATCTTGTTCAAGTTTTATTATTATAAAAAAAACCGGTCCACAGTGTAGGAGAGAAATCAACGAACAAACACAAAAAAAAAGACATTCCTTTGAATTGGTAACTTCCTCCTTCTTTAAAGTCGGTTAAAAAGCAAATGTATCCCTATTTATGAACATTTTACTATTGCTGCTGTAATATGTTGAGTTGTGTAAGAACATAAGAATAAAGATTTGGATCATTTGCATATCGAGTTGTTCTTAAACAAGATATATGGTATTTATAGCTTAAAAAACGCAATCAATATAAATTCAATCAATTACCATTTAAAAACAAAGCCGAAGTACAACTTCACTGGTGAAGTTAATCGTTAATAATGATCCATAGAAAAAAGATTTTTGAATTAATCAATCCCACCTTCGTACATTTGTTGTTGCTCTGCATTAACACTCCCAAGGTTTGCTTTTTCCTCTTCTGATGAGAACGCAATGATTTATATTGTTTCATGAATTAATTCAATTATCTTGCAACATTTGAAAATGATCTATATCTTTGTTTGTCTCGGCGTATGATAAATTTTACATTTTTTCCCCTTCTATATTAGAAAGTATTTATTTCCATTTTAATCTAAGATCACTGATTAATTATCAACTGATAATTAAATCTAACTTGTTTTAATTAATTCATGTGGGAGAACAAGGCTATTACTTTAAATGATAAGTTTAATAGATATTAATAAACATTCGAAAGATCAAAAATTAAATCCTAATAATTTTTCAAGTTATCATTTATAGTCAATTGTCACGCAATTGGAGAGTTCTCGCGTTTAACCATTGATCTAATAATTCTTTGCAAAAGACAAGAAAAATTGTAGAATTTATGATTATGTAATAATTAAATAAAACATTTTGTTGTTTTACAGGACAAGTTATCTTTGCAAATTCAATTTAATTAATCAACAGAATAAATTCAAAGTTTCTTTTTGCCGAGAGTAACAAAATGTTTTCATAAATTGAAGGCGAAGATAAAAGAGTGTCTTCTGCTGGAATTTAAAATTTTTAATTTGTTTATAAATATTTATGACTATAGTTTCGAGAGCTTTGTTCTCTTTATCAGTCTATTACAATTGATTCACAGAAATTAATTTACCATATAGTACTTATTGGAATTAATGTATGTACAAGTACATATGGTACATTAATTCCTGTGAATCAATTGTAGTAGACTGATGAAGAGGGCAAAGCTTAGGAAACTATAGTCATAAATAGTTATAAATAAATTAAAAATTTATAATTCCAGCAGAAGACACTCTTTATTGTCTCCTTCAACAGAATAAATTTTATGCAAAGATGCTCTAATGTTCAGATTGCTCTCAAGATATCCCTACATTTAGATAAATATGTAGGTATCTACTTGGATTTTTTTAAATTTTTGGGTTTGCTTAATAATATCAAAGCTCAATAATTTCAAATTTTTGTTTATATCTTTATGGGCATTTAATCTTTAGATAATTTTTGATTTAATATGTGTCATTCTGGAAAATGATTCTTCACAAATAGGTATTAAATGTACTAAATGGACTAAAATAAGATTTTTCATTTTTTAGTGAATTGTTTGATTGCAAATCTATCGATTCTAGTTCTATATTTCGTAAGCAACAATTTTAAAATGCATTTAAAGTTTGAAAATGATCATTTATTCACTGTTGCAAAAATCTTCGAATCGCTCATTTAGTTAATTTTATATAAATTGAAAGTTTTTTTGCCGAGAGTAGCAGAATTTTTATATATTGAAGGAGACAATAAAAGAGTGTGTCTTCTGCTGGAATTATAAATTTTATTTGTTTATAACGAGACTATAGTTTCGAGGGCTTGCCCTCTTCATCAGTCTATTACAATGGATTCACAGGAATTAATTTATGAATAATGTAAAAAAATTGATTCCTGTGAATCCTTTGTAATAGACTGATGAAGAGGGCAAAGCGCTCGAAACTATAGTCTCGTTATAAATCAATAAAATTTATAATTCCAGCAGACCGTAGTATTAAGGTTGTCATCGATGGAATATCATCTTCCCCCTTCCACACCAACGCTGGAGTTCCTCAGGGATCGGTTATCTCCCCTACGCTTTTTCTTATCTACATCAACGACCTCCTAAACTTGCCCTCCAATCCGGTACATTGTTACGCAGATGACAGCACCCTACATAACGCCCCTACATCGCATAAAAACCGTGCAGACATTGCCTCTTCAATTAATTTAGACTTATGCAAACTTAAAAAACTGGGGATCCCAAAACTTAGTTAACTTCAATTCAGGGAAAACTCAGTGTTGCCTTATTTCTAGGCGCGTCGACAGAAACCTCCCAAACATATCATTCGACTCAAACTCACTAGAATTCAGGGATAAAATTTCAATGCTAGGCGTAACTCTAGGGTCTGACCTTTCATGGAATGACCATATCTCAACCACTCCTAAAGCTGCAGCGCGCAAGCTTGGTCTCCTCTTTAGGTCTAGACGCTGTTATACTCCCAGTCAACTTCTTATACTGTATAAGGCTCAAATTCGTCCCTGTCTCGAATATGGCTCTCATATGTGGAGGGGAGCCTCCAAGCATTCTCTTGCTACACTGGATGCAATTCAGAAGCGAGCAATTAAACTAATAGGAGACCCGGCTCTAACCAACTCACTCGACTCCCTGGCTCATCGAAGAACCGTTTCTGCCCTTTCCCTGTACTACAGATACTATCACGGTGTCTGTTCAGTCGAGCTGAAATCAATTATCCCCCTAATGCCCTCTTTGCGAGAAACACGCGGTTTTCAAACGCTCAGCACCCCTTCGCTGTCAAATTGGTTAAAAGTCGAACAAGCGCTTTCGCCAACTCTTTTGTCCCTATGACCTCCAGAGACTGGAACTCGCTCCCTGCCACCATCTTTCCCGCGACTTATAACCTTCAGCTATTTAAGACCCGTATCCACAGATACCTTCGACCCCCGCCCAACCCATAAAATTCTTTCTTCTTTTTCACGATGGAGGGGCCAACCCAGGCCTTTAGGGGTTGCACCTTTTTGGTGTAACTCCTTCTCTCATCATTATCATTAAAAAAAAAGAAGAAGACACTCTTTTATTGTCTCCTTCAATAATGTTATATAGTTATGTAATTTTTTTTAATACAATTTTTTACAGAAATTTTAAATTTAATTAATATTTTTTCCATAAATAATAAATAAACAGATTTTTTCTTATTTACATACTCGAAAAATATTATTTTTTTAACAATAGTTTATGAAAGGTTCTAGTTTTGTTTGAAATACCTTTTTATAATAAACAATATAATTAAAAAAATAAAAATAATTTCCATGCCTTTTTGAGATAATTGAGCTGTTTAGTTATTTTTATTTGGTTTGCTTCGGATACTACAAAAGTTCATTTTAGCTAGTTTCTATTGGGCAAATGATAGTTTCTATCATGGGTTAGTAGTGTTGGAGAGGAAGACGAGTTTTAATCGGTCGATTATTTTACACTAGGAAGGCCCGAACTTGGGCCTTCTGCTTGAACATCATCATCGATGACACCGATGCTGAAGCGGTCAGTACTCTAGCACTCTCGACCACCCGACTCCCCGAAGAGCTGTTTAGTTAATTCAATTAGAAATACCTAAAAGATATGAAACGTATATACGAATTATTCTAAAAGCATCCGCAGACCGGATAAAAATCCCTCGTGGGCTGGATCATTCCTGGGGACCGTAGTTGGGAATTCCTGATTTAGAGGCAAGTTTGTCTATTGAATTCGTTCTAAAATTTTCATTTTTTTTCTTCCTATTCCTTTTACAAATGTTTGAAATGTGAAGAAATGTCATATTCAAGCATGATTTTTTTTCTATCTGTATCTGGATTCCGAAAACTATTTATGAAATTCAGTTAAAGCTGTCTCTGTCACATTAATTATTTACAGCAGTGACATCACTAATATAATAATAACAAATTCACTGCATTATAGAAGAAAGCAACTCCTTACTACACTATCTCTCCATGAACGTCAGTAATTAGGCCTCCCAATGATAGTCGTAAGCATTTATCAGCGCTAGTCCATTTAAAGTTGAGTTGCACTGCAATACATGGGTTTATTTAGCATTAAAGAGTCATATACCATGATTGTAATATCAGATAACATAACGTAAATAATTAGAATAGAAATTGTACTATTTCTTAACTCTATATCTACAATTTTTATCAACATTTGATATAAAACAGATTATTCTTGCCTTTCTAAGTAATAACAACTTTTTAGTTATGTTCTATTAATTTATATAAATCTTTTGATATATAAGCAATCTTTTTAGAGAATATTCGTCTGATAAGAAAGATAAACCTAAAACGTAACTATAATATTAAAAGCTTCCTGGAAGATCATACAGATATCTACCTTTATGAGGTCACCGCATGTTCACAGGTTGTATAGTATTTAAGAAAGCTTCAAAAATTATTTAGAAAGAAAAATAATTTTTGATATGTTTTATTCGTTGTTTCATTTTTCGTTAAATAAATGTTCATTTTGTTTTTAACATTAATCACATAAGTTTGACAATCATCAGATTTATAGGCCTAACATTTAGGAATGATGTTCTTTAATATCCTTTCAAAATATATTAAACTAGTTATGATAGGAACATAATTTATTGCTCTCCGAATTAGATTTTACACTAAAGAGGAGATCAATTTTTTTGAAAAGATTTTCTTGCTGAGAATAGAAGAGTTGATTATTTTCAAGAGGAAATCATTGAGGGTGTAATTGAAAAGTTTTTGTTTTGCCGAGAGTAGCAGAGTTGTTGATTCACAAAGAAAACAAGAGATTGTCCTCCGCTTGATGGAAATAAACATACCACACATATATCATCTCGATATATATGTGTGTATATTTATTTGCATCAAGCAGAGGACAACCTCTTTGTTTTTAACTTTTAGTGAATTCAACATTAGCTCTAGCTAAACATCTCGGCAAAACAAAACTTTTCAATTACACGGCGCTCAATGATGGTTCTAGTGAAACATTTGATATAATAATCAAACTTAGTAGATACAGGAGTTCGGTGTTGGTTCTAGGTGAAACATTTTAATATAATAATAAATCTTGAGTAAGATACGAAGGTTGGGCTAACCCCCGAAATATATCGAATTCAAAACACTCTTTGTTTCTCTTTGTGGATTGAGGGTGTACTCTACTTAATAATACTAATAAACATACAAATGAAAATATATATCTAATGAGCTGAAATGTGTCTCCTATTAGCTTCGCCAATGTGCCAACTTTAAGTTTTCTAGCCTCAAATTGTTCAATAACAAAAAAATTGACAAACTTTTTCCTACAATTGATTGCTATAAAATACAATTCGTAGATTAGTAAATTATTTTTCCAAAGACTAGTGTCAGATTAAATCACCTACATAGATTCATCATCATCATCAATCTGCCCTTTTTTGTGCACTGCTGAACAAAGTGCAGTGTCGAAATTAGGCCTCCTCCAAATGTCTTCAGTTTTTTCGTTTTTTTGCAGTTTTTCCCAGTTTGTTGATATTCTTTTTATAAATATATTAGATTTATCAAATTATAAACATTTCGATACCTAATATTAAAGTCGTTTTTAAGGGATTGTTTATCAGTGGTGTCATCGCAAATTTAGCACTGCCGGAACGCTGAGATTCCGGGGGGCCTGGGGGATCCGGGGATCCTCCCACGGAAATTTTTTTGAAATATATGTCCCAAAACCAGTGCCGGAACACAGTTCCGACACCATAACATCACAACATACCATGATGTAGATTGCTAATAAAACTAATAACCCTGTCTTCGTTAAAGAGTAACTATACAATCTCTCAAAAAGAACTCTAGAACTAGGTGTCTCGAAACTTTTTGCATTCTGCTGAGAATATCTCATTCTTCTTTTAATGCCATGCCCTAACGGGCGTCGGCTACTCTCCACATATAACTGTGCTGAGTGTGTTTAGCTGTTTTACACAGATATACGGGAACTACTTGTCAACGCCGGTTCCGAACGTCTAGGTTGACTAGGAAATTATATTCTTAGTAGTTTGCCAATGCTTTCCAATAGAAGGCGACTGCAAATATCTGTCCAAACTCAGTCTCAATCCAGCGTACTTCAGGACATCGGCCCTGCACTCTGGCCACTGACCCACAGTCCCTATCTCATTAAAAATCCCTAATCTAAGAGGTTCCAGCCGAAAATTCTCTTTTGATAATCAAAATTCAACCACTGAATCATCAAATTCTACACTGGTAAATATTTCTTGATTACTATTTGGAGCATATTGAATTGGTATAGCAATCGATCAGTATAGTGTCTCTGCCAGAAGTACCTGCATTGGTGATGTCCTTACAAGGCAAGAGGTCCTTCTCACGCCCAGATCTCATTGAGCTTGTGCGGGTGTCAAGTCGAGGGTTCCAGCTGCCAGAGTTTCGTGGGCGGCGCGAGGCCGACTTCGACGCGACGCTCTGTCATTGAGGCGAAAACACACAAAGAAACTACTTGCCAGCTTTTTTCAGGTCTATTTATTTAAATTTAAAAATTTATCACGTATAAAGTTTCTTCTATTTAATCAACCATGTCAATCAACTTGGCTGGAATGTTCAACCGCACTTCCTTTCTAGGAGAAAAGTTGCATTTATTAATAAACAAACCTAGGAAGGATAATTTTTAATTTATGTGTCTCTAATAGATGATGCGACATGCATACAATTCACAGCCACTATAAATTATTGAAGATTAAGTCTCCGATAAATTGTTTCCAATAGTAAATGTAAGAAAAATGGTCAAATAATTTGAATGAGATTCATCTCTAACTCCTGTTTCCATTTCAAGAATTATTTATATTCTTTCTTTTGTTCTTATCGAATTCTCTCTATGCAAATTTTATTAATGTATAAAATGATAAATAATCTAAGATTAATTTATTATTTAATTTTAAGCTAGATAAATCTTGCTGTCGTTTATTAATAAGGTAATTGTCTCAAGAAAAAAATGTGATGTGGCCATCACATGACTTGACCGTACATTTGCCCTCCACCCGTATATTAAAATTAAATAAAAAAGCCAAATCTATAATCATTTTTGTAAAACTGCAGAATTTGGTCAAATCTGACAAATAAGGATACAAATTTTTAAAAACCCTCCCGTCCAAAAATTTGATTCAATTTCATCCAAAATAATCTCATTATATGTATAATATATAAAAATAAAATTTTATTTTGATGTCTCCATTGTTTTATGAGATAGAGAGTAGGTATACAATATCATTTAACCCAGGATTTACCAAACTTTGTGATAAACGGGGTGAATTGAAATTTTTAAAAACAGAGAGGTCCGACTAAAAAAAATTCTGAAAAAAATGTTTTGTCTTTAAAATCTTTAAACGTCTCTATCTCCGTAAATAATGGTCTGTGAGCCTTAAAACAAAAGAAATAGAATTATCAATATAAATATTAGACCCATTCATCGATTTGTACGAAATATCGCATATTATGCACCCTCTATGGCTTTACGAAAATGACCATGTGAAAGTGATTAGGACTCAAAGGAGGAGGGGAGAAAGTCCAAAAATAATATAAAATAATAAAATCTTCAAAAAAATTGTTAGAAAACTATTTACCCCAAAAGAGTTCAATATTTAAAAGGAGGTGATTAATTGCTAATGGGCCCAAAATTAAGATGAGGGTGGGAGAGGTTCTTTCGTAATTGATTATATATTGTTTTAATAAATATTAAATATAAGAGAGGAGGGGGGGGTAAGGTGTATGGTAAAGTTATGTGGGTGGCCACAGTAGTTTATTTATTTTTTTAATATTTCATACCCCTCTAATATTTTGGGTTCATTTTGCTTGATTCCAACCCTTTTCTGACTTTTAAGAGTTTTACAACCATTTCAGTTGGAGTAAATTCTTCTTGCAAACTTTTATTAAATAAATTGACACGTTCTGATGTGGCCATCCACTTGACTTTACAATACACTTCTGGTTGAGTTTGTTCCAGGGGCATAGGCTTTGATTTTTTGCCCCCCCCCCCCTAATTTTTGCGCCGGGGAAAAAAATATTTTCGTTATTATAGATTCATTTTATAGTAGATTTTATTTTTCTTGTTTTTTTTAGTTCGGAAATATTTTAATTTTATATTTTAGCCCCTCCCCTCTTAATTTTGGGTCGATATGCACCAAAATCTAATCAGCTCTTAAGACTACTATAATTCTCAGAGAACTTTATACGATATGACCTTCAGGGCGATGAGGGGTTCATTAATGAATTTTTACAGCTTCAACAGGAGAACTTATAGGGAAATCGCCATGCGCTAGAAATTGTATATAAAAAAGAAAAAAAAGAAAAAAGAATTTTTTTTTGTAAATATATTATGTTAATATTCCTATAATTATGTAAATAATCCTGTAATTAAATTCACCCGATTATGTAAATATTTCTTGTTAGTGGAGGCCCCACCTGCGTGGCCCAATAAACGAAAAATCAATGCACCAAAACTACGAAATTTGGTTTTGATATTCACACTAGTTTTTGAACTAGCTCGTCCACAAAATTTGGTAACGCACAGACTAACAGATTAATTAACAGATATTTTGACAAAACGATTATTATCTCGAAAAATATAATTTTTTCGATGTTCACTTATTAGAGCTTTTTGTAGACCGAAATACTATGGTTTCGCCCAATTTTTTAATCAAAATATTTTAGCCGTTTTTGAGGTATTTCGAAAAAAAGAAGAAAAAATAACCACTTTTTTCATGCACGATTACAATACTTGACCATACCCTGTATGGTAAAGTAAAAAGCACGAAAAAATTCATTAAATTAAAAACAAAAGAACTGTTACCAACATAATATCAACTTCAAGGGCGCTTAATAATTGATTATTTATTATCATCTTATTTAGCAATTTAGGGTTGTTTCCGGCATTGGGCTTATAATTGCTTGTTAAATTTCTTTTCCAGGGAACATTTAAATGTACCCGAAGAAGTTCTTCTAAAAAGGCTTTGTGGGTGAATTTCTCACGCAGTGTCGATCGACGGCTTTTTGATAAGGGCGCTGAGACGGTGGCACACGCAGTCCCAACAAGTGCCTGAATAGACACCTGTGAGATTCAGGTAGCTGCTTCTCGATAGCGTGCCGGAAGTTGCGAGCCCCTTGTTAAATGTTATTTGTCTAATGCCTCTTTTCAAGCTATCAACAATCAGTGCAGCTCGAGTTTTCATCCAAAGGTCAGCGAAAAGAAATAATTACAATATAAAGAAGGGAAACCCATAAGGTAGAGTCAATTGAAAATCAAAAAAAATATCTAGACAGAAACCTCCCAAACATATCATTCGACTCAAACTCACTAGAATTCAGGGATAAAATTTCAATGCTAGGCGTAACTCTAGGGTCTGACCTTTCATGGAATGACCATATCTCAACCACTGCTAAAGCTGCAGCGCGCAAGCGGTCTCCTGTTTAGGTCTAGACGCTTTTATACTCCCAGTCAACTTCTTATACTGTATAAGGCTCAAATTCGTCCCAGTCTCGAATATGGCTCCTCATCTGTGGAGGGGTGCATCCAAGCATTCTCTTGCTACACTGGATGCCAATTCAGAAGCGAGCAATTAAACTAACACGGAGACCCGGCTCTAACCAACTCACTCGACTCCCTGGCTCACCGAAGAACCGTTTCTGCCCTTTCCCTGTACTACAGATACTATCACGGTGTCTGTTCAGTCGAGCTGAAATCAATTATCCCCCCTAATGCCCTCTTTACGAGAAACACGCGGTTTTTCTAACGCTCAGCACCCCTTCGCTGTCAAATTGGATAAAAGTCGAACAAGCGCTTTCGCCAACTCTTTTATCCCTATGACCTCCAGAGACTGGAACTCGCTCCCTGCCACCATCTTTCCCGCGACTTATAACCTTCAGCTATTTAAGACCCGTATCCACAGATACCTTCGACCCCCGCCCAACCCATAAAATTCTTTCTTCTTCTTTTCACGATGGAGGGGCTAACCCAGGCCTTTTTGGTGTAACTCCTTCTCTCATCATTATCATAAAAAAAAAATCTAGAAACTTTGCCCAAAAATTCAGCTTATTTACTACAAATTACTGAGACCAATCAGTTTTTAAGCTAAAAGCATTCAAGTGATCAATCATTATGTAACGTTAGGACTTTTTCTGATTTTCTGAAGTATTTGTCTGAAAGTTTTGAAGAAAGAACATGCAAAATCTAATAATTTCTTTGTAATTGAAATGAAAAACATTTTGGCACCATAATGAGCTCTTTACAGGCTTTCCTCTTTGATACAAACAAACAGAAAAAGAATATGTTTACAAATCATTTTCTTCCACTTTTCTAAAACGGAATTAGCACAAATAAAATATAAAATTTTTGAATGAATTCACTACCTCAGGTCTGGAGAGGCGTTATCTTTTACTTCGTTGCATTCAAAGTAGCGAGAAATTGTTTGGAGGTCCCTTTCCAGAGATATGAACTTTATTCGAGAATGGGAATAATAATTCGGGTCTGTAGAGCGATAAATAGGTGAAAGCAACGTAAAACCACCCCTGTGAAAAATTTTCTCAGTACAAATTACAATGGAAAGGATACTCTCCATAGTAGTAGTATACATATATTTTTTATAATTACCTATTAATCAGTCAACTTCCCAATTTGAACTCCTAGATATTTACTTCCTCTTATTCATTAATGTAAAACATAACTGGTAAAAGAAAACCCACTTCAAAGAATGCATCCGTATTTATTTATTATTCTCATTGGAAGTCAATTTCCGCAATTTATTTTTTCTATATTAGTCTCGAACTCCATAAAAGTTTGGTTCATTTTGTTGGATTTACGCTGACAGGACCTAATCACTCTACCCTGACACTTTTATTAAATTTATATAATTCCTCATGACACTTTAATTTGAAATAAAAATCTAAAGTATAAATTCTTTTTGGGACATTGAGATAAACATTTCATGAATCATTTATTCAGGCATCTATCTGTCTGAGTGATTTATTCAAGATAAAAAAATTATTCCAATGGGAAGTTTTGAAAAATTCAATAAATTATATTTACTTTTCACAATATGATATACCTATATGTAAGTGGTTTAACTTCTTCCTCTCCAAGGAACAGCCCTAGCAGCTTTCCTGTAGTTATAAAATTATTTAAAATTCATTAATCCATGTGGATTGAAAGTACCACTTTTCTAATGATAACTAAAATATAGTACGGCAAGTTTTTAAAATAGTGGATGCATAGGGGCCGGAGTAAAAGTGAATAGCATGGTCCTTTGGGTAGGGGGTTCATCCCCTCCCACTTCAAAGTTCAAGAGGGTTTAACCCCCGAGCCCCCCTGGTTCCAGGGCCATGTACGACCTAGTGCACTATTGCTACATATCCTGAATATTTGTTTCTCAGATAATAATCTGGATTCTGGACGAATAAGAACCAAAATTCCAACCCAGAACAAGAAATGAATGTCAATAATAGTCTAAATTCCACAACAGATTAGCTTTTGGTGAATTAATGTTAATCAAGTTTAGAGAATTAATTAATACAATTTTGTAATCGATTTTAATAATGTTCTAAATATGCGAAAAAAAAGTTGTAGAATTAAAAACTTCAGAAACCATTGAAAGGATTAAATTTGAAGACAATCATCTATTTGTCTGACATAGTGGGGGAAGACATTTAGAAAGCAATGTAATATTCTGACGAGATAAAATCGATAATCCCTTCAAAGACTTCATTTGCACGAAATACACGATTTTCCAAGATTAAACACTCTTACTCGCTTAAATTAGATACTAACCGAATTCGTTTGTCCCCATGACTTCTAGAGACTGGAACTCTCTTCCCCTGATAGTCTTCCCAGCAACTTATAACCTAAAGTCTTTCAAGACCCGCATCCACAGATACCTTCAACTCCGACTCAATCCCTGAATCTCTTCTTATTTTCACGATGCATGGATTCACCACGGACTAAAGAGGTTGTACCTTTTTGGAGCAACTTCTTCTTGAATCAATTTTATTATATAAAAAAAATGAATTTCGAGAAAAAGACTAGGTAGTGTGAACCATCTGGGAAGACTCCTGTCAATGTCCTGTGATTTGATGCCGGAACTTCTGAGGAGAAGACGGGCTGGCTGGGCTGCTTATGGAACTATTAAAACGGTCATCGAGGCAACACATGATCAAAAGCTTAAGGCCATGTTGTTCGACTCGACAGTGATACCTGCTCTCACATATGCTAGTGAAACATGGGCCTTAACAAAGGTCCATGAAAACAAGATAAACACCATCCAGGCAGCACTAGAGAGGAGACTCGTCGGCATAACGCTCTGGGACCAACGTCAGCGCGGTCTCCACAACTCCGACATTCGAAAGAGGTCTGGGGTTAAAGACATGCTGGCGCACATCAATAAGGCTAAACATGATTGGGCGGGTCATCTCATGAGAAGGAGTGACTCAAGATGGAGTACGGCTCTGCAACTGTGGATACCAAGAGATATTACAAGACCAGTAGGCAGACCGCCTATCCGTTGGGCGGTTTCGCTCTCATTCAAGT
This sequence comes from Forficula auricularia, assembly GCA_024734495.1. Lineage (NCBI taxonomy): Eukaryota > Metazoa > Arthropoda > Insecta > Dermaptera > Forficulidae > Forficula > Forficula auricularia. The sequence continues at coordinate 7,372,911 of JALMQS010000816.1, read as the reverse complement.
ACTCCACAAGGTCAGATCAAGGAGGCGTAAGACTTCACTGGACCACACTGGCGCGTGACGATGGCGTGAGAATTGGGACCCCGCGCCGCACTGAGGAACGAGTCCCCTAAGTAAGTAAATGTGAACATGCAAAATAGTTGCATTTTTGATATATTTTTTCTTTATTCCACTTATTTTAGCAAGATGCCATTATTGTTAAATTCCTAAAATAAAACAAATCTGTCAACGTCTGTTTTGAATTACTCTTTGAAAAGGTGGTTTCTGTCCGAAAAAGGTTGAGAAGCTTTGTTCTAAATGAATGTTATGAACCAAGAAATAAATATTTTTTTAATTGAAATTGTTAAATTTCAAAATAACCTTCTTAGGTATGGATAAACGGTCTGTGGTAAGCCCATATCATATACTTTAGTTAATTTATTAAAATCGAGTCAAAATGTTAGCTGTGGCTCAAGCAAGGAGGCGATGCGATAGTTTAAATGTAAATTTCCATCCACGGGCCCACGATTAATCGAAGCTTAGACTTCGATCGATTCTTCTCCTCTGACAATATAATCAGCATTCTAATTGATATTCCGTCAGGTGATTAAGGGTTTGAACCACCAAGTGAATATTTTAATAAATGATTAACTGCGAACCAATTCACCTGTTAGTCAGGGTGATCGAAGAGAAAGAAAAATCAAATTTTCTTTTAAATTTTAATTTTTATAATCGATGAGACTCAGAGGATTAGAAAAACATATGCTAATATAAGTTTGAAAACGAGTTTTCCCATTTCGTATTTATAGGCAAATTGACATAATTTAGGTGTGATATTATTTAAAAGGTCTATCTTAGAAAATTAATTTTTATATTATACTACTCTTTCCATTCCATTAAAAAATAAATTTTATAGGGGTTCACCCCGAAATCCTGAATCTCAAAATTCCGACACCCCAAAAATCTCGACAGCTAAAATCTCGAGCAACCAAAATCCCGGATATCTATTCATTGACAACGAGGCATTAGTCAAATCATAAATATTGTTTAAATTTTTTATATTGGAGCTAGAAACAAAAATATTCGTAAACCTTTTCAACCTGTAAACATTGATCCTCATATATTTATGCAAAGAAAAAACTGATGCCGACCGAACCGTCTAAGAGTCAGCCCGAAATGAAGATATACGAACCGAACCGAGCCGAACTGAATATATCCTAAGAGAACCGAACTGCAAGTGGTTTAGTCCGGGTGTGTTGTGTTTCGGGCGCCCATTTTTTTTTTAATTAACCACATTAAAAAACGGAAAACCTCGAGTGGCAATAATAGTGCTAAAAAGCTCTTGGGACCCAAATATATTTCGCAAAAATAAATAAATAAATAATACGGGTTAGTTTTGTAACGAGGCTGGCCCACACATGTTGGGATTTTGGCTTGTCGGGATTTTGGTGCCACCCATTTTATAGTGCCTACCTAATTATCGACGTTTAGAAGTGCCTTAACTTGAAAAAATGAAAAAAAATGTTTAATTCTCTTATTACCTAACTCTAAATAGGAACGAATTTTATATCTTAAGTATTTTGAAAAGTATAAGGTACAGAACCCACGGTATGTGAGAACGGCTAGCACGTGACTGAGTTATTTGAAAAGGGGCGATTAAGATGATGTCATATCCAGAAGGTATTTATCTATTTAGTAATGACAGAACATTGTATTACTAAAAAGGAGTGAATATTAAGTGAGCTGAGATGATTGTGAATCGAGTCTTGAAAAATGTAGGTTGTAGGATTCGAAGAAGAAGAATTCAGAAATTTAGTCTCAATTTGTTAAGTCAAAGGGATAAACGAAAAGTATTCAAATCGACGACTATCTGGAATTTTATGCTATTCCATAATTGCTTGCAGTACATTGAAAATACATTACAAATTTAAAAATTCATAGTTTTTAAAATTTAATATAAAAATATATTTAATTTAATTTATATATTAATAAAAATACAATTTAAATAAGGAAAAAATTATATTAATCGAATAATGACAAAGATAACAGATTTTTTATGTACTGCAAGCAATGGCTGCTATCACGTTTTTCTCTTAGGGGCCGTCCATAAATTATGTTACACAGTAAGGGGGGAGGGGGCATCTCAGATGTGTGACAAAATGTGACAGCAGGGCCCGGGGATCACAAAAGTCAAATTAATTTTATTTTTAAATTTTCACATATATTTTTTAGATTTCATGATATGTATAAAAATAAAGTTAAACTTGAAATAATATATGTCTTCTCTTTTAAGTGCCATATCAGGTGTCCCCGACGTGCTCGGCACCTCTCCACATATACCTACCTGTGCTGCGTGTGTTTAGCTGTTTTTAAACAGATATACGGGACCTACTTTTTAACGGCGGCTCCGAACGGCTAATTTAGAGAGTTTGACTAGGCAATTATTCTCTTGATAGTTTGCCATTGCTTTCCAAGAGGAGGCGACTGCAAATATCTGACGAGACTCAGTCTCGAACCACCGTAAAAAATCTATTTAGTTGAGTTTAATTTATAATTTTTTTTTTACAATTATTAAATTATAGGAATTAAAGTGATAGTGTGACTTCACAATACAGGAGGACTCCAAAAAAAATGTGACAAAATTTAACATAGGGAGAGTAGGGTCTAAAAATCATGAAATTCGTGTGACGTGCAGTCTATGGATTTAACATCCAGGCACTTAAAATCATTCTGAATAAAACAAAAGGTTTACCTATGTAAAAAATTTAAGAAAATATGATTTTTTTATGATTAGAAGAGAGAAACTTTTTGTAGCCGATAGATATTCTGTTAAATTAAATTTTTAATCAAAATCGTTAGAGACATTTTTGAGAAATTTCAAAAAATTATATAAAGTACTTAATTTTTTTAAGCCTGAAGTCGTCAATTTCTTATAAATTAGTCAAAACCTCTAAAATTAAAAATTTAATAATTATCAGCTCAACGATGAAGACAGTATTTTAGTTTTAGAAGCACATCCAGAGATTTTCTGAAAACGACTTTCTTGGATTGAAAGCGACTTGGAAAGAACTGTACAAATCTCAACTTCGAATTTTTTTTTCACGAACAACAAGATTTCCATTTTACTAATGAAATCATAGATTGAAGGAGACACAAAAAGAGAAATTCTGCCCAGGTAACCACACTATCCTAAGAATATTCTAAGGATATTCTAAGGACATTTAAATCTTCTTAGAATATTCTGAGGATATTGTGTGTTACTCAAGTTTTGGAATTATAAATTTATTTATTTATAACGAGTACTCATAGTTTTTAACCTTTCATGAATCATAAATTAATTCCTGTGAATACGTTGTAATAGACTGATGAAGAGGGCAAAGCCCTCGAAACTATAGTCTCGTTATAAATTAAAATTATAATTCCAGCAGAAGACACACTCTTTTATTATCTCCTTCAATATATAAAAATTCTGCTACTCTCGGCAAAAACTTTCAATTTAATGAAATCATAGATTTTATTAGTTTATAATGAAAGACAGTTCATAAATTATTTAAATTTTATTCAAATTCCGACGTTTCGGAGACTTTTTCTCTACTTTCAACACCTTAAGAAGGAGAGAAAAAGTCTCCGAAACGTCGGAATTTGAATAAAATTTAAATAATTTGATGGACTGCCTTTCATTATAACCTACTTATTTCGCTTACCAGTTCGTCTTTCTTCTAAGAAAATAAATGAAATTAAATAGATTTTATTTTTTTGGGCAGTGGAAATAAAATACACTTAATTGAATTTAATATTTGATTTTAGATAGATATTAATTTAAAAGGGGAAGGCAATGGGAAACCACCCCTGTGAAAAATTTCCCCCCAGGAAAATTACAGTGGAGAAGATACTTTGCACAGTAATCGCCGACGAGTATGGCACTTAAAGAAGAAGAGAAAAGAAATTAATTTAAACAGCTTTACTAGATTTATATTCATTGCAAAATCTTAGTAATATATCATTAATTATCAATTTTTCCTTTTTTATAATTAACTCAGATTTAAAATTTTCGGAAGGAATTTAAGGCAATTTATTTTTCGGTATAGTTTTAAATAAATCTGGGAACACATCAATTAAGATTATTACTAAATAATGATATCCCATAAAAATACTCTTATTTAATTAAGACGATGATATATTATATATAATTATTAAACTAAAAGTAATATCCGCTCGTAAATGTGATTTAGGACATTTCGCCAGGCAAGAAATTTAAATAAATTACTCCTGATTTAGAATGAACGATAAGCCGATACAATTTTAAAGATAATTGAGATTGAGATGGGGCGTCCCTTGGGACCAAGGGGTCGAAGGAAGGATCGTGGCCGGTTACGCCCTTAGGCTGCCCGGAATGTGCGTCTGGATGGTCCCCGCGTGGGAGAAGTCGGGCCCGACTACCTCCAGTAGTCGACAACTAACTACCAAGTGTGCCACTGTTTCACGCCGACCGGTGGTACTCACATCGCCCCCCGGGACCCTAAGATCCCCTATCTGCTCAAGCATTTGCCCCCACCAGCACATACTCATTAGCATCTGGGAAGGGCCCGCGAGGCCATCCTAGGATTTATTTGTTTCGAATAGATCGGAATGGTAATTAATGCGCTGCAGAGATTCGCCCACATAGCATCCAGTCTCTGGGCATTCAAGTCAAACAAATTGTACTTTTGTATTTAAATAGTCATCACCATATCGGGAATGGCTTTTAATCGTATTCTTCCTCATTGTCAGAAGGATGTTTTGCCTTAAAATGAAATTTTATTATAGATTTCAAGGAATTACCGGCGATGTCGTATCTTCCGATGGCTGCTGGCTTTATAAAGCATCATGAAGGATGCTTCTTTGCCTCTGTTCAATGTTTCTATTTTATATTTAAACAAGCTGCGTCATGGCGTGCCTCCGGCACTGCCGCGTCTGCACCTTTGGCCCTCCGGGGCGAGGTGGCCCTGGCGGGCAGCGTCTCGAGACGGGCCAAAAAGTTTGTTTGCAATATAATTTTGTTCAACTGTATTTTAATTAAATATACTCAGTATTTTATTAATTAAAAATCAGCTTCAAGAAATAATCTAACACATTGCGAAAGCAAAACAAAAATTCTGAGTGTGTCAAGCTTACGCACGACGGAAAGTGAAACTTCTAGTATTCCTCTCTCTCTTTTTCATTTCATTCTCTCTTTTTTTCTCTCTTACGTTAGTTTGAAGATTATAGGTTAAATAATTCAACGACGAAGCATAGATTTACTCTTTCTAATATTTTCTTATACATGAATGAATTTTGATTTATGTACAGTTCCAAAAATTCTTTTTAATGTTACATACAGCATTTTCATTTGTTTGAATGTTCAATAATAATTTTAGTGTTGAATGTGCTGTTTTTCCTCCGTCTAATAAGAGTGGCAGCAATTCCAGATGATGTCATTAAAAATGTTTCCCTGTTCCACCTGGTGCATCCAAAAAAAGAAACCATCTTCTTGAGCAGCGACTCGCATGCATAATTTTTGTTCTGGTAACAATTTTGGTTCATTTGCTTGAACATATGCATTTAAACCATCAACATTGTACGATTGTTCACGTTGCATATCGCGATTAAATAAATCACTTACTGGCCGATTAACTGATGGCATCCCTAATTTAATTAGTGGTTGATTCGAAATGATCATGCATAAATCTTCCAACTTAATCAAAGATTCATTATATATTTCTGGCGAGAAATTTATATCTGGATCTCCTCGAATTCTACGTAGAGCATGTAATACATCTTCACTCATTGAAGCCTTATATTTTCCCCATAATTTAGGCGGGTTAGTTGGAAAACACGTTGTCAATAAAATGGCAAACAAACATCGTATTTGATGTGGCGATGAACCGAGAGCAGCATTGGCAAGAGTTGTATCCCAATGCGAATCTTCTTCTAACAATCGTAATGCTAGGCATGCACCATGATTCGTTGTATGTAATGCACTGAGATACTGGGAAATGTATTTATAATAAGAAACATTGATTAAGATTTGGAATGTTTCTTTCCGACAGGCTCAGGTTAGCCAACTAATAACAATAAAGTAATCACATTTAATAATATAAATTTTTCTTTTTACTTATAGCAGAGAATGGTGTATTTCTGTGAAACAGTTGAATTCTAAAGTTTAGGGAAAACAAAATATATCTATAATATAATCATAATACTTTCTTCAAGGCCTTTGAGAACAATGAATTAACCCACACCCATTGTCTGCCTGGGTACAAAAGAAAAGATAAACCTTTTTTAAAACCCCAATTGGCATTCTACCTGAGAATAATTAATTTAATTATGTAAAATCGTGTGAAATCAAATCAAACCGATTTGTGCCCAAAATTTAGATAAACCATCTGGAGCACTAAACAAACATATGGTGTGAATATGGTTTCGATACGTTCAGTGGTTTAGGCATGGGTCGATCACGCACATACATACTAAGGATTATATTATATATAAAATTAAATTTACAAATTATGTCTGTATTCAAAATAGATTTTATTATCTTTAAAAAAAAGTTTCTGAAATTTTGATCTGACTACCTGTATACCCCTTCTTTTGTTAAGAGGGGGTTTCATTGTTTAAGACCTACGACCTTTCAGGGTAGGGATAATGTATTGTTTTGCTTGGCCCTTTTAGAGGCTCTATTTCTATAGATCTTATCTGTCAATCAATTAAATATAAAATAAAAAATAAAATCAAACCGATTTGGCTCGATAATTTAGATAAACCATCCCCAGCACTAAGCAAACATATGGTGTGAATATGGTTTCGATACGTTCAGTGGTTTAGGCGTGGGTCGATCGCGTACATACACACAAAGGATTTTATATATATATAGATAATTATAATTTCATCTTACCATAAGTAGTCTGGGAATATATTAGTTGAGTGGTGAACCACGATTGGAATTAGGTGTACACCGTCTTTGGAATTATGTGGAATTATTTTGGAATTCCTTAGATAATGCCCCTTCATCTATTGTCTTCTACTTGTAAATGAAAGTGGAACTGGAAGTAGGTGTACATGATATTAGGTCGCGGTTCACCCTTCGGTATTAGTCTAAGAGCTAGTGAATATTTTGGAGGATTATTTCAGAATGTAAATAAAAATCCCATACTGTAGTGTGATCAGCACACACCCCGAAAGTGAAATTCTTACTCGCCGAATCCAGTCGTTTATAGGGGAAAATGACCACTGAAAATGTCAAAAATATTGTAAAATCAAGTCATTTGAGAATGGTTAAATTTGATTTTATAACATCGTCCAAAAATGTTCACTAGCTCTCAGTATATATTGAAATCATTCATGCAGGAACAAATTGGTGTGAGGTGATTTTCGTACTATTTCAAAAACAGCTAAACTAACCTAGTAAAAATAAATAAATAAATAAATGGAAGAAAAGTTAAAGACTTTTAAGACTCAGTACACTCTCAGTATTTTTTTACCAGAGAGAAGTGGGAGCTAGAAAGCTGAAACTTGGCACTAAAATAAATCTATTGATCAAAACTTGTAAGTCAAATGTCAGCTTATTAAATAAAACTGTTGTATAGCTCCCCATATTTGTGTTTTTCTATTATTTTTGAATTTCCCAATGGGTTATCAAGCTAGATATAGTAAAAAATCTAATTAGTTGTTCGTTTTGGAAATACGAGCATTTTGGAGCTAGAACAAACTATGTGCGACCTCCATCCTTGAGTTTATTGAATGTACCTCGAGGGGTTTACTGCGACCAAATATCGTGTATATCTACTTCCACTTCCACTTCCAAGTAGAAGACAATAGATGACAATAGATTATCTAATGAATTCCAAAATAATTCCAAAGACGGTCTACGCCTAGCTCCAATCGCGGTTCACCCTCGATGTACCTATATCCATACCAACTTAAGACAAGAGATACACGATACACAGAGAGTGAAGCAGAAAAATTCATGCTTAAAATTACTTTCCTCTACGCTTTTAAGAGGAACTTCAAAAGAATATATTTTCTCATAATACCAGTGTATATTTTTTTTCTGAATTTTCAAATTTTGTTTCCTTGCACAAAAATCAATAAAAATATCAAAGAGAAACTTCTTACTTAGTTGATTTTTAATGGGATTAAGACATGATTAGACTTTAGTTGAAATCCTGTCACGCATACTTGAGAATTAAGTACTTAGGACATTTTTTAAAATAATTAATATGATTTAAAATAAACATATTAAAACTTTTCGAAGACTTATTACCCTGATTTCACTTAACTTTTTTAATCAAAATAATTTTAATCTATTTTAAAATATTTCGAAAAAGTATATTTATATACCATTTTTTTCTTTAACAATTACATACATATATATATAGTATATTTATTGGTTGTGTCAAGAAATATAATAATATAAATATAGAAGAGGGAGAGGGTGTATGCTAAAGTCAGGCCAGATTTTTCGTCTAATAAATAAATACATTACAAAAACACTGTATTTGGGTTAGTTACTGTTGCAGTCATCAGTATTACTAATAGTGTTAATCAAGAAGTGGAGACTTATGCCCAAACCAAGCGATAACTATAGAAATGCTTTGGAATGTGAAAAAAACAGGAAAATTCTTCATTAGGAAATAGTAAGGTTCCCAAGATGGTTTTGTTATTAGTTTTTAGGGAAAATAATTATTTAAGTATATTTCCTTTTCTATCTTCTCTTCTTAACTGATAAATTGTAGTTAAAATGTTTATAATTGAACACAAATATTCTACTTTTAGAAGATAATTGAATGAGTTTGTTATATATTCTATGACGAAGCAAAATAAAGATATACGGATATGACAACTTCATTTCTTATTTAGTTACACTTCATTTTCATCATCACTCATTTTGTTTTGTTAAATATATAAAAGTATGAGAAGATTTTTTCAATTTTTTCCCCTTGAGAGGCTATTCAAGAAAATACAGTTGAAACCAGGAGGGGGTATTGCTTAGCGTGATGATACGTGACAAGGGGGGAGAGGGGTCTAAGGAAAAGTGACGTCCGCACTAATCTAATTTTTATTTTAATTTTTTCTTTAGGGCAGTTCGGGACAGCTTATCTATCTGGTTGATTTTCGAAAATATCTTTTGTATTTTTGCAGAGTGACAACATCTGTTTACTAAATTTTTTAATAAAAAAAATGAGGGTAATTTCTGAATAAAAATCTTTGGTTTTAATAATTTTAATAAAAAGAATATTAAAGATATTAATTTGCCGATGGTAATAGGATTCAAATTTACAAGAAATCATAACTTGGTGTCATCTATTAAATTCGATGGAATTGAATATTTTTAATTATATGTCAGAGGGGTTGTTTTTTGCCAACTTCTCTGACATATGTATACGCTCAAAATATTTTACTCAAAGATTGTTTTCTTAATTTGTAAAATTTCGCGATATAGTGATTCTAAATTTAAACATATAGCCATGCCATATAATATAAATATATAATATATAATATAAAACACCTAACGACCTTTATTTAAATTATATGGCATGGCTAAATTTAGAATCACTGGATCGCGAAATTTTACAAATTAATATAACAATCTTTGAGTAAAGTATTTTACGCGTGTACATATTTCAGAGAGGTTCGCATACTGCAGGTGAGCCAGGTGGCCCGGATTGCTGTTACTGGCACTCGGGTTCGATTCCCGAGGGTGTGAAAAACAACCCCTCTGACATATAATTAAAGATATTCAATTCCATCGAATTTAATAGATGACAACAACTTATGATTTCTTGTAAAAAGAATATTGAGATAAATTTTTTCTCATTATAAAAACTTTTATTTAACACAAAAACGATTTCGAGAAATAGAGTTGGAATTCCACACTAGTGCTTTTGTTATATTCTGTTGACAACAAATAACTTTTTATTTTTACATGTATGAATAACTAAGTAACTAGACTGTAAAAGTCTAGGGGATAAATATTTAATACATCAATGATTCGATGGTCAAAATTTGAGAATTTTCTTATAAAAATGATAAACAGTTCCGAACCCCCTTAATTCGTCAGTAACAAATCGTTTATAGGTGGTGGTCTAGATTTTATGACGTTATATTTCTTAGGGGGCCCCAGAAAATGTGAGGCAACCTGAGGAAGGGGGAGGAGGGTCCGAAAGGCGAAACTGTGAAGTATTTTATGAATGGTCCCTTACTAAAATAAAGACTCATAGAAAAAAATCTAAATAATTTTTAATAAAACGACATTTGATGGTGGAATCTTCGGGCCATCTAGGTCGAAATATTTGAAATTGTTAAACATTTTTTGTAATTTTTTTTATTGGTTAATAAAGCAGTTATTTAAGACTAAAAGGTATACATCACCAATTGTTGACCATGTTCAGCAGTAGATAACGCTTTAGTTTTAGGAAATCGTCTCCAAAATCATCTCATTAAGTTTCATAGATTGTATAAATATACAGACATTCATCCACCAAAAAATCTATTTTTATTGCTATTCTTTTTATGGTTTATTTAATATGTAAAACGGGATCCTATTAATATCATCGTCTGCCTTCCTAAACTAAATAATAAACTGTAACGGATCGTTGCTAAACTTTATCCAATGTACTATCTTATTCTAAGGTAAAGTACTTTAAAATATAATTTTACAAAAAAATTTATATGACCTTTATTGTGGCTCTCAAGGTACTTAATTACAATATTAAATTTCATCAAAATTGGTTTAGTCATTTTCAAGATATTTAGAAAAAACTAAAAAAGTACTGGAATAAAGTAGTCTAATGTTTGTTGGCCGATATGTACCAAAAACTAATCAGCGCATCATTTTGTTAAAGTAATTGGTAGGTTTTCAATTTCATTTCAGTCGGCTGCACGGTGCGGAAAAAATCGTTGACGAAAAAAACGATAACATACATACATACATACTACATCCGCACGCACTTCCTGAAAAAATCGCACTTTTTGAACTCCGGACGAGACCCCATGTAATTTTTGACAAAACCGTCACGTGCTAAAATTCAACCTAAATGAATACTACAATTTGTTACTTTTAATTGAGACAATGGGTTCCGTAGTACCTGAGGACCCTTTGAAGTCGCCCTTGCCACGAGACCGATTACAATACTTCGCATTGGATAAAGTAAAAAGATAAAAACTTAAAATTTACTAGTTCATTTTTTTACTTTACCATACCTACATGGTATGGTCAAGTATTGTAAACGTGCATGAAAAAAGTGTTTTTTTTCCTTCTTTTTTTTTCGAAATATCTCAAAAACGGCTAAAACTATTTTGATTAAAAAAATTGAGCGAAAACATGGCATTTTGGTCTACAAAAAGCTCTTAATAAGTGAACATTGAAAAAATTATATTTTTTGAGATAATAATTTTTTTGTCAAAATGTCTGTTAGTTACTTAATCTGTGCGTTACCAAATTTTGTGGACGAGATAGCTCAAAAACTAGTGTGAATATCGAAACCAAATTTCACACGTACTTTTGGTCCATTGAAATTAAAAGATGATTAGATTTTGGTGCATATCGACCCAAAATTAAGGGGTGGAGGGGGGGGTAAAAATTAAAAATCTGGGCCGTTTGTCCAAACTCAACCAAATTTTGTATACCAAATCAGTGGGTCCCCAGAAGTCCTAAAAATGCAAAAACTAACCGCCCAAAATGGGGGGGGGGGGGGGGTTCAAGAAATGAAAATCTTGGCCATTTACCAAATTCAACCAAATTTTGTTTACATAATCAGTGTGCCTCTAGGAGTCTAAAAATGGAAAAACTAACCCCCCTCCCCTACATGATTATAAATAATTTTATTAAATATTAATGTAAGTGAGGGGCCAGGATGTATGGTAAAGTCAAGTGGATGGCCACATCAGAACACGTCAGCTTATTATACCTACTATTTGTAGAAATACAAATTCAAAATTACATTTCTTTACATTTTCATTAGAGATTAACTTAAATTGAAAATATACTAACAATGATCAATCAACCTAGATAGAAGAAAAGAAATCCTTTCAGCTGGTTAGTGTCAATGTCAAAAGAATGAAATTGATATATGAAGGAAAAGTAAATCGCGCGCGATGTGGGTGTAAAAAGCCAATAAATATCTTCTGATATTCTCAAGGAAATCCTTGGATTGTCTATAGAGGACAGGAAAAAAATTAAATACGTGAATTTATTAAATGTGTCAATGAGAATGAATGAGTTGTATATAAAAAAAAGTCTTTTGTGAAGGTATTTATTATTTGTTTTTCTAGTATAGTCTAGAAGAGAAGTAGAAAGCAACTTTTGGCCAAGTTTTTGAAATATATTTTAAGTCTTGATTTTTAATCTCACAATGAAAAATTTCTTGATTTAATAGTGAATTAATTTCAGAAAAAAATTTGATAAATGGTAAATTTCGCTCTGATGGTTTTCTTTTTATAATAATCAGCTCATTAATTAAACGCGTAGCTATTTACGTCCAAGACTATTTCTTGATGGGAGAAATTATAACAATCCAGCTTATAAATCTTTTCGATGAACAAATTGAAAATCCTTGTTAAATAATTGAATTTAGATGTTTTTCTAATAGGATTTCACAAAAATAAAAAATCGAGAAAACTTATCATTGGTTACTTAGAATTGTTAGAATATTTTAAAATAAGAACACAGTGAATTATATTTACCAATACAAAATAATTATTATTAGAATTAAGAAACGCACTTTTTCGTTCACTTGTAATATTGAAAATAGAAAATATCAGAATTATGTTAAAATTAGGTAATCATATAAAAATGTTAGAATAAACAAATATTTTGTTTTTAATCGAATTTTTTTATATCAACTGAGTCAGTGGGCACATAAGTCCCAAGCTGAGAGTATCGCATTCCTTCCTCCATTAGTAAATTCTGGATCGAGGGTCGCCAAGAGCTTCGGGGGCGGATCTTACCGCGAGCCTCTTCTTACTAATTTTTTTTAATGCACATAAATACTCGTATATGGTATATAATAGTCCCACGGGTTGGGCGTAGAATAGACCCGCAGTACTCCTGCTTGATAAGCGACTGATAGGGAAAGAGTAGATTGGACTCAGTCTTGATTGGGTACGTCTAGGGGAAAAACCCTAAACAAATTAGGAGTGAAGCCCTTTAGGTGCTTGAGGAGCCAAACGTGACCCTCTTCTGGCTACGACTCCAGACGTGTTGTTCACGTGGATCCAGTCAGCTCGAACGAGAAAGGGGTTATCGGAACTGGCTAGCCTTTACTTCCATAGAGAGAGCCAAGGCAGAAACAGAGGCAAAAAATATATATAATTTTTTTGCAACAAAATTTTTCTGGAGAGAGACGGACTGGTAGAAATCTTTAATTGAATGTAATGGAAGGCAGCCCAGAGGTAGTGAGGAAAGAAAAATTAACACATATTAAATAAGGTGTAATTTATTGGAATCCTTCCTCCTTTCCTTTCAAACCGACGTTTCGGAGGATTTTCCCCTCCTTCTTCAGGGTCTATAAACCAATATTACAAAATTATAAAAATGGGGTTGGTCATCATTCATTTCAACAATAAAATAATACAATTATAAATACAATGTAAACAGCCAGATTATCAATAGAAAAAATATATAATTTACTCACTTCAAAGGGTCAATGAATGAAACAAATAAAATGTTTCCTTCTTCTCTCCACAGTAGTGTTCAAAAACTTTCTTCATTTTTAACAAAGGCATAGAAAAACAATTTTTTTCCTCCTTTTCTTAATTAGATAGCTAAATGGCTTTTGAATCTAACATATATAGACCAAACCCCTTCCATGACAGATGCGCACAAGAGTGCGTACTGGGATTAGTTATTAACATATTCTCAAATAATATGGTTGGTTCATATAACCCAATATACAAAATGTACAAATAGCACAATTCCACAATTCACACCTGAAGAAGGAGGAAAAATCCTCCGAAACGTCAGTTTGAAAGGAAAGGAGGAAGGATTTCAATAAATTACACCTTATTTAATATGTGTTAATTTTTTCTTTCCTCACTACCTCTGGGCTGCCTTCCATTACATTCAATTAAATATATATAATATTTTTTAAAAATGTTACAAGCTTTTTAGTTTCGGGCCCCACAGCAGTATCCTGACTCTCTCTCGACCCCTCTATCTGTAACCTACAAGCTCTAATAATATTTATAAATTGCAGTTTTTTCTTAATTGTTCACACCGAACGATCAAACAATTCAAAAGAAAAATTAAAGAATTAGTTTTAAAATAAAATATATTTATCTATTCAAAATTTTTGAGAAATTTGAGCGGGTACAGTGTATTTTACAAATGAGTGGAGACTTTTTGCCTATTGGTAAGTGGTTCTTGGTACTACGCAGTCTTGTGGCCAAAAATATAACTAAACTACTCGGGTCAATCATGCCGAGGATAATTTTTCAAAATTGAGATGCCGTAAAATATTTAAATAAGGCACTCATAAGATAGTAAACAACAAACTAATAATTTATATTGTTTGTTTTTGAATAATTTTCTTTATACAATAAAAATAAATATGACCCGAATGTGTTAGTTTTTATTTTGACCACCAGTCAGCGTTTACCAAAGAACAGATACCAATAGACAGTTTAACTGTGCACGTAAGGCCTAGCCAGAAATTTTTTTGGAGGGGGGTTATATGGATACACTCAAAAATCATTTTTAAGCTTTTTTTCCTGTCTCTCTGTATGTTTGTGTGCCAAGATTACGATACTAAGAATAATTTAGGAAAAATAATCTCTCTCGGGTTGCCTAATTCACTAAGTCCGGCCCGTGCAAAACCTACAAAAACTACACCTGTCATTCAATAAGCATGAGAACAAATTTCAGATTTACCCAACAATCATGTTCCCGCATAAAGCTATATTCAGTCTTATAACTGGTTGTCTTATTTAAATTCATTTATAATACCATCGTATTTTTAATTAGTTAAAAAACTAAAGATATTGTCAATATTAAAAATCACCTTGATTCTTTAAATATTGGAGAAAAAATAATTGTTGAAAATAATGGATGCTGGTAGGTAGAGTCGTAAAGATGAATGAATTATTAAAAAAAAAAAAATTATTTACCAAATGCAGAACCACAAAGAGCAACGAAATATCCTCTTTCTGGTTTATTGAATTGTTTGATCCTAATCTGGTGAAAATAAAAATGAGAATTTAGAAATAAATATTCAATAAATGGAATACCCATAGGTACATATCTATATTTAAATGGGCTTTAATTATCCATCTATATAAATAAAATTAAGGTATTGTCTGTATATTTCCCAAATTTTGGATATACACGTTTTGAAGAAAAGTTATGAAAGAAAACCCCTAAATTAAATTAATGAATGTCCGTCCATCTGTTTGTTTTCTGTCTGTCCGCACACATTTTGTTAGCAAATGGCATAAAAAAGGGGTAGAGTTATTTTTATGAAATTTCGTATTTAGAAAAGAAAATTAAAATGTTAGCTATAGAATATTTCGATATTTTGACCCCAAAAGGGGGTTTGGGGAGCACTAATGCGAATTATCATATAGCCCCTAAACTATTAACTTTACAGTAAATTCTGTTAGATGCAAAATTGTAGAGGATATGATTTCTGGGGTCTCAAAATGAATATTCTATCACTTTGAACCAAACTCAACAAAAATTTATATGCATAAACTGTAGGCCCCCAGATGACTAGAAATGCAAAAACTTTGCCACCCAAAATGGGGGGGGTCACAAAATTAAAATTCCAAGCCCTAGGATCAAACTCAACCAAGTTTTGTATACATAAAATGCGGGCCTCTAGGAATGTAGAAATGTAAAAATCTACCACTCGAAATTGGAGGAGGTTGAAAAAGTGAAAATTCTAGACCTTTGGACCAGATTCAATCAAATTTTGTAGACTATCAATTCAAAGTAGGTACCTACATACTTATATAAAATGGAAAAAAATTATATAACAAATAGACACTCTGCGAACATAGGATAAAGAAGATTTGAACAAAACATGTTCAAATCTGGAAAATGTCTTGAAAGATGAAGAGAAACGTAACATTGATGGAAATGATATCTTAACAAATCTCTTTGACAAAGATCCTTTTTACTTAATTCTATCGACAATTTCCTCAGAGTAACATAATCTGACAATTTAATTTTCAACATACTTCTATAGCACAAGGCCATTAATCTCTTTTTCTTTTTTTCTCTTATTTTCCAGTTTTCATACTTATATTATGCTCCATAATTAAGGTTTCAGCTTAACTATGTTAATTATAAGTAACATTAATTTCTTATGTCTGGCAAGACTAATTTAGAGCAGTATTTGTATTTATTTTATTTATAAATTTTCCATTTTCATATAATAACTTTAAGACAATCAACTACCTTAGAGATTCGAATCGAGTGTTGGTGAAACAATTGGTGTTTTCATAACAATTATTGTTTCTTTATCTATAAACTTTATTAGATCATATGCAATCGGCCATGAGAAAAGCGAATTTTTTCTTAGTGTATGGTTAAGTCATGAGATGGCCATATCAAATATTTTTTATTATTATTATCTAAATTAATATTTGTCAAATACTAATAATTAATTTAAATGATTCTTTAATGCAGAGCTGTCCAACCCGTGGCCAGCGGGCCGCATGCGGCCCAGCACTTGCAATGAGTGTGGCCCAACATAAAATCATAAACTTCCTTAAAACATTGAGATTTATATGTAGAGATATATTTATTCGCTTTTTCGAAATATGAATATACATTTGTACAATACCTTAAGCTTTTTTCAAGAATAAAATATCACTAAAAGCAAAATTATAAGCCCAACTATATAAGATAAAAAAATAATGAAGGTTCGAACATTTAAAAATTCTTCTTCTTTTCATATTTTCATTTTCTAAAATATTTATTATTTCATTAATTTATATGCTATACTACACCAACCAAGTCTATAGTTATCATTCTAGTACAGGAGGAATTGGGGTTTTCTAGAACAATCACAATTAATTGATAATTTCTCTCCTGAACTAAAACTTGTCAAATTAATTAAATTAATCTTTAAGAAATTCAAAGATGTTTTTATAAAGCGAAATTTTAGAGAATACTTAGCCAGACTACCGTTTTATAAGAACCTTTGAGGTCCAGCTGATTCTCCATCCTGAACCAAGAGAGCGAAAAAAGATATGGTCCATCTAGGTGTTACCTCGGTATCAATCCGGGGTACAGTCAGCATATACCCCGGGTGGTACCGGGTGGACTGGATGCGACCATATGAGCGGGACTCTCTTTGGTTCAGGATGGAGAATCAGCTGGACCTCAAAGGTTCTTATAAAACGGTAGTCTGGCTAAGTATTCTCTAAAATTTCGCTTTATAAAAACATCTTTGAATTTCTTAAAGATTAATTTAATTAATTTGATAATTTCTATATTTGTATAAATATACTAGAAAAACAAATTTACTTATAATTTGTTAAAAATTCCGTTGAGTGGATTTGCTCGCGAATTTACTCCGCGGAATTCTAAATTAATTTAAAACTTGTCAGTACTTGTCTTTTAGATCGTTCCACGTTCTTACGTGTCAATAGAAAATTGATAGTCAGGGATTATTATATCCGTGACCCTTTTAAAAAATAAATCATCATTCCTCATATCCTTCTTTAATCCCATTCGATTTAAACCAGGGCTATCCAACCCGTGGCCCAATATAAAGTCATAAAATTCCTTAAAACATTGAGATTTATATGTAGATACTGGAAAACACACAACAATTTGGCCTGGTAATTTTTTTCTCTAAAATAAGAAATCTGAAAATCTACTGTGAAGTTTTCGAAAAATAAATGTGCTAATTTTAAATTTTGAATCTGGAACTAGATTTCAAGATTTCCGAAAAAATAATCATCATTTTAGTCTATTTTCGACTCCATTTTCATTAGAAATAAATTTTCTAATTGCAAACTTTCTGATTGAATCTGATCTAATTGTTGTTCTAGAGCTAGAAGCTATTTACGAAAAGTAAAATTAGAAGCTCACTATGAGCTAAAAAATAATAAAGTTCTTATTTATACATTATTAACTATCTTTTTTGAATAATAAATATCACTAGAATTATAATATCTCTATCCGCGGCCCGAAACATTTGTTTTTTCTACAAATGTGGTCCGTGTAAGCCAAAAGGTTGGACACTCTGCTTTAGTGCTTTGTTATTTTACTTAAAGGAGGTAATAATAGCTTTCAATTATTTTTGTTGAAATCCAAACAGTCTGAATACCTTCCAATTTTTGTACACAACGGTTTTTTAAATTATGTATAACATTTGAATCCTGTTAGTTTTTATCACTTATGCATTACTTATTAATCACAAATTTTTTACTAAACAAATATAGTAATTGAGTACTTTTCCTGGCACAAGAAATATATATAATTAGAAGTAGAGTATAGGTATCGTTGAATTTTTGCATATCTTCAATAAATATAGGGTAATGTATTTTTTTAATTCTAAGTCTACTACTGCGGTTCGGTAGCTAAGATTGAACGATAAATATTAGTTAACCTCGCATTCTTTACTAAGCTATAAAATATGTAGATGTGGTCCAAATCATAAGTTGAGGAATAAATATTAAATAATACTTTTCCAATCGATATTATAATCATTTCTGAATGTTGGATATTAAAATAACTTCTGAGAGTTACCAGAGCGGTGTGTCCTCGTTCGGAGTCTCGTTTGAATTAATTTCCTCTGGGTTTACATTTGTATTAATTAAATTTCATTTGGTAAGACGATCGTGTAAGAAATTTATTTTTTAATTTAATAAAATTATTATTAAATATATAACACATTAAATGGAATTCTTGTCAAAGATTTTATAACTTTATTTTGACTAATCTTGTTATGTTTTTGACTTCATTTTAAATAAATGTTTATAATTATTATTGACATGTAAATTAGAATATATATTAATTTACTAGCTATAATAAAGAAATGGATGGCGATGTTTCAAAATAAAATCATTTTTGAAGTTATACTTCTTTTGGCGCGTTTAGTAGAGAGTAAAATTGAGAGTTGAAAAGCGTGCAGTCCATCACGGAAATGCGACATGATGAAGTTAGCCGTCAAAGATAAATAAAATAGTAAATTCATTTTAACTGCCTAAGTTCGCTCGTGAAAGGACCAGTTGAGAATGTGAACGTAATAAAGGTAAACCCAACATGTATAAAAACTTTAAAAGTGTTTTTTTCTATATGTATGTCTTTAGTTTTACTCATTAAAACTAAAAAATTTTGGCAGTAAGAAAAAAAAATTTTTAAATCACTAAAATTTGAGTAAAGTTTCACAAGTCTTGAAAAAAGTTTTAATTTTTTCTTCGATTTGTTTCGCCTGTCCTATAGTTATGAAGATGTGTATACAGTGAAAGCCTGTGTAGCCTGTCCGGATTTCAATTATGAAATTATTATTTATTTTTCACGCCCGCCTTCAGCTGCAGTGGCGTTCGGAGCGGGGAATTAAAAATTATTATATTATTATAGAAAAACATTTTACAGTGAAATCCTTCAAATACAAACTAATTGGTGCTGTAGCCTGTTCGGATTAGTCGAAAGCTGGTGGTTTGCATATCTTAATGAAGGAAATGGTTCTCTTTCTATCCATGAGAAGCTGAAGAAAGTTACAATAAAAGACGTTATTTAATGGGTTGCAGAATCGTGGCAAAATACAAGTGTGAACTTACTGCGGAGATCTTGGAAGAAGCTTTGGCCTAGCCTCAAGTTCGAGAAAACACCTACTCAAACCTAAATTTGTCAAAAAAATATCTTTCGCATTTCTCGGGATTTCGGATTCAAGGGGGTTTCCACTGTATAAATATTTGGGAAATCAAAAAGGAATGAATTATTTCAGGATATATATTTTGTTGGGAATCGGATTAGCCGAGAGCTTAAAGACACTAGCCTTCTAAGCAGGAGTCCCTGGGTTCGAGTCCGAGTCCCTGCATTGATATTTGACCGGCTATAACTATCTCCTAGTCACCAATCCGTCTGGCAAGCGTGGTGACTTAATGCTAACCCCCCTTCCAGACATTTGATGGAAGAGGCCTATATTCAGCAGTGGATTGTCGATATCGACAGGCTGATGATGATATATTTTGTTACACATATAGTGGCCCGGTTATGCCTAATAATAATAATGCAAATTTGAAAATACAAATGATAAAATGTAAAAGTATATTCGAAGTAAGTATGTTTCGAGGCTAGCGAAAATAAAAGCATCCAACTCCCAATATCTCTCATTACGTCTTCTCAATCAAATCAAATGGGATGCAAGTAACACGATTCAAATTGGGAAGTCTAAAAAAGTTACTCATCTCTGAAGATGCTCAATAGTCATCCACTTGAGCACAATTTGAACCTCAATGTTGCTTATTTTCGGAGATCCTTTGAGAAACTGTGTTTTGAACAGGTCAAGGTTCTTTCTTGTTTTCTTCCTTATCTTGTCATTCCTATAGAGACAACCGGATTCGCTATATCGTCTACTTTTTCTTACCAAATGTTAAGACTCAAATACAGTTCTGATTATATTACTTTTAGCTTATATTAATCTTGAGTTTATTTATTTTTATATTTTTCTAAATATTTATACAGTGAAACCCCTCAAATCCGAATTAATTGAGTCTGTAGCCTGTTCGGATTTCAATTTGTTCGGATTAGTTGAAAGCAGCTTCGACAATTGAAGATGGCATATCAAGTGAAAGATTAAGTGATATTTTGTGTATTTCTATTATTATTTCATTGTTTTTGCAAAAGAGATTAACTTAAAGAATTTCAATAACCGCTTTTACCGTTTTTCGATCCTGGATGACTTGAGTATGTTGACAGATTTACACTTTGTTAGGTATGCTAACTGTACATCTTTGTTAATTTTTCAACTAATTATTTAAACATAAGGTTATAATGTAGAATATATGCATAATTGTTTTATGGCTAAATAAATAAGTTTCTCTTTTTTGAGTTCGGATTTGCCGGGATTTCGGATTAGAGAGGTTTCACTGTATATGCATATTTGAAAATATAAATGGGAAAAGTACCTATATTTGAGTATGTTTAACAAATCCTTATTGATATTTTGTGAATGAACTTTGGAAACTGGTCTCCGGAAGATTTTATTCGTGTATATTTTATGTGGAAATTGACCATCGAAATATTTCTATCCAGGACACGTAGAAGCAATCCCTAATATTTAATCAGCATATTCCAAAGAGAGGAATTCATTGTTTTATAAGGAAAGAAAAGTCGCTTAACAGGTAGCTCGGAATCACAAGCAAAAAAAAAACAACAAGAATTTTTTAATATCAAATTAAAAAAAAAAACTTTCTAGATAATTAATGGTTGCCATTTAAAAAATGTACCAAGAATAATTGTTTTTCTCCTTATTTGACCATTATTTTATTTTCATTATTTTTTTCGATAAAATATCGAAGCGACAATTATTCACAGTTAAATTCCTGAAATGTCACTAAGCAAATGGATAACTCCTGTGATTGTGGACGAAAGTTAAGCAACAGTGCAACCCAAGTGAATAGCGCACATTCTTCAGGATGTTTCGGATTTCCTTACACGGGCTTAATTAGGTTACAAATCAAAATGAAGAGCAGGTGTTCTGTCTTCTCTGAGATCTATCTGTGAAGCCTCGCTTCCCTGTGAGATGCCGGTCCGAAGTTGATCTTTAACTGCTTTTGTTCTTCTTGATCCATTACTACGCCCTCTCCGCCAACGAGATCCTTTTTCTCTTTACTTTGAATAAGATGGAGAGACCTATTTATTATAGGGAATCAAATATACGAAAGGCCGAATAGTTGGCTGACGCTCAACAAGCTAACCACATTAGATCCTCTCCTTTGAAATTATACTTTTCAAAAAACACACAAGCATAGGAACAAAACAAAAACCAGATTGCAAAACTATACGTGGTTTCCTCTTTATATAATTCTTATCTAAATTCTATGAATGTTGCAGATACAGAAACTCACTTTCTATTTGAATTTAAAATTCGATTTTTTTTGTTTCGTCTTTTTTATTACTCTTCAAGAGAATATATTTAAATCGATTTTTTATTAATGTTTATCAAAGACACAGAGAAAATAATAAATACTCAGCTCGGTAGTTTTTTAACTAAATATGGCGCGTTCTAGACTTTAGTATCATTATGTAAATATTTTATTTAAATTTAATGCTAATGCATATTCATATACCTAATGAGAGGTATATTTTCTGGTTGTATTTCATTTAAATAGAAATAATTTGGTAATTTGGTAAAATATTCTTCTTCTTCTTCTTCAAGTGCCATACTCGTTTAGGAGCGTAGGCGATTACTATGGAGAGTATACACTCTATTGTAATTTTCCTGGGGAAATTTTTTACAAGAGTGGTTTCCCATTGCCTTCCCCTGGGTAAAATATTAAGAGTAAAAAATAATTTGAAATAAAGTTCTTTTTAAATTTGCATTTAAAAGTGCTGGTGACTTCTTTTTATTTTTAAAATAATAAATTTTGATGTGTAAATTGGAGGAATTGAAGAAAAGGACTCAGTTGAAAATAACTCAACAACCACTGAGTCCTGTCTTCCAATGCCTCCAATTTCCACATCAAAATTCATTATTTTATAGTAAAAAATAAAACTAATATTATTATTATTATTGTGAGTGGATAGTTATTATTTTTCTTTCTTCAAGCATGTATTCAGGGAAGAGCTCTTAGGCTGAAACGTCTATATTAGGGATGCTACGGATGTGGGTATACCGGAGTCAGAACCGGAGATTTTAAATTTGATTTCTCGGAGTCGGAGCCGGAGCCGGAGCCGGAGTAGAAGAGAGAGATGTATGTTAATGGCAGGCTAAATGAAATAATAGAAATATTATTCAGTAATCAGTCTCTTTAATCAGTCAAATATAAATAATAATACAAATACGTAAGTAGAATAACATGCAACAATAGAAAAATGAGGGGATTCCCCAGCAAAATGAGGAATTCCCCAGATGACAAGTCAAAACTTGTAGGTGCGCTCTCTGACTGGTCGCGGTCGAATCTTTCAATCTTCGTATAACCTCCGATTCAAAATTATCGGAGCCGAAGTCGAGTCGGAGGTGTAAAATCAATCGGAAGTTCCGAACTTTCGTAGTCGGAGTCGAAGCTCCGTAACATCTCTAGTCTAGGCAGGCCTATTTATGGGATTTCCATGGAAACTTGAAGACCTCAGGTTCTATAATAACCCAGGTAATTCGGTCCAGAGTTGCCTTAACCCTAAGAGGATATTTTTTCTGAATCCCTCAAACCGTTTCTGGTAGCTGATTTTTGGATCCTTGGGCCAGAAAGACGAAAGATGCAAAACACGGTCCAGACCTAGGAGTGTTTAGAGTAGACATTCTTAAACATTTTCATAAATAACTTTTCATCCAATAACTTTTTTCATGGTCTATAAGTAGGTATATAAAACAGCTATACATATCAAGCATGAGTTAAATGAATAAGAATATTTAGGAAGTAACATAGATCATTTCATTGGTCTAAATACACTTTAAAATTAAAATTAAGGAAAGTTTTTGTTGTGTTTCCGCAGAAATAAAAGATTTAAAAAGTTGTTATAATCCTAAATATATTATGCCTAGGTACTTACTCCTGATGATGGGTTAACAACCCGAAATATTATGAAGTTTATAACAACACTTTAAATCTTTCATGTATGTGAAAAACACAAAAACTTCCTTTTTTAATTTTAATTTACATAATGTTTCACTATAAACCAACACTGCACTCTCTTAATTTAATACATACACTTTATATAAATTTCACTGTTGCCAAATTTTTAGCGAGTCTCACAATTAGTTACGAGATCACTTGGAATGTCCCGACATACCTACGGTTTAAGGAGCGTTGGTATAGAGAACAAATAAACACCCAAACAAGAAACATTGTAAATAATAAGTTTCCAAAAAAATTTTTACTTTTTTCTTTTGTACCGAACAGACAGATAAGAAAGTGAGTTAATAAAAACGTGGTAACTTTACTCCATGATTCATACATTACAAATTACGACAAGTAAATAAAAATTTGAGTGAAAACAATACTCGTTATATATATTAAAATTTCGAAAACTCGCGCGAAAATTTTTCAAACGTGGCAACGCCTTTAGGGTATGCAAGTGCTATGCTTTTAGGATGGATTTGTAGGCTATCTGGAAGGGGGAGGTGTTGACTCGATTGCAAAATTTGTACAGAACAGACAGACAGGACAAGAAAGCGAGTTAATAAAAACGTGATAAAATTGAACGCGTTTAGTGCAGTGGTCTTTTAATACAATTCAATAAACATTTTTTAAATCTACGTGACCATGTGACTATAATACAATGGATACAAGTAGAAATTTAAACTTTATATATAACATATGTTAATGTAAATAAAGTTTGATTTTATAGGTTTCATTTATAGGTTTACGCGTTTACCCTTAGTATCACTGGAAAGTAAAAATGTATGTGGGATTGTAGTTTATGTTAGTTTATTTTTTATTATTAGGACCTTTAATCCAGTACACTATATTTGGTTTAATGAAATTTAAAAATATAAAACTCTAGGTAGGTTTCACAAAAATAGCCTAATTGACTTAAGATGGCCAAATAAAATTCAGGCTGAAACGTTTTATTAAAGGTGTTTTATTGAACCCAGTGATTCCATCTTTTGGCTGATACCTCCTCCATCTAGTACAAATTTTGTATACATAATCAGTGCAATCCCAGAAGTCTAAAAATTCAAAAAACTAACAGCCCAAAATTGGTGAGGGAGGTGGGGGTGTAGGGTCAAAAAATGAAAATATAGGCTCTTGTTCCAAACTCAACCAAATTTTGTATACATAATCAGTGTGGGCACATACCCCGAAATATATATATATATATATATAGACTCATGCTAACAAGTATCTTGTCTTTTATTTTTTTGAAAACCTACTTAGAATATTTTTTTAATTTTCTTTATTTTATTATGTTTATTGTTTATAATTCAACGAGTTGCGAAACCCGCCTTCGTTGGCTAACTTGTTGGCCAGGGTGCATTATGAAATAATAATTTAAATTTCATAAATTTAATCAATTTTATTTGTCGTGAACTATTAGTGAGTTTTAAAATTAAAAATTTGCGTCGGCGAGCCAGCCGATGTTAATAAATATAGATAGATAGATAAGTTAGTAAACTACATTCAAACAACACAGAATCAAATCGGAATTAAGCCTCGATGTAAACTAGATTTAAGGTAGCTATTTCGCGACAATACTAGCAAAAAGTTAATGCTAGAGTTTATAGAACAGACAATAAGAATTCATAATTCATAAGCCCAAAACTTTTTTGCTATTTATGTACCGACTACTAGCCAATCCCGTGCTCTTTTGACAAATCTGGCAACACTGTCCGAGCTTGTATATATTTTTATCATAGAAATGTCAGATAAAGTACATTATAAAGGTCGATTTATTAAACAAAAAGTTGTTAATAAGCGATTAAAAGCTGTTGCGACAATGGCTGAAGCGAAAAAACATCAAAAAAGTACTAAAGTTAATCCACTTTTTAGGTTAAATATATGCGTTGTTGCCAGCTTGTATTTAGTGTAAATTTTTTTCATTATACATTTTTCATTATTTATTAATTATTATCTCAAAAAGTGTGTTGTAACCAAGGGGTGAACCGCGATTGGAATTAGGTGTACACGACTTTGGAATCATGTGGAATTATTTTAAAATTCATTAGATAATGCCCCTTCATCTACTAGTATTGTCGTGTACATTATAAAAGATATATAAAACAAAAAGTTCTTAATAAGCGATTGAACGTCAAAAAATTACTAAAGTAAACCTACTTTTTAGGTTAAATAAATGCGTTGTTGCCAGCTTGTTTTTAGTGTAAATTTTTCATTATTATCTCAGAAACTGTGTTGTAACAATGAATTAAAATTTTCTTAAAAAATGTATTACTTATTGTTTGATGTTGGTTTAGTTTTTTATAACAATGTTAAGAAGATTTTCTTAATTATTATTAAATATGTATGTAAGCTTTCCGATATCCCGTATAGTGTAATGTATAAGAGTCTGAAAACTCTATATTTGGAATTTAATATCTCCGGAACTATATTGTTCATAAATTTCGTTTTGCCATCAATCGATGCAAAAGTATTTAAATAATAATCTATCTAAATTAAAAAAAAATCCTAATGGTTGAACAACTACCTTAAGACTATACGAATAAGCTGAATTCTTAAAATACGAGCTTTTCGTGCGTGCCTTCGGCACGCCCTCGAAGCTCGGCCCTCCGGACAGGTGCCCTGGCGGGCAGCGTCTCGGTCCAAAAATTGTATTGTTCTTAAAAAACCACACTCCAAATGTATACCCGTAAACTACCGAAAATACATCGTCTCTTAAAAGTTTCGCCTCTTTAATTTTTGAGTGGCGAAGGGGAGCGGGAGGAATAATTATCAATATATTTAATGTTTCTTAATTTAAAATGAATTGGAGTCTTTCATTTCAAAATTCGAGTCCAAATTACAATTATATTTTAAATTTGCCTGGTTAATGAAAATCGATTGGAGCCATCAGTTTAAAATCCGAGCTGATAATTATATTTCAAATTTGCCTCGTTAATTAATATATATTTAATGTTTCTTAATTTAAAATCTATTGGTGTTTTTCCATTTTCATTCGAGTTCAAATGAATACAATATTATCTCGACACAAAGTCCAAATCAAAAATATATAGTTTTAGTAACAGAAATCAAGTTATAAATATTAATGTTGCATTGGTGTAATGGCTAGAGCTGATGCCCTTAGTTCAAGAGTTCGTCGGTTCGATTCTAGGCAAGAGGGTAATTTTTTTAAAGAAAATTCTCTCAGCGTTGTTACAAATTAATCTAGGCTCTTATATATAGTATATTAAAAAGAAACGAAAAAGTCAAAATCAAAGAATAATGTCTTATGTCGAACAAATTCGAATCTATATCTATCTTTTGTATAAAGAAGCGATTTTTGAAATTAATATTGAAGAAGCACGTTGTAATTTATCTTTCTTGTGGCTATTTTTTTTGAGTTGTAGCCAAGCTACAGATCATCTGTTGAATAGCGCCTGGTGAACCAGAAACGTTGGTTGGTCTTTGGACCTCGTTTGCATTCCGCCATGTCTTATTTATCATTGTTTCCCTTGTCCGTCCTTGGCCATCCATCTTTCCTTCTCGCCTTCTCTTCTACTCTGTGTTTTGTTCCTGTTGTCTGGCTTGGTTTCACTTTGTAGAAATACAAATGCTCACACTTTTACTCGTGATAAATTAATTGAGGGAGGTGATGGCGTCGCTTGAAGCTTTCCTTTCTTATAGTATATCTATTCGGTTGGGAACAAGTGGAAACAGCATGATCGATCTGATGTGCGTAAACAACAGAAAAAAGACTCACATCCCGTCAAAGAAAAATTATAATGTAAAATAAATTTTAAATAATTTAAAATAAATAAAAATAAGCTGACGTGTTCTGATGTGACCATCCACTTGACTTTACCATACAACTCGACCTCTAAAATTATTTATAATCGTGTAGGTGGCGGTTAGTTTTTGTATTTTTATACTTCTGGGGTCCCCCCGATTATGTATACAAAATTTGGTTGAGTTGGTGAAGGCGTTTGTTTGGTTAGTATCCAATTTAAGCGCCTAAGGGTGTTGAAGCTGAGAAAATAGTGTATTTAACGCAAATGAAGCTTTTGAAGGGATTATTGATTTTATCTCGTCAGTGAATGAAAATGCAAGTCGTTTTATGTATTTGAAATGGAAGGGTATAGTAAAAATTGTTTTCTGGAGTGGTTTTTCATCGCCTTTCCCTAAATAAATCCTATAAGTCAAAAATAATCCTGTCTTCTTGAAAGAAATGGAGAAAATGAGATTATAAGTGATTATGGTTGGAGGACCTGGATCATAAAAAATAGGAAATTTTAGGAACACAATACGAAAAATAAAAACAAATGAAATTATCATCACTAGGAATTGAAGTAAAACGCCATCGATACATTTCTAATTCAAGTGAATGCTGTGTGAATCGGTTATTTTTAACCGACTTCAAAAAAGGAGGAGGTTCTCTACTCGACTGAATTTTTTTTGTGTCTATTTTACCTCATATCTCCGCCAATTGTGAACCGATTTTGAATTTTTTTTTTGCATCGGGTTCAGTCTAGCTTTCGATTGGTCCCGTTTTTTTCATTGGTATTAGACCTTTTTTGATAGGTTTGTTCAGGCCTAACTTCTTTGTTTATGAACCGATTTCGATGATTCTTTTTTTATTGTAAAGGGGGTATCTTAGGGATGGTGTCAATATTAATTTGGTCAAGTTCTGATGATAGGATCACTATTAATAACATCACTAAAAAGAGAAAAATAAAAATAATTTTTAAGAAAAAAATAAAACCGACTTTAAAAAAATTAAATGAAACAAATAAAATACACTAAAAGGTATAAAATAATTATTATCTTATTTAATTACAACTAAACGACAAAATATTAACATGATATTACTTTTTGAAGTCGGGGCCAAACCAACTATACCTATAAGCGAGCGTACCCACCAAACGTACTAAGTAAATCCGTCGAGTGCGATTCATAAAATGTATATGTTTGGCACCGACTTCAAAAAGTAATTTCATGTTAATATTTCGTCGTTTAGTTGTAATTAAATAAGATAATAACTATTTTATACCTTTTAGTGTATTTTATTTGTTGCATTTAATTTTTTTGAAGTCGGTTTTATTTTTTTCTTAATTTCTCAAATTATTATTTAGTGAGGTCATTTATAATCAAACTAAAGCATTTGTCAATTTCTAGGTTTAAATGACTTCAAGCCACTAGAATTACATTTTTGCTTTTATCTTTTTACAATCGTTCAAATCTATTTCCACAAAAATCTTCAAATCCGATCCATCTATTTAATTTTTATTTAACTTATTGCAGCTTCGTGTATCCTTATGAGTTATGAATAAGAAACAAAACAAAAAAGGAATTAGAGGGAAAAGTAAAATATTTTTAAAAACATTTCAATTTTTGGAAATAAGGGCCAAACTTCAACAAACTATATTACTAGAGATTAGAACCCCCACCTTCTAATGAATTTAAATATAATAAATTTTTTAAAATTTACTGTTTAATATATTTATTAAAACACTAACAAATATAGTACACAAATTGATAATTGAAAACGATGACAGATGTAGGGATCAAAACGTAGTCTATTTAATAAATATAATAAAGAGTGCAATAACAAGGTGTATCTCAAAAACTTATAATAAACTGTTCAACCGATCGGATAGAGAAACATTGAAATTAAGAACTATAATTAACAAGTTTCTTGATATAGGTACCTATTAACCAAAAGATTTGCCTTTTATTTTTTATTTAACAATTTTCGATAAAAGATAAAGTTTTCATGCTGAGAGTTGGCTGTTTTGAGTATAATATGATGTCGTAATATTAATATGACTTATACTAATTAATGTATTAATGATGTATCAAAATTAATTAGAGTTTAGTCGATTTGCTCTTACCTTGGAAGAATGGCCGCCGCAGCGTCTGCCCTGGTCGATTTCCTCCACTCAAATGAATAAAATGCCGTTTTTAATTCCGATTATCTTAAATGCATTTCTCTAGGTGGACTCGATTCTCTAAAACAGAAAATATAAAATAATATTTTTATTTAAAAAAAAAAGGAAAATTATCAGTAAAAGATAAATGAAAATAAATTTAACATGCACTTTTAGATATCAATTTTTTATCTAATTATTATTACATAGTATTGGACCAAAAAAATCAATTTTATTTAATAGAATAATTAATCCACGCTTTAATATTTTTTCTTTGTTTTTGGCGTTATTATTAATATATTTTCACATGTTTAATCTCAAGTACGAAATTGACCATTCAAATCACTTCAAACCAGTGAACCTCCAGCTTGTAATAAATACAGGGTATTCTAATTGTGATTAAGATTTTAATAGGTGATTAGGTAGTTTATTGTAAAACAATTGATCATAAGTTCAAAAATTCATTTCTGAGAGAATACGATATTGTAAAAATAATTCAACAATATAATAATTTCCCCCTCTTATATTTAATATTTATTTACGAAAGAACTCCCCCTTTTAACTTTGAGCCCAAAAGGAATTAATAATATCTCCTTTTAAATATGTGAATATTCTATTAGAAATATCAGCTTTCTTTGATTTGTGTTTGAAAATTTTATTATTTTTAATTATTTTTGAACTCCCCCCCCCCCCCCATCTTTTTGGTCACAAAAAATTTCATATATTGAGTCATTTTCATAAAATCGTATAGGGTGCATATGCGATTTTGGTACAAATCGATTAAAGGATCTAGAACAGCGGTCGCCAAACCGGTAGATCGCGGCCTCATTTTTTGGTAGCTCGCGACAATTTTTGGTAAATATTTGAAAAAAAGTTGAAAGTAAAAATTAAAAAATTATTTAATAGAGCATGTTTATTCTAAAATAGGTAAATTTTTTTGAATTTTTCTAGTTTTTATTTTTTTATAAGGGAATTTTAAAAATTATTTAATTATTAAATAGAAAATTTTTTCAATTTAAGTCAACATGAACTGCAAATAGTCAGTGATATCTGATTAATATTAAAGAAATATAAATATTAATAACAAATTTTAAATTTATGGAACATTAGGGAATTTAATATTCCAAATGACTTCGGATAAAGTTTAGCAAGGATCCGTTGCAGTTTATTTTATATAGCTTGGAAACAAATCTTATTTTATTTTATTTTTTTATTTCAGCTCCTCTACGATTATTTTTTTATTTTTATTTTCCTATTTATTTTTTTATCAAGTTGTTTATAAGAATTGTATTTTTAACAATTGTACTTTTCCTCTAAATTAAATAAACTAATTTATGTCTTAATTTTGTTAATTATGTGATTTACGTATTGATTCATTAAATTGTCTTACCGAATTACACTCAAGCTTTTTTGGATCGAAGTAAACTTGATATTTTATAATTCGAGTTTTGTTGCCTTTGGGCAATTTAACTCAAAAAACTACCAGAAAAATTAAGGGTCCGTAGGACGAGTAATTTTTTCACAGGTAGTTTTTTCGTTTAGTTGCCAGGCAACAAAATTCTCATTAAAATCTCAAGTTTACTTCGGCAAAAAAACTCGTGTAATTATAAGTGAAAATACTCTCATCGATTTTTAAGATATTTCGAAAAAACGAAGCAAAAGAACCACTTTTTTCACGCACTATTACAAAACTTGACTATAGCCTGTATATTAAAGTAAAAACAAAAACAAAAACAGGGAATTTTTGAGTGGATATAATACTTTGGTTCTATTGTTATATTGTTATATCTCATATTGTTTTCGAGTATAAAAATCAATAAATACGGATTACATGTAAAATAGTATTTGATTAATTATTGGTTCCTATCCACATTTTCCTCCTACTTGAGTCCTATTTGCCAATCCATTTATTAGAATAATAAAAATAATATAGCCATGAGTGTAACATTACAAAGGTTTTTTCCGAGGAGTGAACCGCGACCTAATATAGTGTACATCTACGTCTACTTTCACTTTCATTCCCAAGTAGAAGACAATAAATAAAGGGGCATTATCTAATGAATTCCAAAAATAATTCCACATAATTCAAAAGACGTGTACACCTAATTTCAATCCCGGGTCACCTATCGGTTTTTTCTTCAATCATCGTCCATAGTTCAATCGTTACCCTCGACATGCTTTTGCAAGAAGTCTGGTAAAAGTTGACATAAATAAAATAAATCTAATAACCTTTGACAGAACATTCTCAGTTGAGAATTCATTTTTTTCTGATTCAATTTTTAGTAATTATATATGTTCTTAAGAAAAAGTAGTAAATATTTCACAATTTTATAATGGAACCTTTGATAAAAATGCGGATACATTCCATGTTTGGCATTTCCGGCTAATACGATTTCATAATTTCCTTCTATGTCTCCCAGTAATAAATCATTCGCCTTTTTTACGTCTTATGTGAAGAAATCATAGAAAAATATCAAATAAAAATGTTCCAAAGGGGCATTGAATCGTTAATTATGAGCAAGACATTGTTTGTTTTAATTAGTATAGAGAAGTTAAGACGTTATTTCAAATATCTAAATTTATATAATAATTATCTAATTAGATGTTAGATTACTTATTAAACATCCCTTTCGATGTGTCTCAATTAAGTAATTTGTCCCCAGGATTTCTATATTTGGTATGATCTTATGGTAAGTAGAAGTTAAAAAATAAATCGGAATATTTTACAACATTTGATAAATTAATTAACTTTAAAATTAAAATGGGTATTACTTGATTTATATATTTATTTTTGCCTTTTCGGCCTTTTTATCCATCAGCGAATTTACGATACTATTATTAAATTTTGTCTTCTATGTAGGGATCAGATTTTTAGCCGTTTGCCTCAAGTCGAATTCGAACCCGGGTCCGCTTGATTAGCAGGCTTGTACGCTAACCGCTCGGCAAATCCGACCCCTGTATTACTTGATTAAAAAAATAAAATAAAATAATTGTCAAATTAATGAATTAATATGCCACAAGATTATCACTTGCAACCTCCACTTTGCGAAAACATCCTTTTGATTTATTATGCAGAAAGTTTGAGAAATATAACGATAATACCGAAGTGCTTATTGAATTACTACTATATTAATATGAAAGATATTAATTTGCCGATGGTAATTCATTCAAATTTACTAGAAAATCATAAGATGATAGCATCTATTAAATCCGATGGACATAATTCAGAGAGTTTTGCATCCCGCAGGAGAGCCAGATGGCCCGAATTGCTGTTACTGGCACTCGGGTTCGATTACCGAGGGGTGAAAAACAACCCCTCTGACATATAATTAAAAATATTCCATTCCATCGGATTTAATAGATGACATCATCTTGTGATTTTCTACTATATTAATATTCAATTGATAATATGTTTCACTTAAAACCCACACCGCTTTCCTTAGAGGTAATTGAATTACTACTGATACTAATTGAATTACTACTGATATGTAGTGAGGCATTCCACGCCAAATCGGACGGTTTAAAAAATTTTTAATTAATTTTAATTAATTTTGATTTCATTCATTTTTTGACATTTTTTAGTACCCATCAAAAAACTCTTGATAAATTTTTATGATCACCGGTTTAAAAAATATTGAATTTCGGTTTTTCGCTCATAACTTCTTCAAAAATGGTCCAAATTCAAAATTTTTGTTATATTACATACTTTTTAGAAAAAAATACAAAAAATTATTTAAAGTGTTTTTATATGCGATTTTTGAGTTTGAAAATTTTAATCTTGTTTTTGAAACTGTATGTACTCTTCGATTTTTTTGATAATTTTTTATTTTCAACTTCTATTCATTCTACAAATTTTAAGACTGGGTTGATAGTGGTCCTATGATAATTACTAATTTTTTTCGATTTTTGATTTTGATTTTCTTTCAACGAACTAAAATACTAATTATTTATTTTAAACACCTGTTAATGATAAAAATCAACTCAAAATAACTAAAAAAGAGAACTCAATACCAAAAAAGTGAAATTAATAATGGTTAATAACAAATAAAATTTTTCGAAATTTTCAAAAATCGAAAAAAATAGTAATTATCATAGGACCACTATCAACCCAGTCTTAAAATTTGTAGGAATAAATAGAAGTTAAAAATAAAAAACTATCAAAAAAATTGAAGATTATTAACAAGTTCAAAAATCGCATATAAAAACCCTTTAAATAATTTTTTTTCTAAAAAAGTATGTAAAAAACAAAAATATCAAAAAAAAAATTTATTTAGACCGTTTTTGAAGAAATTATGAACGAAACACCAAAATTCGATATCTTTTAAACCGGTGATCGAAAAAATTTCAAAATTTACTAGGAAGGAGTTTTTTGATGGGTACTAAATAATGTCAAAAAATTAAGGAAATCAAAAATTAAAAATGTTCAATCAGTCCGATTTGAGCCCCAAATCAGCCCCACTATTATAGAATGTTTTTAATTTTTTAATAATTTTATTATAAAACTTTCATAGAAAAGATAAAGACGTTGAGTTCTTATAATAAGTAATTAATATTAATATATAAAGTCTAATTTAGATGATTTTAAAATTTGAATGATTTATTTTATACTATTTATATTATAATATGATAAAATAATAGTATCCGATGTTTCAAGTTGATGGTCACTTAATCTGACATGTTTGATTAGATTTATTAATAAAAAGTGATTTATCTAATTGGAGTTTTGCCTGTGATTGATGTTTGAATAGCTCCAGTCCAGAGAGGCTGTTGTTTCGGCCTGGCGTTGTTTCCGATCTGTAAGTACAGCGTCTGGATCGATGCTCGTTGAGGCAGGCGACAGGAGTCAACCCATCCTAGAGATGTCCGTCTGTCATTCGGCGGGGCAGTGGAGCGCAGTTAGCGCCCTGCCAGATCTCAATCAGGAAATTTATCCGATAACATTGCCAAGAAAGGAAAGAACACAGGCGGCCAGCAGAGATAAATGGATCAGACAGGTTGACACCGCTGCCGCTCCGATACATTCGGAACTAATTTGATAGGGAGTTAATTAAAGGAGGCCCAAACTATTCAGATGGGATTATCCCATAACAGGCGGCTATAGCAATTTCGAAAGAAGAAAAGCATGAAAAACTATTATGATCCTGGAGGTATACAATACAAAGATGAATAATATACTTGAATAAAACCTTATCCGACGATAAAGGATCTATGATGACTATTACAGCGAAATGAAAAATGTCCAATCATTAAATAATTATAAAAATAATTGAATTGAAATTTACATGTGACATAATAAATATTAGATAGAGAGAGGGAGAGAGCGTATGATAGAAATAAGCTGACGTGTTCTGATGTGGTCATCCACTTGACTTTACCATACAACCTGGCCCCTCACTTATATTTAATAAAATTATTTATAATCATGTAGGGGAGGGGTTAGTTTTTGCATTTTTATACTCCATGGGTCCCACTGATTATGTATACAAAATTTGGTTGAGTTTGGTACAAGAGCCTATATTTTCATTTTTTGACCCTACACCCCTTCCCCCCACCAGGTTGGTCCGTTATTTTTTGAATTTTTCGACTTCTCGGGTCCCATTGATTATGCCATACAACATTTGGTTGAGTTTGCTCAAATTGCCTAGATTTTTAATTTTTAACCCCCCCCCCTTCCACCGCCCTTAATTTTGGGTCGATATGCACCAAAATCTAATCAGCTCTTAATCTCAATGGACCAAAACTACGTGTGAAATTTGGTTTCGATATTCACACTAGTTTTTGAGCTAGCTCGTTCACAAAAATTTGGTAACGCACAGACTAACGGACAACCAGACAGACTAACTTACTAAGAGACATTTTGACAAAACAATTATTATCTCGAAAAATATAATTTTTTGGTTTCGCTCAATTTTTTTAATCAAAATAGTTTTAGCCGTTTTTGAGATATTTCAAAAAAAAGAAGGGAAAAAACCACTTTTTTCTTGCACGATTACAATACTTGACCATACCCTGGTAAAGTAAATTTAACTGGCGTGTTCACCACACGATTTTCACATTTTCATTTATTTGAAATCATCTCGACACTACTAATTTACGACCCCTTCCTTTATTTAGTTTTTTTTTATTTTCTCAAAAACGGCTGTAACGATTTTTTTAAAAATTAGTGTATTCATCAAGAGGTCATGAGTTATTAGTTGTGTCAAATTTTTTAATCCGATTGAAATAAAGGAAGGTGTAAATTAGGAGTCGTCAGATTAAAAATTTGACATAACTAATAACTCATGACACTTGATAAATACACTAATTAAAAAAAAAATTGTTAGAGCCGTTTTTGAGAAAAAGTTTCGAATTTCGTAGCTCTGAGACTTATGGTTGCGAGAACGCGGGCGGGGGGGGGGTGGGGGGTACATACATCATACATACATACATACGCACTGACCAATGAATTTTTGGCCCCTTTCTGGCCTCTATGGACCATAATATCCGGTTTATGTCCCAAATACTGTTTCCAACTATTAAGGGCATCGATTCTTTCCGCCTAGAAGTTACAAAATGAAATTACCTTTTTTCATCTCTGAGATACAAGCTCTCAAAGAGTCAGGACCCAGACAGGGCATCGAAATACTTCCACATTATATTCTATGAATATAAATGTGAAAGTGAAAATATTATAGGATTAATGACTGATTTAAAAATGAAGAATTTAGAGTACAAAGCATTTGAGTTGTCATTCTGCCTTAGATAGAAATAATATTACTATGACAAGAAAGAGGCAGGTGAAACCATATTATAATATTTTCTTGATCAGTGGCGCTTAAATAATCCTTTCGAAACCCCTGCGATGCTGGCACAGTGTGAATATAGGGGCTTGGGCAGAGGTGTGAATATAGGGGCTTGGATTGAGCACGCACCAAAGCTGTAAACCACCCAAGAGTCCTTAAGAAAATTTAGATTTTTTGGGGATATGAGATAACGAAATTATATTTTTTCATCTCTATATAAAATACTCATTTAGCATAATTTTTGTGAAAGTGAAATTTTATTTTCCAATCATAATCATATATTAAAGTGTGTGTCTTTTGCTGGAAAAGTATATTTTTAATTTATTTTATAACGAGATTTCATAATTTATCCAGACCAGGAGTAAAACTCACTTTCATACATCATTAGAAGACATCTGATCGAAATATGAAATTTCATAATAATCCCTTCAGCCATTTTTACGTGAATTGTGAGCAACTTTTCGCGGAAACACGAAAACATACAGAGATACATACATATATACAGTCAGACGGGAATTTTGTTGATGGTGTTTTCGTTCATAACTTTGCTTGAAACGTATGCAATCAAAATATGGCGTGATTTGGACCAATATACAGACAAAACCTTAATTTTATTAATAACATTTAGGAAAAGTGGTGTTGGTTTATAGTGAAACATATTAAACACAGGAGTTTTTTGACGGTTTATAGTGGTGTTTCACAAAGAGATAATTTTATTATATAGATTGACTTTTTAAAGTCCAGTTCGTGAGAATTAGCAAATTTTCTCCATTGGTGCCATAGTAAACTAGCAACTTTTCTCTGCTGCTTAACTTTCTCACTAATTGTCTGATAATTTTATTATATAGATTGACTTTTTAAAGTCCAGTTCGTGAGAATTAGCAAATTTTCTCCATTGGTGCCATAGTAAACTAGCAACTTTTCTCTGCTGCTTAAACTTTCTCACTCAATTGTCTGTTTAATGAAGCATGAATAAATTTTCCCTCTCGAACCCTCAAAAATATCTGAAGGCTATGATATAGTTACGTGGTGTGTTCAGGTCAAAGCAATTTCTTTCTATTTAATTTATAAAACATTTTATTATCAAAAGTAAAAACTGGTTAGGTATATCGTATGCACTGACGAAGTGATTTACTTTGTTCTTGTCAGACGACAGAAATTACCTTCTCGGAAATTGAAATAAGACTTGGTTGGTGTGTGCCTGCTTGCATGTGGAGTGAATGAATGTGTCTCAATCAATTGTGACATTAAGTCGGAGGGCCTCCACCCCGCCATTAACGCCAGCTTGTTAGGGCTGGGTCGAGTGGATCGACACCTACGATGCTACGACGTCGGCTGTCGAGATTAACAATCACAGCTTGCAATCGCTTGAGATCGGAGATGGATGTTGGACAACCGTTACTCTATTCCAGACAACAACGCCTACACTACCCTCGATATTGGCTCGAGATGGCGATCACGGCTTTGATAATGGGGCGCCGATCACCCGGGTCCAATTGAACCAGGCCGATGACGGAACCAGTAAGCAAAGCACCCAGGCGAATTTATTCCAATTGCTTCTGATTCGAAACTATAAATTGATATACTATATCCAGGCGCACCCAATATTCATCTTAAATAATTTTCAAATCTCTCCAATGGCATTTATGGGTTATTAGATTAAGATACTTGATGTAATTTATTTCCTTTTGTATTATTCGAATTTTCACCCTGTTGATTATGATGAATGAAATCAAATGGATATTTTACTAACCGACCAAGAACAAGATAGTTATTCTTAAAGCTATTTATTGTTATATGAAATAGTAACTTTATTTAGGTGTTGTTTAAATAAATAATCTTTACAACATCTTTACCTACCAGTGGCGGGTTGTGACTTTTTAGCCAGGGGATGCTTTCCAAAAAAAGAACGCTTCATTTTTTTAAATTTTATTTTATTCTTGGCTTCTTTTTGTAAATTTTATCGAATATCGCATCATAGAATTTTTCGTTCTTTTGATGATGCTTACCTAACCAGAGGTGTGTTGAACAGTTGTTTAATAGTTTTTTTTATGAAATTGATGAGAGAAGGAGTTACACCAAAAAAGTGCTCACCCCAAAGGGCTGGGTTGGCACCTCCGTTGTGAAAAGAAGAAGAAGAGGGGATTTTATGGGAGGGAAGAAAGTACCTGGAAGAGAGGCGCCATAGAGATAAAAGAGTTGACGAAAGCTCTGGTCCGATTTTTATCCAATTTGACAGCGAAGGGGTGCTGAGTGTTCGAAAACCGCGTGTTTCTCGCAAATAGGACTTTAGGGGGGATAATTGATTTCAACTCGACTGAACTGACACCATGATAGTATCTATAGTACAGGGAAAGGGCAGAAACGTTGAGCCAGGGAGTCGAGTGAGTTTGATAAACTTAGCATATTTGTGCCTAATAAACTTTATAAAAGATTTGTAGGATACAATATTGAGATGTGACTTTTTAAACGATGACTTTTGATTTCGTATATTTTGAAATAATGGTCATTGGTTTTTGACGTGTACCCACCTACATTTATTGCTCAACTGACCGTTAATTTTCTCAATAGAGGTACAATAAGAATTTCATCAGTGAAATATGCAACAATGCATGGTGGATGCTGAATCTCTACAAAATATAGATACAGAAGTTTTGCGTAAGATTACTTTTAAGGATTTTTTCAAAAATGTTGCATTTAGAAAAAATAGTATAATAGAATACTTGTCAAATAAAACAAGCAAATCCTTATAAATAAAGTTAAATACTACACATGGACAATTTCAAGTGTATTCTCTTCGTAGGCAGAGTACAGGTTAGTTACCAGAGTGAACTAACCTTCCTAATCAGTCAAGCTGAGGCAAACTGTCCCCCCGAGGTAAAGCGAACGCCCCCCAATTCCTCAACCGTAATTACCAACCACTGTTGAAAATTATGACCCGAGTACAATTTGTTCATTAATTTTTGAAAAGAAGCTGCTCTGGCTTTTGTTGAGTAATTTATGGGGAATTTATGGGAGTGAAATTGTGTAACATATGAAAAATTAAATACATAAGATATTTATTATGTTACGTCTGCCCAAAATAAAGTAACAAATAGAAGTTGACTTTTATTTCAACTTTTTATTTTCCCCTTACTGGCCTCTTAGCCAATTCAATTTAAATAAAATAGGGCCACCAAACACGGTTCTTTTTAAATAAGATATTTATTATCTTATTTTTTGTATCAGCAACTACCGTTTTAGAAATGCAATTCTAGATGAGATAATTATTTATTTCGTTAATGAAGACAAAGGTATAATTCTGAGATATACAATGATCAAAAATATTTGAAATAAAAAAAAGTGAAAATTTGATTTCAAATTATATAATATAAAATAGTCTCGTTGTGCTAAAAATGAAAAATGATTTTAGTTCAAAGACATGGATGATTAAGCAATTAGAAGAAAATTAAGATCATGGATGGTTAAGAAACGAGTGGCCGTGCTTGGAATACGCATCTCGAGCGAATGCTTATTCAGCGCCAGTCAACAATTGACATCGACTAACAAGCAAAAAATTGAATCCGGATGTCGACTGAAAACAAGTTACGATTGTCCAGTTGGTCAGATCTAAGATATGCGACAATGATCACTAGACAGGGGAACTGTGTGCTTGACTTGAAAGCCCTCCGCGTCACTCCACTGGCCAGTGCGAAAACAAACTGTCTCAGAAATATGAATTTAATTCAAATAAACAAATATAAGAACAAATCCAACATATTTTGCATTGTAAAGTTCACTAGGTTTATTTTTCCAATTTAAGATAAATTTTCCATTTTTTAATAATATAGTCTTTAATTGTATACATTTATTGTTGCACTCATAAATTTTTTAAAGCCGATTTTACTCAATTTCGTATTTTTTCAATTCAAATAATCTACAAAAAGTTAATTCTGTCCCCCTGTCCAATTTGGTTGTTTCAATCTTCAAACCCGTGTATTTACTTGAAAAATGGTATGACTGAATGAAATATCACCTAAATAAAAAAAGATGAATGAAGACTATATAATATAATGTTGTTTTAGTTAATACTAAAATTTTGTTAGAAAAAATTATTAAAATTGTCCAAAAACAGTTTGTCATATCCGTCTCCAACATAGTTTTAGTATTTAACTTGATTCACGCCATCACTGCAGTGGTCAAGAGAACAACTATTGTCAGTTGGTGATTTGGTTTGTTAATGGCAAGCAGTGGTGTTAATTTTATTTATATGATAACACAGAAAAATGACTTCATAAAGGTAAGTGATTCATTATCTTCATTAATGTCATATCCGTCCCGGCGATAAAATTCATATAAAAATATATATTTAAAAAATCTTTCTAGTTTTGTTTTACTTTTAGTGAATTGTATCCAAAATTGTAACCTTCTATATTTTTAAGCCTGTCTCTGTCTACATTACCAAATCAAATTTCTCTAATGTCAATTCCGTCCTCTTGATTGCCACACCTGAATGGAAAAATCATAAAAAAAATTGAAAAATATTTTTATATTCATGACCATTATTAGAAATGGATCTATAGATAGTTGAGACACAAAACTATATTATTATTGTTGGGGGAGGATAAAGTTATATTTTCAGATTTTTAGGTAGAAATATGCAAAATAATTTGGATTTACTCATAAATATTCAATCAGCGATGAAGATAATTTTTTTCTAATTAATCAGCCGTTCAGTCCATTTGAATTGTTGCCAAAATCCCTCTTTTCTGTTTTCTATATAACAATATATTTCGATAATAGCCGGCAATATATGTAGTTGCTTCATTTCTTTATAATAAATCTCAGAAGTTCTTAAGTTTTGTCATTCTTTTATTTATTTATTTTATTTAACGATAAATAAATTATTAAGTCAAAAGGAAGATGCGAAATTCATTGCCTCTTAAAATATTTGCAGAAAATAGCTTGTTAGAATTTATTTCACATTAATTCAGTTGGTAAGATCAAGGACAACTTTTATTTTTGGGTAAAAATATGGATCAACTGAATTATTTAATTGGAAATGAGATAAAATCTGGAGTTATATAAAAAAGAAAAAATCGGCTAATTGATTTTCATCTTTGGAAAAAACAGGCATAAATGAAAGAAACTGCGATCATTTCAAATGAAAATTGTCTGATCATTTATTAATTTATTTTATGAATATCGTTATCGTAGAAAATTATTAAATTTACATACCTTTACAAAATTCTAATTAAAATATAAAGTTTAGCTTCTATGTGGGGGACTTCATAATTAAGAAACTAATATATAAGAGATTAATATATTAGAAAAACAAATATGAAAATGAAATAGAGTATAGGTATTTTTGATTTTTAAAGACTAAAAATTGTCAAGTTCTTTCAAGACGTTTCAAGGTCTCGGCCAATATTGTTTCATCCAATATTTTGAGCTAGAATGGTGAAACTTGACATAACGTGGCCACTTATGAAGACAAACTTTTCTGCTGAATTTCAGCCCATTATCTTAGGGATGCACCAATAAAGATGCAGCCCCTATGGATCTCGAAAGACCATTGCATTACCATATTAAATTTGATGATTTTGCTTTCTTTTTGGGAGGCTTAAACCTAAAATACAATATTTCTTAAATTTTTACCTAATATATGTAAAATATCTTCATATTTAACCGCGTACAACTTTGGGCCTCTCAAGTTGGTCTCACTGCTATCCATGTCAAATATAAAGCTTATTAAGATTTCTTAATGGCTGATGGCTTGAAAACTAATTTAAAATATTAAAGTTATAAAATTTGTTTTAAAATATAAAAAGATAAAAATTGAATACCAGAAAACAAACTATAAAAACCAATTTGTTTTTAGGAATACATTGGCTTATAGTCATTTATCATTCAACCCGAATTAACCACATTATATATATTTTATTACATTTTCCCCACACTAAAATTCCACATATTTTAATTTATTTTCACTTTACTTTTTCTTCAAATTTTACTCACCATCTTACCAAGAGCCTCTCATTTTTTTCATTTTCTTTACGTCTCATTGACCAAACTGGTTCACACACAGTATATCGCGAGGTCTATTTTGACAAAAACTTTACTTAGGATTTTCGAACTATTTTTTGACGTGAAGTTCTTTCTGGTTTATTATTTTAACTGAAAATAATGGAAGGCATCCCAGGGTGAAGAAAGAAGAAATTAACACATATCTAAATAAGGTGTAATTTATTGGATTCTTTCCTCTTTCATTTCAAACCGACGTTTTAGAGGATTTTTCCCTCCTTCTTCAGGTTGATTGTTTGTTTCCTTCATTGACCCTTTGAAACCCTGAAGAAGAAGGGAAGAATACTCCGAAACGTCAGTTTGAAAGGAAAGGAGGAAGGAATTCAATAAATTACACCTTATTTAGATATGTGTTAATTTTTTCTTTCCTCACTACCCTTGGGCTGCCTTCAATTACTTTCAGTTAAAATTTCTATCAATCTGTCTCTCTCCAGAGAAAATTTCGTTCTCATAAGTTTGTTATTATTATTATTATTTATTTATTTATTGAAAAATTGAATTTGTAAGAAAAGATTTCAAATAGATATTATATTTTATGGTTAAATTTCGAAATATTTCATTGATTCTCAACTCTAACAGAGTATCTACTTTCAAAGAAAGTAGTA
Source organism: Forficula auricularia (assembly GCA_024734495.1). NCBI lineage: Eukaryota > Metazoa > Arthropoda > Insecta > Dermaptera > Forficulidae > Forficula > Forficula auricularia. Next base: position 7,329,831 of record JALMQS010000816.1, on the reverse strand, counting down.
GCTGGCTGTTTCATCTGAAGCAGAAAGTTGTGTAATCGCTATTTACTTCTTAATCCTTTTTTTGTATGCTTTTATAGCTTTTTACTTCGCCATTCACTCTTGTTTACTAGAAAAACATAAAAACCAGAAAAGTTAGAAAAACTAGATCTTTTTAATAGGCTTACTCACCTTATTTTAAGTTAATACTTTTACTATAACTTAAATGAAAGATTTAAGAGTTAATTTAAAAGAAGAAAAAACCCATAAATATATAGTCTTTATTCTCAGAATAAATTTTATGTTTACTAATATAAAAAAAATTAATTAGATAATTAAGAAAAGTTATAGCCCGTACGTTGTGTGTGTGTGTTATTTATTGTCAATTTATAAATATATAATTTAATAGAATTGATATTTTTGAATTCATATAAAAAATACTCAGCAAAAATGACATTGCAGTGGCATACTATAGGCTCCTAGCAGAAGAGTGAACTGGTTCATTGCTCAACCCTTACCCTACATAGATAAGATTTTAATTTTACTTTGATTTTTTTACTTTTTAGGGCTATTTTTTTACTATATACTCTTCTATAAATTTATTTTTGTAAGACATTATTCCAACTATAATGCATAATATTCAAATCGTTTTTCCTAAAAAAAATCATAAGTATTTTTAAAACTTAATATTTTTAAACATTTAATAATAGAATTTTTACAACAAAATCTATAAATATTTCACAGACGGCTCCAAAACAAAAGATGGCACTGGTTGTCCAATTGCCCATATTAGGTAAAGGAGAAAAATTTGATTAAGCAATTTAAGGTTCAATTTACACAACGGAATACTTAGCAATTCATTTTACTTCACAGATACCTTTAAATTATCATCGGAATATTATTTTTAATTCAAGAGTGACGAAGACCCAGTGAGGTAAATAATCTGACAATTGTCTTCGTTCCAAAGTCAATTTGTGGTGGACTTGAGGTCAAAAAAATGTGTGAGCCTCATCCACATAAACACACGGGGGAAGCGAAACTTTAATTTTAAAACCCACTAAACTAATAGTTCATGATACATAAAATTTATTAAAATTAAGACATTTAAATAATTACTTTAAAACACACTACGGACTCTAGGGGGCGTAACCCCGTGGCTATCAAGACGACCACCCAAGGCTTGTCTCTTATTTCCCCTCTTTTGAGTAATTTCCCTTTTATTGTAACAAAAAATTCGAACAGATACGTCCGTAAAGAAGTTTCACTTCAAAAACATATGCAATTTTTCTACAATTTTATCGCTTTTTAAACTTGGTTAGTAGCGATTTCTTCAATTTCTAAAAGTACTAGGATTGGGTCCATCGTACTCTTTTTTCGCTAATATGCCTTTATTAACTAAATAAATTATTTAATCTAGTATTTCATTTCTAAAACGGTAGTTGCTGGCACAAAAAATAAGATAAAATCTTTTGTAACTAATTTTTCATATGTTACAAGATTTTACTCCCATAAATTCCCCATAAATTACTCAACAAAAGTCAGAGCAGCTTCTTTTCAAAAATTAATGAACAAATTGTACTCAGGTCATAATTTTCAACAGTGGTTGGTAATTACGCTTGAGGAATTGGGGGCGTTCGCTTTACCTCGGGGGACAGATCGCTTCAACTTGACTGATGAGCAAGGTTAGTTAACTCTGGTAACTAACCTGTACTCTGCGTAACCACATTATATGGCAGGGCCAACGAAGACAACACACTATACGTGATAGGGAAGCCGTTGAAATTGTCCATGTTTAGTATTTAACTTTATTTATAAGGATTTGCTTAGAAAGCTAAAAGACCTACTGGTTTCACTTTACTAAATGACTTTTATTTTCGTAGATGGCTTGCCAAGATTTGGCTTTAAATTATGAGAGTAATCTGAGATATTCAAAACATTTAAAAGGAATATAAATTTTAAATAATTATTTTTATTGGCATTACAAAATATCAGTTCAAATTTTCTAAATATCCTATCCTTTCATTAAATTGGGCCTATTAATTAAAGTAGGTGGATCTAATATTAGAATCTAAATTATGGATGAACCTTTTCTTCCTTTTTTAATTTGATTAAAACTGGATTGTGAACAAATCTTGATAGGATTCGGAGTGGGAGTTTTAATCAATTTAAATTTATGCTATATATGTTCAGGAGAAAAATTCTGAAAGTTAATAATTAAGGAAACACGTAGAAAGAATAATAATTGTTAGATTTCAACAGTTTAATACTTGTTGGAACATGACACATATTTTTAAAACCTAATCCTAATGATAAATTGCTCCCAACAACAAAATGTTAGTTCTTATAAATATCTAACCAAACAAAGTTTATTTTTACTATTTCACAACAAATACCTTAATATTCTTCTTCTTCTTCTTCCACTGCACTGCTGGATGTAGACCCCCTCATCGATTGCTTCCTATCATTGCGTCATCTTCTGCCAACTAGAAGTTTGATGTCGTCCTTTCATCTCATGATAGGCTTTCCAATTCCATATATTATTATCCATTAGTAATGAAGCTGTTAAAGATTTTATTTTTGTGATTAATTTGATTAAGGTAGGTTATTTCACCATATGGGTTTTCTTAGAATTTTTTGAAATTTAGACAGATTATTATTTAAATACTTCTGCATCGATTGGTTGCAAAATTAAATTTATGAACAATATAGTTCCGGAGATATTAAATTCCACAGTTAGAGTTTTCCAGACTCTTATACATTGCACTATACGGGATCTTAGAAAGTTTACACACATTTTTAATTATAATTAAGAAACTCTTCTTACCATTTTTATAAAAACTAAACCAACATTAAACAATAACTAATACATTTTTAAAAAAAATTTTAATTCATATTATAGTTTTATTTTTTTTTAGATGACCAGAGTACATCTCTTTAAATTACTAATTCATAGTTACAACACAGTTTCTGAGATAATAATGAATAAATAATGAAAAATATGTTTAATGAAAAATTTACACTAAAAATAAGCTGGCAACAAAGCATTTATTTAACCTAAAAAGTGGGTTAACTTTAATACTTTTTTTACGTTTTTCTCTTTTCAGCCATTGTCGCAACAGCTTTAAATCGCTTATCAAGAACTTTATTATTAACTTTATTAAGAGCTAAAATTTGGTTCAAATTGGATGAAGAGTGGAAAAGGTCCTTAAGGATAATTAATGAAAAAGTCATTTAATTTGATTCACAACGTTGCTAGAAAGCTAAAACTAAAATTTTGTTAAATTGTGAAGAGTGTAAGAAAGGTCCTTAAGGATATTTAATAAAAGTAGTCACTTAATTTGATTCAAAAGGCTGTTAAAATGCTAAAACTAAAATTTGGTTCAATTTGAATGAAGAGTGAAAAAAGGTCTTTAAGGATATTATTGAAAAAGCTATTTAATTTTATTCAAAACGTCGTTAAATAATGTAAGGGGTTGATTATATTTAATAAGGGCGGGAAATAGTTCACTATTCCCCCGTAAAGAACAATTTCCAAAGTTGTATCCAGTAAGCAAGTCCGATCACAAATGGCTCCGCGGGCCTTGATCGATCTCATTATATTGCAACTAATGAGGGGTTGGTATGGAGGGGGGATTATTCAATATTTTCAAAAAATACTTTTAAATTCAAAATCAAGATAACAATCCTATTTCTTATCTAATCATCTACTTATTTTGAATCTGTCCCTTGGTCGAGAGGGTTGAAAGGAGCCCAGAACCCCCGCCCCCAAAGAATTAATATATATAAAAAAAAGATTATAAATATTTATAATTAATCTTAAAAAAAATAATTATCCGATAGCACTTTAGTAGATTATTGTGCAAAGAACATGACTTTCACTTACCTCTGTACTATCCCTTAAAAAATAATAAAAATAAAAATAAACAATATTTTAATTTTGTTTTATTAAAGATTTTTATTTTTTATATTTGATATAATAGGTACAATCAACAAATAATTTTTTCTTTGAAATATTTTTTTTTTGTAAAGATATAAAATCTTAAAAAATTCTAATATTTTGCGGCCCCCTTGTTAAGAATCGCTGGAATAGGGTTCATGTGCAAAATTTCATCTTCCATTAAAGAATTTAAGACTTATATTGATAGTTCTAATTAAATAGTCTCATAATTAATAGGAGATATTATTAATTTCTAATGGGTCCAAAATTAAGAGGGGGCGGGGGGTTCTTTTGTAAATAATTATATATTATTTTAATTCAATATTAAATATAATATAAGAGAGGGGCAAGGTGTATGGTAAAGTCATGTGGATGGCCACATCAGTTTATTTACTTAATGAAACCGACAAACCATCTGAGTTGAAATCAACTGGTGTGCCAACCACACGACTTTAACATTTTCATTTATTTGAAATCATCGCGACTCTACTAATTTACACCCCTTTCCTTTATTTCAATCGGATTAAAAATGTGACACAACTAATAACTCATGACACTTGTTAAATACACTAATTTTTAAAAAATCGTTAGAGACGTTTTTGAGAAAACCAAAAAAAAAAACGAAAATCTTTCATGTAAATGTCCATTTCCGTTTTTCCGATTTCAGCCAAAAGCTTGCTATACTCCTTCTAGCCTATATCGAGATAAAGTTTCGAATTTCGTAGCTCTGAGACTTATGGTTGCGAAACGCATGTGGGGCTGACATATGGACATTTTGGCCAATCTCTTTTTGGCCTCTGGGGGCCACAATATCCGCTTTTGTGTCCCAAATCCGGTTTCCAACTATTAAGGGCATCGATTCCTTCCACCTAGAAGTTACAAAATTAAATTACCTTTTTTCATCTCTAGAGCTACAAGCTCTCAAAGAGTCAGGACCCAGACAGGGCATCGCAATACTTCCACATTATATTCTATGAATATAAATGTGAAAGTAAAAATGTATGAACTTTGAATTTTCATATATAATAAAATTAATATTTATAAATAAATTAACATTTAAAAGAAATATAAAATTTTTTGCGAAACATCACAAAGTTGCGCCTCCGCCAAACCATAAAATAAATCCTTCCTACATATAGATAATAAATGGATATTCAATGGACTTATTATTGAATCGATTATAAATCTCAGGAGACTATATTAATATATTTAAATGGTTTAATATAAAACGTTAAAAGCGAGAACGAAAAAACTCCAATGAGGTTATTATAATTTAAATAATAAATTAACTTCTTTGTTAAAATGTAAAAATATAAACGACTAATGTTTGAATTAACGTGTGTAATAATTCATATTTTATTGTCGTGTAATTATGTAGGAGTTCATTAAGAGGATAATTAAAAACTCTTACGAACACGATGAAACATAAAAGTGTTTCTACATTATCTACGCGTAACAAATGCGGTGTATAAAAGACACAACGAGAAATCAAAATAAATTATGTGGAGAGGTTAACGAGGCAGCCGGCTAAGCGAGAGATAAATTTGTCTTTGTGCAGATGGGGATATCAATTTGGATCACAAGTGCCTTTTAATCTAGTAACTCATATTAAACTAGAATAATTGTTCAAGGATGATTTATTTTCTGTTGAATCTGAACGAGTAGCAGGTGGGAATCAATAATTAGTAAATTGTACAACTCAAATGATGGCGAAGATTATGAAGGGGGATTTATAAAAGTCAATCAACAAAAATTATATTATTAGATTGAAAAGTTTTTATTTTGACGAAAATAGTAGAGTTGTTGAACTTAAAGAGAAACAAAGAGGTTGTTCTCTGCTTGATGCAAGTAAACATACACACGTATATATATATATATATATATATATATATATATATATACATATATATATATATATATATATATATATATATATATATATATAATATATGTATATATTATTTATTTGTTTGAGCCTATAGTTTTGGAGGCTTGGCCTTCATCGTCAGTCTTTATTTAAATTGAAAGTTTTTTGCCGAGAGTATCAGAATTTTTATATATTGAAGGAGACAATAAAATAGTGTGTCTTCTGCTGGAATTATACATTTTGTTTATTACGAGACTATAGTTTCGAGAGCTTTGTCTTCTTCATCAGTCTATTACAATTGATTCACATGAATTAATGTAAATCAATTTTAATAGACTAATGAAGAGAGCAAAGCTTTCGAAGCTATAGTCTCCTTATAAATAAAATTTATAATTCCAGCAGGAGACACACTCTTTTTTTAATTACAAATATTATTTTTCATGAGGTCAATATCCAAGCGATGCTGACCTCACGAAAAATAATATTTGTAGTTTAAAAAAGACTGATGATGAATACCAAGCCTTCGAAACTATAGTCTCAAACAAATAAATAATATACACATATATACATATGTATATATATTCCTATATTTGATATATATGTGTGTATGTTTATTTGTATCAAGTAGAGGACAACCTCTTTGTTTCTCTTTATGATATAACATTAGATTATATTTTTAACAGACTTTAAAAAAAGAAGAGGTTCTCTATTCGACTGAATTTTTTTTGTGTCTATGTTACCTCATATCTCCGCCAATTATGAACCGATTTTGACGATATTTTTGCATTGGGTTCAGTCTAGCTTCCGATTGGTCCCGGTTTTTTTTCATTGGAATTGGACCTTTTTTGATATGTTTGTTCAGGCATAACTTCTTTGTTTATCAACCGATTTTAATGATTCTTTTTTATTGGAAAGTGGGTACCTTAGGGGGTGCCATATTAATTTGGTCAAGTTCTGAGGATATTATCAAGGTCGAAATAATGTAAATCTCCAATTCTTATGACCAAATAATTGAAATTATAATAAATAAAATCTTTTATAAAAAAACTTCATTCATTCTTCATTCATTTAAAACCCGCAAACGTTTCGAGAGAATTTCTATATTTATGAATTGAATTTTATTATCATTTTCTGATTCATTCTGCCGACGTTTTCTCTTACGAGATGCATGCAAGGTATTATATTAAGTCACTATTAATAACATCACTAAAAAGAGAAAAATAAAAATAATTTTTATAAAAAAATAAAAATAAAACCGACTTCAAAAAAATTAAATGCAACAAATAAAATAATAATAACTTAAAAATAAAATAAAATATACCAAAAGGTATAAAATAATGGCTATCTTATTTAATACAACTAAACACGAAATATTAATATGAAATCCTCAATTCAATTTGGAATACTATTTATTTATTTATTTAACGGGCAGCCACACACCCTTTTTTACAAAATCATTAAATATATGTACTATATCATCAGTAAAAATAAAGTAAAAATGACAAAGACAATAATGCAAGGGGAAAAGATAAATAATAACATAAACATATTATAACAAAGTCCAAAAATACATGACTAGGTAAAAACTTATCAATTACTTGGATACACTTCAACAGAATTATATAAATGAACAAGGGGTGTCTTACCATATAAGACCAAACCTAAGATAAATATAAAATATAAGCAGTATATATAATTATTTAGAATTTATGGTACAAAATAGTCCATATGAATCATTTAAATCATCCATGGTGAAAACAGAATAGCAGCAATTAATTAAGATTTTATTTATAACCAAAGTACCTACACTATAGTATACTAGGGGCTTGCCTCAAATGTTCTCGGACTATCACTGAAGAAGTCAGCCTCGCAAGTAACTTTGGTTCCCAATCGATGAAGTCTGTTAATAGGCGAATTATACATATGGTATAATTTGTAATAGAGGTTGGTGTGTAAAATAATGGACAGAAACGGGTTGATTTGCTTGATATATGAAAATTGGTCAATTCTAATAATTTGTTACAACTAGTCATATTGCTTATAATCTTATAAAGAAATATTAGATCAAATTTTGACCGTCTTAATTTCAATTAATAAAGTAAAAGATATAGTTTTCCAAAATTTAGCATACCTACTATCAATTTAATAAAATTAAAAAAAAAAAATTAATAAAGTAAAGGGTGTGTAGTTTCACACCCTTTACTTTATTAATTAATATCATGTTTCACCTAAAACCTACACCATTTTCCTTGAGGTGAACCGCGACCTAATATACTGTACACCTACTTACACTTGTACTTTCAAATATTTCCAAGTACTTCCAAGTACTTTCAAATATTTTCAAGTAATTCCAAATATTTCCAAGTAATTCCAAATATTTCCAAGTACTTCCAAATATTTCCAAGCACTTCCAAAATACTTCCAAAGAGGTGTACACATACTTCCAATCGCGGATCACCCCTCGACTTTCCCTAAGTAAAAAAAGAATTAAAAATTAAATTAAAAACTAAAAACAACAATCAAGAGATTCATAGATAACTAACTGTAGGTATATAATTTTTTATTTAGTTTCTAAAATCCAAAACAATCATTTACAAAATGACATTTCTAATTAAATCTTTCTCATTCCAATTCATAATCATATGCACGCCTAATAGTAATGGATCATTTGAAAAGATAAATCAAATCAACTTTAATTAATATTTAAATTTTGGAATTAAAACTATACATGGAGGTATCCAATTAATAGAGAAAGAAGATTGAGGGCTAATTAAGTTGAAATTAAAAAATGAAAAATTTCTTTAATTTAGGAAATATTTATTATTCCTAGTTTCTTAAATGGGTCACATTGGCCAAGTATTAATAAGAGGTTATGGAGAAGAATAAATTAGAATTAGAGATTTAGAATCATCACATTTCTAATTCCCTCATTCTCATTCCCTCACCTCCCTCATGCAAATTGTTGGTGTTTGGGTTCTAAACGATGGTCCAGTAAACCTGTACAAGAACAAGTTTATGTTCCATGTTGTCTCTCACCATTTATCATATTTTTACTTTACCATACAGGGTATGGTCAAGTATTGTAATCGTGCATGAAAAAAGTGGATTTTTTCCTTTTTTTTTCGAAATATCTCAAAAACGGCTGAAACTATTTTGATTAGAAAAATTGAGCGAAACCATGGTATTTCGCTCTACAAAAAAACTCTAACAAGCAAACATCGAAAAAATTATATTTTTCGAGATAATAATTGTTTTGTCAAAATGTCTGTTAGTATGTCCGTCGTCCGTTAGTCTGTGCGTTATCAAATTATTGTGGACGAGCTAGCTCAAAAACTAGAGTGAATATCGAAACCAAATTTCACACGTAGTTTTGGTCCATTGAGATTAAGAGCTGATTAGATTTTGGTGCATATTGACCCAAAATTAAGGGGGGGTGGAGGGGGTTAAAAATTAAAAATATAGGCTCTTGTACCAAACTCAACCAAATTTTGTATACATAATCAGTGGGACCCGAGAAGTCTAAAAATGCAAAAACTAACCGCCCAAAATGTGAGGGGGGGGGTTCAAAAAATGAAAATCTTAGCCATTTACCAAACTCAACCAAATTTTGTATACATAATCAGTAGGACCCCAGAAGTATAAAAATGCAAAAACTAACCCCCCTACATGATTATAAATAATTTTAGGGGCCAGGTTGTATAGTAAAGTCAAGTGGATGGCCACCTCAGAACACGTCAGCTTATTTTCCGCTTATCACATATTTTTCTTGGAACTATTCAGAACCCAGAACTATAGGACCCCTCATCCCCCTTTAAACTCAAAAAACTTGTGGACCACTATAACGTTTTAAACAATTAGCCCATGTACTATCAAATTTACAAAAGAAATTCTATAATAATTAAAAAAAATTATCATCAAATTATCGAAGTCATTTTTCGATATTTTTCGAGAATCAGCCAAATGTTTTATCGAAGTCCGAGCACATCGAAATATAATGATATATTATATTAAGTTAAATTTTTTATGAACTAATTATTTATCAACTAATGATAGCGTAAGGGAAAGATCACCAGAATATGTTAATTAAAAATTGCAAAATGATTATTTTTTCGTTAATTCGAATAAAATTTTATATTTTCACATTGGTAAACCGTCGTCAATTTTAAAATTAACCGTATTTTTTAGATTTTGCTGGTTAAAACACGATTCCTTGAAGTATCGATTTATTTTGTTTGTTTTTTTCAAAATCAATTATTTGAAAATTGTCAAAATTAAAATTATGACACTCCACCCGCGTAGGCTGTGCTAAGGCCGTTTGGTTATTGTTATTGTGTTATTAAAATTACTTAAAAGAAGCAATTGAATTTAATTCATCCACCTAAAAAAAATATATATACAATTTACCTTAAAAGTTAGTTTAATGTTAATTTAACTACCGTGAAACCCCTCAAATCTGAACTAATTGGGGCTGTAGCCTGTTCGTATTTCAATTTGTTCGGATTAGCCGAAAGCTTTGACAATTGAAGAAAACTGATATCAAGTGAAAGATTAAGTGATATTTTGTGCTTCTATTATTATTTCATTGTTTTTGCAAAGTGATTAATCTAAAGAATTTCAATAACCAACTTTTACCGTTTTTCAATCCTGGATGACATAAGTATGTAGACACATTTACACTTTGTTAGCTATGCTAACTGTACTTCTTTGTTAATTTTTCAACTAATTATGTAAAATAAGGTTATAATGTAGAATATATACATAATTGTTTTATGACTAAATAAATAAGTTTCTCTTTTTGTGTTCGGATTTTCGAGGTTCGGATTTGAGGGGTTTCACTGTAATAACTTAGTTAAACGTTATTAGTGTAATCAGTCGTAAAAGCATAATTTTAATTTCCCTTTTGTTACGCATTGACTAAAAGTCAAAACAAGTAAAAAAATTCTGAATTTCTGAATATATACCTTAATTTACAAAAAAATAAAAAAATTGAAGAAAGCTGATTTATTTTGATAGAATCGATTCAATCGTTAGCATTTAATTGAATGGCGCCTTTGTTTTGCATAAAGTTGAAAATAAATTGATACTGTGAGAGAGTTTTCACGCGTCTCGCATGTTCAATTGAAACGAGGAAGACGGCTTGCCCTAGCGCAGAAGCCATAAAATGTTCTTCAGGTCGTGAATAGTGAGAGAATGGTCCCTCCCGTCACACTGCTCACCAAGACCCCCTCAGCCCTCACCCTAGAATCTTTCAGACTGATTTATTCGTGGGAACACAATTGCAACATCCCATTCGGACTTACCTTTAGAGGATCATCCGTCTTCCAGTCGATGCAAATCACAGGACACTCCACATAGAAGATCTTGGTCCAGTCTGAAGAAGTTTTTTAAACAAGTTTTATGCTCGATTCCAGAGACCTATTTTTTCTTGAAAAGCAATATTTTAATAGAGCTCATTCAAATTTAGTTAGTTATTTATATAAATGGGTAATTTAAATGTTTTAAGCAACTCTAAAGAAAAATTTGGCGTGGCTTAAATATGTATATCACGTGACAAACTTGTACCTTCTTGTATATATTTTTTAATTTATTGATTGTTTAAAAATTGGCTTTTCAATAAACGTTTCTAGATTGTTATATAAAAGATTTGTATTTACAGTCGAACCCGCTTATAACGAGAGCGGAGCGACCGCGATGTTTGCTCGTTATAACCGAGTGGTTGTAAAAAACGGTTTCGTTTCTAACTTAACATTGTTACATCAAAGTAGTTCCGATTTCCTCGTTAAATCTGGGTTCTCGATAAATCAGGGCTCATTATAAGTGGGTTCGACTGTATTTATAATTTTATTTTATATATTTATTTTATAATACCCCTAAAAAATTTAAAGGGAAGATTTAATCCAATTGCTATTGGTATTATCTAAATATCTCAAAAATGGCTAAAACAATATTAATAGAAAATTAAGCTAAATTACGGAATTGAAGTCTTAAAAATATTCTTATTTAACAAATATAAAAAAAGACATTAATTTTATTTTTAGAAAAATCTCAAATTGGTGGGGTTCCAATTTTAAGTAAAATTTAATCAGCTCTTAATCTTAGTATAAAACACATCAAAATGAAATTTGCTTTGAAATTAATAATGCTTTTTTAGGTAAAGTGCTTTCGAAAATTTAACTAGAGAAACACAAATCCACAAAAATTTTCAAAAATAATTGGTTTCTCTTAAAAAAATGTTTCTTGTTCCATAAATAAGAATTTTTTAGGACTTACTTGGGTTCTTTCGGCTTTCCTCATTAATAAATACAATACTTTTGAAAAAAGTTTAGCGAATTTTAGATATTTATTTTGAGAAAATATAGATACATTAAAATAAAATCTAACTTTGAAATCATACATTTAATATTACCTTTTCAAATTAGTCCGCTCACATCGTTTCAATCAAGATAAAAAAAGGAAATATATCTTTTTGCTTAAATTATTTTATTTATTTAATTATTATTTTATATAATCATACAGTGAAATATATTAAATTATAATGTAAAAAAATATCTAGTACGCTAGAGCAGTATTTTTCTAACTTTTTACATGAATTTCACCATTAGTGTTTAACCCATTGAGGTAGACAAATGTATAATAATATAATGACCTTTATTAAGGACGATGTAATTTCCAACACAAAAGTTAATATGAATGAAACATCTAAAATTAATAGTTTAAGAGTTAAAAGATACTCCAATATTGTAGAGGGAATGAACTTGATGGAGTAATAAGAAATAATGTGTCTCTGATCGAGACACTTTCTCTCGATATAACAGACGAAAATAATTATATTTATAATAAATTATATTTATTATAAATGAGAAGCAAATCGTTCTTATTTTATCGATTTAATCTATCTTGAGGTTCATAGTAACTTTTTAAGAAAATAACATTTTGATTAAGAATTTTGTAGTTTAAAAGAAATTGTATGAAAAGATTCAATTTCTTCTCTCTGGGAACGAATCAACTAGAAATGGACAAAAGTTTTATTTTTTTTCTAATTAGATAATTATTCAAATCTATTGAAAGTTCATATCTGTGTGTTATTTTTATTTATCTTTTATATCAAATAATTATTATTAGAAGATTTGCATTTTAAAAGTTAGTTTATTAGAAGTCCAATTTGAAAAAACGCTAATAACTCAGTTGAATTTTTTTTAAATATGAAATTAATAGATATTATAAAACAATTAATTATTAATAATTTAATTCAATTTTGAACGAAATCGATTCAGTACTTTTTGAGAAATACGTCAAAAACCCCGAAACCGTCTTTGAAAGGTCATTTTAAAATTCGCCATGCCAATATGCTAATATGCTAATATATATAATATATTGGCATATATAAAGTCAGTCATAAAATTATTTTAGAAAAATTAAACTCGTCAGGGTTGTCTGTTAAGTTAATTAAATTTATTCGGTGTTTTCTTAGGATAGAACTCAAATTGTAAAAGTGGGTAATGGTCTGTCTGATAGAGTAGATGTCACGTCTGGGGTGATTCAATGTAGTGTTCTGGGTCCTCTTCTTTTTCTTATATATGTAAATGATTTGCCTTCTATCGTGCAATCATCTATTAGGCTTTTCGCGGATGATTGTGTCGTATATAGAGTAATTGATAATGATTGTGATAGCCTTACTTTACAGAATGACCTGGATCAAATTGAAGGATGGTGTAGATCCAATTCAATGGAACTAAACCATTCCAAGTCAAATTTGGTTAGATTTAGTACTAGAAATCTGGTTAGTCCTCAAAATTATTACATTGGTGGAAATATTATCAATGAATCTAAATTTTATAAATATTTAGGCAAACATATTCAGGCAAATTTAAAGTGGGATATGCATATTAGTTATATAGTCAATAAGGCTTATAGGAAATTGGGGATGTTTGGTAGAATTTTGAAGGGTACATCTAGACAAGTTAAGTCAAAAGTTTATTTAACTTATGTAAGACCTAATTTAGAGTATTGTTCTGTGGTTTGGGACAAACATCCACAACGATTAGAGAGAAAAATTGATAGTAGGTACAAAGGAGGGCGGCTAGATTTGTTTTTGGTAAATTTGATAGGTTTAGTAGTGTCACTTCAATGATTAATGAATTAGGATGGTCTAGCTTATTAAAGTAGAAGGGAATGGGCTAAATTGAAAGTGATTTTCAAAGCCTATAAGGGTTTTAAGAGTTGGGAGGAAATAACAGAATAGATTTCAGGAACCAAATTATTTAGGTAGAGCTGATCATAGAAAAAAGATTCGTAAGCCAAGATTCTTGAAAAATATCGGTTTACATTCATTTGTAGGATCTGGCATTGATTTGTGGAACAGTCTGTCTGTTACTACTTGGGATTATAGTCCTCTGCCCCCTATGATTAAATCAATTATAAATTTTGTCAAGTCCTAATGTCCTAGAGATGTGCAAAATTTTATTTAGTTCTCACAAGCAGAGATTAGGTGAGGTAGAGAAAGGTCATACCATCCTTGTTAAGGTTTTTACCAGGTTTCCTTAACAACTTATGGCAAATGCCGGGATGACTAATGCGTCGCTTGCTCCTGGTATCGGGTTTTTGCGCGGAATTTTTAAATTACTTTTTGTCTTTTGATGGAAATCTATGGTCATGTTATTTGTTAATGAGCATACATTCTATTTTTTTTTTTTTTTTTACTTGTTTATTATTTGTTAAATTGTTGTAATTAATTTGTATTGATGTTTATTAATGTATTGTAGCTAGATTGTATTGATGTTTGGAGGACCTAGCCACCGAGGACTTGTGCCTCTAAGCAGGTCGAGGAATAAAGATTTATTTATTTAAAAACGTATAAATTATTTAGACACACTTCAACAAAATTATATAAATGAGCAAGGGATGTCTTATAAGTAGAAACCGGATTCCTATGCAATTGCATATATTGTTTGCTGCCACATACGACCCAGGGGATCAATTATCTATGCGAATCATGCATCTAGGATACTGTAGGTTAAATTTTATACTGCATATTTTTGCATATTTGAGTAATATTGCATAAAATTGCATGTTTGGAAGGGTATTGCATAAAATTGAGTGTTTAGAGGATATTGCATAAAATTGCATATTTCAAGGCAAATATGGATGTTTTAAAAGTAATTTTTCGGAGAAAGAATGAAAACAAAGTAATAAAACAGGGGGACACACTAATTTAAATTCGAAGATCACAAAAATAGGCCTCAACGACAATAGTGTAGTGGTGGACTACCAAGTAGGAGGTTGGATTACAAATGATGTAAACATAGCTAAAAAACAACAATCCACTCATTTTATTTAGTGATACTCTGACTTGACTAAATACTATGCTCTACTAGAAAATGCCGAAAAGTTTGCAATCTTTTTCTTTCAAAATAAAAGTGGGGGTTTTAAGTTCCATTACGACTGTGGATGTGGACCGCTCCTTTGCAACGTATAAATCAATTTTAAGTGATCGAAGACATAATATCCTGAAGATAATTTAAAAAATACTTGTAAACATACATTATTCACATAAAAAATACTTGTAAACATGCAGTATTCACAATTACAATCAAATTTTAATTATTTTTGAGATCCTTTGTTAATTATTTCTTTTTTTTTATGGCCTTCGTTCGGCCATTGAGTATTCGTGTGTGTGGAAGTGTGTGTATTAGTGTAAGTTCAAGCCTGTCAAATTTTGCATTATTTCTTTATTAGTTTATTATTTGTACGCCAATAGGAAGAGATGGTTAATATAAAAAAACAAAATCAATACAATCGCTTTCTGTTAAATAAAACTAGCCCCCCCCCCATCCAGTATTTTTTTCGTTCACATTTTTTAAACATTATTATATTTATTATGTTGATTTTTATTCTAGTGCACCCTCTAATATTTCTTTGATTTTAAAGATTTTTTTAATATATTAAATGTACCTAATGAAAATTTTGTGCAATTTTTTACGCATTTTTTTTTATTTGGCCTTTTTGGCTTATTTTGTGTTCTATCTAGGGATCAGATGTTAGCCGGTTCCCGCGAGTTGCACTCGAACCCGGGTCCACTTGATTATCAGGCTGGTACGCCATCCCCTCGGCCAATCCAACCCCACTTTTACGCAATAAATGTACATATTTAACACTTGGTGTCTGTAGCTTACTTTATCAAATAAATGGTCTTTTTGTCTTCAATTTTGATTTTTTAGTGCATAAAAAAATTTATTTGGCTATCTTTTACTGCATATTTTTGTATATTTCAACGTATTCTGCATATTACTTGCATACTTCAGCATTCTTAACTTCATATTTTATGGCATATTTTTGCAGTTTTTACTGCATAAAAATCCAGTCTCTACTTATAAGATAAATATAAAATTTAAGCAGTATATATAATCATTTACAATTTATAAATAGTCCATATGAATCTCTTAAATCATCCATGGCGAAAACACAATTAACAGCAATTAAGATTTGGTTTGATGTGTAACAAAGTATCTTCAATATAGTAAACTAGGGAGCTTGGCTCTAAAAGTTCTCAGACTATCACTGAAGAAGTCAACCTTGCAACTAACTTAATATAATAATTTAATATTAATTTCTTAGGTATCAATGCAATTTTAATTAATTTTTTATTTCTTTGTCTTAAAATATTTATTTCTTAAGGTAAAACTGGTTTAAGATATGAGAAAAACGCTTAATCGTAGTATGTTAATCGACCATCAAAAATAAAAGTTTTGGTAAGAATCGGTTTCTAATGATAACGGCCTGGAAATAATTATTACACTACTGAAGAATTAACTTATTCGCATCTCGGTTCTTTAATATGTATTTAATGTCTTCAATTCATTTTCATTAGAGGGGCTAATTCACAATCACCTATTTATTGCCGTGATAAAGAGCTTGCAAATACAAAAGAACTGCTCTCGCTGTTTACAAGCACATGACTCTGTAGAAAAATACTTTTAACAAGAGGTTTAAAATAGCTGAGGCAAATAATATAAGCGCTGACAATTGAGTAAGAAACGATACAAGATTAAAAAATTGTGTATTTTTGGCATTAATGGCTTGCATGTCTGTTTAAATTCAATGAAATATTCACGCCTCCCGCCACTTGCAATCCCAAGAAATGGAGCGTAGGTATTCATTTAAATAATTCCCAATTAAATTAATGAATATTATTTCTTGATAAAGTTGTAACCTACTCGTTTCTTAGAGATAGCAAAAATTTTACTAACAGATAATAAAATTATCATATGCATCTCACGATACTCTACTTAACAAGGGAGCCAATCAACAAGAAAAAAGCGTCATCTCAAAACATATACTAAAGATTTCATGAATAATATAAATATCAGGAGAAAATATTTATTTGATAATTTATCACACTCGCTCGAGTTATATATTGCAGTCCCTAAGGGTTCTTTTGCCTAGTGAGATCTTGTCCATTTGAAAATAAATATTTGTTAATGTAGAATGGTATAGATCAGGGGCATCCAACCTTTTGGCTTACACGGGCCGCATATGAAGTAAAGTAATATAAATTTTTAGCTTTTTTGTACATTTACTCTTTAGAAAACTGAGAGTTATTTATTTGCAAATATCTAAAAAAATAATTTCAACCTCCCAAAATGTGAGTAGGGGCAAAAAATTAATACTCTCTCCGACATAGATCAAATTTTAAATTAGGTTGGAGTTGGTGGTGTTTCACAAGGAGAAAAATTAAAATACAAAGATTTTTTTAGTTTACTCTATATATTTCGAGCTCTTAACTCATCGTCAGGAGAACATTGACTAAAGATGTCATAAATAACTGTCCATCATATTAAAATTAAAATAAATTCTGTTCAAAATATCATGTTATCTTTAGTCAATGTTCTCCTGACGATGAGTTAAGAGCTCGAAATATATAGAGTAAACTAAAAAAATCTTTGTATTTTAATTTTTCTCCTTGTGAAACACCACCAACTCCAACCTAATTTAATTTTAACAATGTTTCACTATAAACCAACACCGCGTTCCCTAAATTTAGATCAAATTTTGTAATGTTAGTTTTTAAGACTATATAAAATGTATGCTGTAAAAATCAATAGCCAAAATAAGTGCGTGGGAGCGAAAGAGGGGGCAAAATATTACAAATATATATTACAGACCTAATAATCACATGCCGAGACGCCGCCTGCCAGGGCCACCTGCCATGTGGGCCGAGCTGTAGAGGGGGTGCCGAAGGCACGCCTGGAACAGCTCGTATATTTATATATGTATATTTCGGGGTACGAGCCCATCTTCAGGAATTCAGAAAGAAAGTTTTTTATATAGAGTCATGCTAATAAATAAGCATCTTTTCTTATTTTGTGAAACCTACCTAGAATTTATATATTTTCAAATTTTTTAAATTTTCATTTACTTTATGAAAATAAATAAATTCTAATAAAAGGATTCAAGAAATCGGCAAAATTGAATACTTTAGGGGATCTCGAGCACCGTAATTATCAATTGAATTAAATTTTAATAAAATAGCTTAATGAGACTTTTACAGGATATCTCAAGAAGAAGAAACCTTTTTGGTGCAACTTCTTCTATCAATATCATTATTAAAAAACACTATGACAGACTGTCAGACAGACATATATTGTAGTTGCACTAATAGGGTTCTGTTTTATCTTTTACCGAACTCTTGAAGTGTTAAAAAAAATTATAGAATATCTTCTTTGGAACTTATTTTAAAGAATATTCAGCAATCTCCTTAGGAGAGTTTGTACAAATTGTTTTAAGGGGGTTCGGGACTGTTTATAATTTTTATAAGAAAATTCTCAAATTCTTACCATCGAATCATTGATGTATTAAATATTTATTCCCGAAATTTGAAGTTGATCGTCTGTTCCATTAACGAGAAATAAATTATTGAAAATTGTCCTTTTAACATGGAAGTAAATGGATCGAGCTTTTAAAAGGGCTATAACTTCTATACAAATTATACCATTTTCACCAAATTTATATAGATCAATAATTCAACTTTTATGAATCGAATGATACATTTTTCAATAGATTTGACAGTCTAGTTAATTAGTTATTCACAAATCTAAAAATAAAAAGTTATTTGCAGCCAACAGAATATAACAAAAGCACTAGTGTAGAATTCCAAATCTATTTCTTGAAATCTTTTTTGTGTTAAATAAATGTTTTTATAATGAGAAAAAATTATCTCAATATTCTTTTTATTAATATTATCAATACAAAGATTTTTATTCGAAATTAACCTCATTATTATCAATTTTTTTTTTTTTAGTAAAAAATTTAGTAGGCAGACGTTGTCGCTCTGCAGAAATACAAAATATTTTTTCGAAGATCAACCAGATAGATAAGCTGTCCCGAATTCCCTTAATTGGCTTATTAGAAGTCGATATTTTATTACAAAATTCTACACTCATATGGATAAACAGATTGAAGAACCAAGTTAATAAAAAATATGTAAAAAAATTAATTTTTGATGATATTTTTAGTCTCATTTTGAAAGTAAGTAGGTATATATTTATTGGTTTATGACTATTGTTATTTTGCTCATTTTATTTTTCAAAGCTCTGGTGCTTTCTTTAATATTGTGATTAAATCATCATGTTAAATGAAGCAAGCGAAAATTGATTTTTTCAAGTCCCTCGGCTTCTTTCCTAAGACACGGTCTACGATTTATCTAATAAATGCTAAGAGAAAACGCGTAAGCCCAATTATATCTCCCAGTATAATTCTTGGCCATTAGTAATGACTTCATCAATATTCATTATAGATAAATTCTATTAATTTAATATGGATTGTAAGAAATAAAACATTCGTTAGTCGTATTTGTATACATGGAGTATGTTGAAAAAACATCAATTTATTTTGCCGGCTTGGTTTAAAGAGGAGATTAAAAGGAAATAAGTGATTTTATAAGAACATTAAATTAATTTCAAGTAAATTAATTTGGATGAATTTACTTTAAGACATTTATTTAATTAAAATTGATAATCTATACTTATAATAATCGGCTTGCGCGACGGCCAACGCCGAAGTGATATTTTTTTAATTTTAAAACCCACTAATAGTTAATGACAAATAAAATTTATTAAAATTATGAAATTAAATTATTATTTACAAGGTGTACAACATTGCTTCCGCCGTTTTTTCCCCAAAATTTGAGGCTTTAATGAAAAAAATCGGTTACACGTGTAACATATCATTCAAAGTATTTTCCATCGCTGGCCACTACTTTCTTTCATCATTCTGGCAGCATACGGATACCGCTTCGGAAGAATGCTTCATCTTTTGAGGCTATCCACGAATCGACCCAATTTTTGGTATCTTCATATGATGTGAAGTGCTGCTCAGACAGGCCATGCGCCATCGATCGAAACAAGTGGACATCAGACGGAGTAATGTCTGGTGAATATAGCGGGTGGGATAAAACTCCCCAATTGAGTGTTTCCAAAAAGGTTTTGACCGGTTTTGTGAAAAATCGGCATTCAACGTTTCTCGGCGTCAGTTCATATGGAACCCAATTTCCTTGTTTTTGAATCATTCCCAATGATTTTAACCGATGTGAAATTGCTTTTTGAGTCACTCCTAATGTATGTGCAAGTTCTTTTAGCGTTTGGCACGAATCTTAGTCTGATAATGCTTTCAATTCAGCGTCTTCGTACACTTTCGGCCTTCCGGGACGTTCTTTATCTTCGATGTCGAATTCATCCTTCTTAAACTTTTTGAAACCACTCAGGTCAACCTCTCTCACTTAAGGCAGGCTCACCATATGCTTCTGCGAGCAATCGATGCGCTTCAGCTGCAGATTTTTTCAAATTTGATGAAGTAAAATCAAAAGTTCCCGCAAATGACACATATTCTGAAAATTTTAATCATAACTTACTGGTGGGACCAACTTTGTCAAAAGGCGGAAACTTATTTGTACACCTTATATTTTACACTAGCTGCGACGCCCGCCTTCGGCTGCAGTGGCTTTAGGAGCAGGGGGATTAAAAATTATTATATATTTAATGATTTTGTAAAAAATAATTTTTAAGAAAAAAATAAAAACCGACTTCAAAAAATTAAATGCAACAAATAAAATACACTAAAAGGTATAAAATAATTATTATCTTATTTAGTTACAACTAAACGACGAAATATTAACATGAAATTACTTTTTGAAGTCGGTGCCAAACAAACTATACCTATAAGCGAGCGTACCCGCCAAACGTACTAAGTAAGATCCGTCGAGTGCGATTCATAAAAGGTATATATTTGGCACCAACTTCAAAAAGTAATTTCATGTTAATATTTCGTCGTTTAGTTGTAACTAAATAAGATAATAATTATTTTATACCTTTTAGTGTATTTTATTTGTTGCATTTAATTTTTTGAAGTCGGTTTTTATTTTTTTCTTAAAAATTATTTTTATTTTTCTCTTTTTAGTGATGTCATTAATAGTGATCATATCATCAGAACTTGACCAAATTAATATGACACCATCCCTAAGACACCCCCTTTCGGATAAAAAAAGAACCATCGAAATCGGTTCATAAACAAAGAGGTTAGGTCTAAACAAACCTAATAAAAAAGGTCTAATACCTATGAAAAAAATCGAAAAAAAATGAGACCAATCGGAAGCTAGACTGGACCCAATGCAAAAAAAATTTTCAAAATCGGTTGACAATTGGCGGAGATATGAGGTAACATAGGCTAAAAAGGAGAAGGTTCTCTATTCGACAGAATTTTTTTTTTTTTTGTTTTATGTGCCTACACTCATATCTCCGCCAACTGTGAACCGATTTTGAAAAAAATATGCATTGGGTTCAGCCCACCTTTCGATTGGTCCCATTTTTTTCATAGGTATTAGACCTTTTTTATTAGATTTTTTAGACCTAACTTCTTTGTTTATGAACCGATATTTCGATGGTTCTTTTTTTATCCGATAAGGGGTGTCTCAGAGATGGTGTCATATTAATTTGGTCAAGTTCTGATGATATGATCACTATTAATAACATCACTAAAAAGAAGAACAATAAAAATAATTTTAAGAAAAAATAAAAGCCGACTTCAAAAATTAAATGCAACAAATAAAATACACTAAAAGGTATAAAATAATTATTATCTTATTTAGTTACAACTAAACGACGAAATATTAACATGAAATTACATTTTGAAGTCGGTGCCAAACAGATACCTTTTATGAATCGCACTCGACGGATCTTACTTAGTACGTTTGGCGGGTACGCTCGCTTATAGGTATAATTTGTTTGGCACCGACTACAAAAAGTAATTTCATATTAATATTTCGTCGTTTAGTTGTAACTAAATAAGATAATAATTATTTTATACCTTTTTTAGTGTGTTTTATTTGTTGCATTTAATTTTTTGAAGTCGGTTTTTATTTTTCTTAAAAATTATTTTTTTCTTAAAAATTTTTATTTTTCTCTTTTTAGTGATGTTATTAATAGTGATCATATCATCAGAACTTGACCAAATTAATATGACACCATTCCTAAGACACCCCCTTTCGGATAAAAAAAGAACCATCGAAATCGGTTCATAAACAAAGAAGTTAGGTATGAGCAAACCTAAAAAAAGGTCTAATACCTATGAAAAAAATGGGACCAATCGGAAGGTAGACCGAATCCAATGCAAAATAAGTTTCAAAATCGGTTCACAATTGGCGGAGATATGAGGTAATATAGGCACAAAAAAAAAAAAAAAAAATCAGTCGAATAGAGAACCTCCTCCTTTTTTTGAAGTCGGTTAAAAATGGTTCTCGTTCTACCTTTGAGAAGCTAAAGAAAGTTAAAATAAAAGATGTTATTTACTGGGTTGATGAATCGTGGCAAAATACTGTGAACTTACTACAGCGGAGATCTTGGAAGAAGCTTTGGCCTAGTCTAGAGTTCGAGAAATCAAGCTACCCAAACTTAATTTGTCAAAAAAATCTCGCTCGGATTTCCCAGGATTTCGGGGGTTCGGATTTGAGGGGTTTAGACAAATTAACTTTTACACATTACTTTTAATTTTTTCTTAAAGCAATTAAAATGTTTTGGAAAAACATTTTGGCATGTTTTCAATATTGACGATAACAGTGGCGTACCGAGGCGGTGGGGGGTCATAAATTATTTTATTACACGGGTCGGGGGTGATTATAAATTATTTTATTATACTAAGCAAGATACCCGCCAGGTTAATGAATAATGCCATAGCCAGTAAAAAATTTAGATAATTTTAATTCTATTCTATTGGAAGACAATAATAATTATACGATTAAACTCTATATATCTTTTTAACTTAAAATTGGGACAAATTTCAATTTTAATCGGTACAATCCTTTTTAAATTTTTTAAAATTAAGGCTATTTTGAAATTAAATAAAATTTAATCACCCCTGCTCAAATTGTCTTCCAGATTTGAAATTGTTATTCGTAATTTTAGGGTGCAGAACTAATATTTCAAAGTGGAATATATTTTAACGAAATTGTGTCACTTTTATTAATTATTTTTGCGATATCAGCAGCCAGCGTTATGCATCTTGAAAAGTTTCAGTTTTCATAAATTTCTTATTAAATTTATTACGAGATTTTAACCCCATAGATACTAATTTCAATAAATTATTTACCGATTTCCAAAGATGAGGAAATTCCAAAAAAGGCTTTACACCTGTGATCGACTGCTTTGACCCTCCGACCATGTTCCATTTATAAAAACAAAAACGATTATAATTTCAAATTTTATCCTATCTAAATTATTTTAAACAAAATTCTGAAAAAAAATTTTCAGGAAAAAAAAATGAATTCGATATTAAAAAGGTAAATTTCAAAGAATTTCAAGAGGGTGCCAAATAAGCGGTCCCGTTGTCTTTTTTGCTTTAGAACATAATAGCGGGCCGTTATTATTTTAGTTGCTATTTCCTAACTGTGCACTTTATGGTTCTAGAATTGGTCCAGGAACGGGAAGAAAACAAGCTTCTCGAATTTAATGGAGGGATATCCAAATTAAAGGTATTTATCATAATATTCCACAACAAATTGTCCAGTTGATGAATTACAGGCACGAGATTTTGTTCTGAATTTTTCATTGACCTCATCTGGTTTGGTGAATTTTGATGAATCGCCAAATTTCTCTATTAAGATGTAGATAAAAAAACGGCCAAATTTGCTTACCGAGGGTTTTTTAGTTTTCTCATCTATTATCAGAACTAATCATTTTATAGAAGCCAAAATAATTTTCATCGAAAATACTTACACTAAGGGCCGGTTGCATGTCGCAAAGTAAATGCTTTTTACCACTAACCAAGGTAGATGGTAAATGGAGGGCCATCCCAGTCCCTCCATAGAGAAGAGTCAAAATAAAAATTATAAGAAAACATTTTTAAAGAATATTAAAATAACTTATTCAACAGAATTTAATTAAATTGAAAGTTTCTTTTTTTGTCGAGGGTAGCAGAATTTTTATAAATTAAATGGGACAATTAAAAGTGTGTCTTCTGCTGGAATAATAAATTTTTTAATTTATTTATAACGATACTATAGTTTGGAGGGCTTTGCCCTCTTCATCAGTCTATTACAATTGATTCACATGAATTGATGTGTGAAAGTGAGTTTTACTGTGAATCATTTGTAATAGACTGATAAAGAGTGAAAAGCCCTCGAAACTATAGTTCTCGTTATAAATAAATTTAAAAAATTTTATTCCAGTAAAAGACACACTCTTTTATTATCTTCTAATATATATAGTATACTAGTAAGTATTTAATTTAATAGTAAGTATTTAATTAGATTAAGAACGCGGATTTTTCATCAGCATTTTTCGTTTTCTGGAGGGAACATCACAATTTTTTATATTATCTTTGCATAAAGGATTAAGTGAATATTAAAAAAATTATTAAACTATTATGAAATTTCATCACAATCTTATAATATATTGGGATTTGTTAGAAATGGATTAGTTCAGAGATTCTTGAAGCATCTTTATTTATTCCTTTTTTGTATTCTTACTATTTTAATAGTTCCTCAGCGAGAATAATTTTTATTCGACTAATACTCGTATAGACTTGTTTTTGGTATGCTTGAACTGGAAGATATACCAGGAAGGGACTTCAAACCTTCTATCGGCGCCCTTTTCGGAAAAAACATTCATTTTAATTTCCCCTTGAAACTATGCAATAATTTTATTTTATTTCGAGAACCAATATACTGTTCAAAACAAAAAATGTTTTTTATAGAAATATTTGAAATAAAGAGATAATTTGAAATTTAAGGAAATTTTGAAATCGACCTTATATATTTATGAAAATACTCTAAATTTTTAAAGTAATAACAATAAGTAATTTATTTCCACGAAAATTTACTCTCTGGAGAGAGACGGACTGACGTGACGAAATTTTAACGGAAAGTAATGGAAGGCAGCCCAGGGTAGTGAATAAAGAAAAAATTAACACATATCCAAATAAGGTGTAATTTATTGGATTCTTTTCCTTTCAAACCGACATTTCGTAGGATTCTTCCCTCCTTCTTCAGGGTTTCAAAGGGTCAATGAAGGAAACAAACAAAATGTTTCCTTCCTCTCTCCACAGCAGTGTTTAAAATTTTCTTCTTCCTTAGCAGAAGCATTAAAATAGAAAAACAATTTTTTTTCTTAATTATAGATAGATAGAACTGAAGGAGGGAAGAATCCTCCGAAACGTCAGTTTGAAAGGAAAGGAGAAAAGAAACCAATAAATTACACCTTATTTGGATATGTGTTAATTTTTTCTTTCTTCACTACCCTTGGGCTGGTGCCTTCCATTACTTTCAGTTACGTTAAGTAATTATTTCAAATTTTATTGAATATTATTTAGGGATTTTAGTTTTCAATTGTAATGGCAAATTTTATTTTGCTTAGTCAGAAACGATGTAGGTATTGTATAATTTATTTGCATTAAGGATTTACGAGTTGGAGAACAGAACGATACTGTACATAAACCTAACATCCACATGGAGGAGGTTGCGATGTTTAATAAATTTTGGCATGGAGACCTCCCACTAATAAGAGCCGTTGTGTAGCCCGATGGTATCTCCGTCACCCACCTGTGCAGGCGGAAATCGGGTGAGGATTTAGTGCTTTTTAGAAGAAGATGAAAGACGGCTGGGACCGGGGGCGATGCTCCCTCGAAGACCTTACTGATTAGCGAAACAATTAGTTGCAAGGGCGGAGGAGGCGCCAGGCTTTGAACAAAAGGTTCCCTGGCAAGACTACGCCCTGGTCCCCACACACCACAATATCATTCACAATTCAATAACTAATCATAAATATCAAAAATATTTTTTTGGTTTTTAGTTAGAAAATAAACCTGATTCAAAACATTTAAAACCAATAAATCACTTTTGATGTATGTACCAATGTATTTTAGAGAAAGAAGGATATCAATGGTTACAATGGAACACTGATAATAAGCAGCGATCCGTTACAATTTATTTTTTAACCGACTTCAAAAAGGAGGAGGTTCTCTATTCGACTGATTTTTTTTTGTGCCTATGTTACCTCATATCTCCGCCAATTGTGAACCGATTTTGAAAAAAATTTACATTGGGTTCAGTCTACTTTCGGATTGGTCCCATTTTTTTTCATAGGTATTAGACCTTTTTTGTTAGGTTTGTTTAGGCCTAACTTCTTTGTTTATGAACGGATTTCGATGATTCTTTTTTTATTCGAAAGGAGGTATCTTAGGGATGGTGTCATATTAATTTGGTCAAGTTCTGATGATAAGATCACTATTAATAACATCACTAAAAAGAGAAAAATAAAAATAATTTTTAAGAAAAAATAAAAACCGACTTCAAAAATTAAATGCAACAAATAAAATATACTAAAACATGAAATTACTTTTTGAAGTCGGTGCCAAACATATACCTTTTATGAATCGCACTCGAAGGATCTTACTTAGTACGTTTGGAGGGTATAGGTTTGTTTGGTACCGACTTCAAAAAGTTATTTCATGTTAATATTTCGTCGCTTAGTTGTAACTAAATAAGATAATAATTATTTTATACCTTTTAGTGTATTTTATTTGTTGCATTTAATTTTTTGAAGTCGGTTTTTATTTTTTCTTAAAAATTATTTTTATTATAAAATTGAATTTGTACATTAAAATTTTAGCTAAGTAATTAAGTATTATTTATTATATCAGGGTTTAAGTGTGAATATTGGAAAAATAAAATTAGGTAATTTTTTCATTGAAAAATACACTATTAGAAAAAAATCATAGATTCATATCAATTTATAATTTTTTACAATAAACTAACGTTATCACTGATTAAAAATAATGATGACTATTTCAAGACTCGGTAGGCTTTCAGCAAATTGTTGCAAATATTAGTGATTCCTCAATTTCTCGTTATCGAATGATAGAAAGCTGTAACTTGATCAAGAAAAGTGTAGTTTATGAATACAAACTTGTATGCCGAATTACAGCTCATAAGTTATATGTTGGATAATTCAGCATACAATAATGATTTTTGTTTTGGTTTTATAGATTTAAAAAAAATCTAATGCAAGAAAGCCACAAATCTATTCGATTCTTTATTTTGAAAATACAAAAAATTTAGCACTAGAATGAACTTTAAATTAGCTTCCGTTTTTAAGTTATCGTGGGTATCAGACTCTAAACGGACACAAAAATCATGTTTAAAATTGATTGCTCGGTTCTATTGAAAGACAAAGTTTGACTGCCGGTCGGCCCTAGTATTGAATTATCTAAAATAATAATGACAAAAAATTTGTAACTATTAATAAGTTGAATCCTTGTGTAAAATTTCAACAGCTTTCTCGCTCATAATCCTTCGCTGACACAAAAGTGCCAAATCAGCAAAAGAGGTCGTTTTGCTTTTCTCTTCAAATTATAGTATTGAAAAATCTCTAAAAAGACTTAGGGAGAAATAGATAGTATTCAGATTGGAGCAATTTTAGATAGTATTTTTTAAGAGACAGACTGGTAGAATTTACTGGAGAATTAACAGAAAGGCAGCCACTAAATTATTTTATTTGTCATTATCCTTAGGCTGTCTTTCCATTAATTGTCCAATGAATATCATTATTCCTTTCAATGCTCTAATAATTATATAAGGGTCGATTGATGTTTTTTGAAAGAAAGGAGAGGGCAAGAAATTTAATAATATAAGGAATTGAGGAAGCTCAGAATGAAGATGATGTTAGAGTAAAGTGACCACATTTTCATTGAGACAAAGCGGGACAAATGGGATTAAATGAGAATTATAATTTAGTTATGAAAGCAGACCAATAATTCAAAAAATATATTTTATTGTATACATTCATATACTCTATAAATATACAAAAATTTATTTATTATTAATTATTGGTAACTATAAAAATATTTGTAAAAAATAATAATTTGAACATTATGAATTTTAATTAATTTAAATTTTTTATTAAAAAAAA
The DNA here is from genome assembly GCA_024734495.1 of Forficula auricularia. Lineage (NCBI taxonomy): Eukaryota > Metazoa > Arthropoda > Insecta > Dermaptera > Forficulidae > Forficula > Forficula auricularia. Next base: position 7,301,600 of record JALMQS010000816.1, on the reverse strand, counting down.
ATATGATTTTCTTTCACGGTCATATTTTTGATCCGAGTGAATTCTTTGAAATAGATTCGGATCATTTATTAAAATGTCGTGAAATTTCTCACATGAGTTGGTAAAATTATATTTTACGATTAATATAGATTTTAAAGTTTTAATGTTCAACTGCGTTTTTTCAGTTGTCCATATTTTATTGATACTAGAAAAAACACGTTCTGTTGCTGCATTTGTTCCTGGTAAAGAGAGGACTTATTCTACAATTTTCAAAATATTTTGTTAAGGAATATTATTCTGTTTAAAATGAAGGAATAACTCCGTCCATTTTTTGACTGTTTCCACATTTGCAGACAAACAACATTTAATTTTTTCATCAGTAACGTATCTTTTTACCAATGACATTACATCATCAAAAAGATAATTTTCAAAAATATTATTTTTCGGAAAATGGTTACTCATATATTCAAAAGATTTTTCCACATATTCCCATAAAATCTCCTTTTTTAATGTCACCCAATGAAAATTTTTAATATCCTCGAATTGAACTGTCCATTCTTCAAGATATTCCAAGCAGATATTAGAAAAATTTCTGCACTGTCCCCACTTATCTGCATTAAGACAAGACGTAACGACAATGATCAAACACCACCGAGTAAATCTAACTCGCTACATCGCCTAATTTAGTTTACTCTGCATGCATTTATGAGTTTTTTTTATTTATGTATTTTTTATTTCACTATATTAATTATTAAATAATAGGTAAAATATACAGTACATTTAAAATAAGAAAAGCAGATATTTTCTAAAAAGCGGGACATTTTTTAAAAATCGGCGGGACGCGGGACTGTCCTCTAAAATCGGGACGTGTGGTCACTTTATGTTAGAGCCACGAGGGATTCTATCATCGAGGGAAAGCTGGGGATTTAGAATACAAAGATCGAAAGAGCTCACCGATTGAGACCTAAGAGAAATCAAATAAACAAACCAATACGAGTAATTTGTGAAAACATAGAGGTGAAAACTGAAGTACTCGGAAAGAAAAAATATATTGAAAGGGAAGACTATTTTTATAGATGAAGATTTATGTATTGAGGATAGGGACCTGAAGAGAAGAAATTTGGACATGATAAAAAAACAGAGATCATCTGGGAGGTCGGATTTTCTAAGAGGTTCTACAATTTAAAAATAAGATGAATCCTTGTGTAAAATTTCAGCGGATTTCTCGATCATAACCCATCGCTGACACAAAACTGCCAAATCAGCAAAAAGAGGGCGTTATGCTTTTCTCTCTAAATTATACGATTGAAAAATCTCTAAAAGACTTAGGAGAAATAAATCAACCAAAACATTCCCTGAAAAAACAGGCCAAGTTCGAAAAAGTAGTGAAATCTATTGTGTAGCCAAGTTAAATTCGGCAAGAATAATTAAGTTGTAGGATCTATTATACATAATATTATTCATATTCGTTACTTATTCGCCAAGCAATTGAAGTTGAGAGATCTACTAGTTTCTCTCACCTTGATTATTCTTGGCGGAATCTAACTTGGCTACACAAATAGTAGATCTCTCAACTTAATTATTCTTGCCGAGTCTAACTTGGCTACACACTAGATTTCACTACTTTTTCGAACTTGGCCTATTTTTTCACAGAATATTTTGGTTGAAATTTATCTTCTTTTTGTAAGCTATGAGAAAGCCCGTTTGTCCAAAGGGCTAGAACTTTTATTTTTGACCCCCCCCCCATTTCGCGTGGTTAGTTTTTGCATTTCTAGCCTTCTGGGAGGCCACAGAATATGTAAACAAAATTTGGTTGAGTTTGGTTCAACGGGCTAGAATTTTCATTTTTGACCCCCCCCCCCACCATTTTGAAGGGATTGAAAGATAGAAAGTTTCGATTTTTTGAATTTTTCCTTTGTTTGTGTCCCAAACTCTACTAGCAGACGAACTTTCATGATGCTGGATTGATTGGAACTATAGTATACCCTATAGGTTTTGATGACCTGTTAGAGTGAGAGTGAGTGAGTGAGTGCCAAAATTAGCTATTTTCTCGGAGTCCATATCTCAGAATCTTAAGCTATATTATAGAAATTTGGCACTCTCCTCAAGATGGTTTACATAATTACTTGTGTATAATTTCAGCAATGTATCTCAAATGGATTCTGAGCTGCAGGGGGGTCGAAATTGGCTCGAAATGGTTCGGGTAAATACCGTACAGCGTGTGCGGCCAAGCTAATGTTCGAACATGGACTGCGCACGCTGTGCGTTTTGATAGCATTTTTTTAGAAGACAGACTTGTAGAATATACTGGAGAATTAATATAAAAACAGCCACTAAATTATTTTATTTTTCATTATCGTTAGGCTGCCTTTCCATTAATTGTCCAATGAATATCAGTATTCCTCTGAATACTGTAATAATTAAGTAAAATAAAGAAATGAAAAATGAACTGAAAATTATTTTCAAGATAATTCCAAAGATCGATTGAGCAACGAGAGAAATTGAATCCAATCTAGAGGAGACATTCTCGATGATGGATGATCCGAATGTGAATTGGAATGATGGTGGACATTTATCCAGCAGGTAACAGTAAACATGTGCATCCCTAAGGTGCGAGCCGACTGGGGGTCGGATTGCGGAAGCCCCGGGGCCAGTCTTCTCGCCGCCGCTAACAGGGGTCAATTCGCGTGACCCGTCCAACTGCGCGGGGGCGGAGGTCAGCCTGCGGGCCCCACGACCCTCTGCCCCCGATGGCCCCCGACACTCGAAGCCTACCCGGCTTATTAATGCTCCTTAGCTCTTTCAGAAAACAGGTGGGATTGGGTTCTCCACGCGTCGATATTCAATTGGATCCGCTTTCCAAATCTCAATTATTCATCATACATGAAATAACAGAGATCTCCTTTCCGATAACCTAACTAACAACAACAACATCAATTTTCTATAAATTACTAAATGAAATAATTCATAAATTTGAAAGTTTATAATAGGAAAAGTTTTTATGTGTGACTTTTTGATTTATCAGCCAACGTTTCGTCGACTTTGGCGACTTCTTCAGGTCTTCAAATAGTCATGCCACAGATTTTCCTATTATAAACTTTCAAATTAATACAAATTAAAATGATAATAATAATAATAATATTTCATAAATAAGAAAAAAGGTTTTTAAAAACACTCGTTTCTTTCAAAAAGCACTAAAAAGGGAAAATAAATTTTTAAATTTTATACACTACGGTGAAAAAAAAATCGAGCTATTAAATAGTAAATCATTTTGAATTTTTTTACAAGTAACCATACATTTACTAAAAAACGGCTTACTGAAAGTGTACTTGCCACTTGTCGTTGACTTAGCCCTTGATTAATTAGGCCAACAATTTGAACTGCTTGAACTTCAGAAATATCCATTTTGTATATTTTATCTTTCTATCAATGATGTTTAATTCAAAATAATTCATTTTTTTGATATTTCAAATGGAATTTGGTTTTTTATTAAAAATTTATTTAAATTTAAAGTGAAATTGAGAAAGTATGATAATTTGTAATTGTATCTTTTAATTTAATTTTATTTATTTTTACTATGAAATTCAAAAATTATCACCCATATTTATTGTATATGTTAGTTTAAGACTTAATACAACAAATTAAATGGTTATTTGTAGCAATTTTAAAAATAATTTCTATTTAATAAAATTTTTATTGGTGGCTCGATTTTTTTGCACTGTCACTATAGTAAGCGAAATATTCTATATTAATTTTGATAAAAAAAAAACTTAGAGAGAAACTAGCTTGATAGATACCGGAAAATTTTCAAAACAGTTTTAATTTAAAATTTAATTAAAATAATTGCCCATGCATTTATTTTTAGTTATGTATATAGGTACTGTAGTATATTCTGTATATATCTACTGTAATATACTACTAGTATGAAATTCTGAAGAAAATTTAACTTCTATATTTTATTTAAACTCAAAATATTCTTGTTCTTGATTGTTCAAACTATTCATATACAATTTCTTAATCTTTTTTTCAATATTACATTATCACAAGCAGGAACGCACCAAGTCCCTTTTGCGCGGTCGTTTTTTGACGTTTCTTTTTTACAAAAAGAACTAATAGTGCAAATAATAAATAGTTTCAGCCATTTTTTAGATATTTCGAAAATACAAAGCAAAAAAATGCTTTATTAGAACAGTTCATCATACCTCATATATTATGTAGTAATGTAATAAGTAATAAGAGAGAATTTAAAAGAGGTTGAAAATTTGAATCTTTTAAAAGAAGAGACCTTGTATGTGAATTAAATTGTCTTAATTTTAAAAATAAATTGATTTCTTATTTCTTTTAGCTTACAATTTTTATGGTTCTTAAAAAAATATTTTTGATTTTTTGACGTTTAGGGTCGTCCAGGGCGGTTGTTTCACGTCCCTGTTTAAACCACTCAAAAACTTGTGTGAATGATAAACATTCCTTTCCATACACTTCTTTTAACACAGGAGTTTTTGCATCATAGCTTAAAATTTTTATTATTTTTATTATTTTCTAGTTAATTAAATAAATCTTCATTTTCAACCTACAATCTTTATTTTATAAAACTATTTAATTCTTTCCATTAATGTTTCATCTTTATTTAGACATTGTTGTTATCTCATCGTATTACTAGAATTAATAGCATAACGAAATGTGGCAAAAGAAAAGTGAATGTAAAATGTATCAGTGCTTAAATTGGTCTACAGTCCGTGATCTGATGAGTTCAGGAAGGAACGCACCAGGCTTATATAAATAAAATCTAAAGCGAATCCGCCAGATCAGATTAGACGAAAAGGGAGGCTACGACGCAAACAGAGACTATTAATCTTTTCGCCCCCGTCACTCGGCTTTTGTCTATTAGTTTTGGTTTTATAGAGATATCCCTTGTGGTCTTTTGACAGTTGGACCATCTCGCTTACCACCTCGTAATTTCTATTCTCATCTTTGAAATTCTTCATTATTCCTAAATTTACATCTTAATTAGTACAGAAAGAGTATTTTTAATTCATTATCATTCTTAAATTACAACTTGTCATTTTAATAAGTTACGCAATTACAAAATTAAAATTTTAAAAACTGAACTGAGAATCATTTTAGATTTATGCTCTGCTAAATCGTAGAAAAAATTTTTTAGTTTAAGTACGCTCTCTGCAAATTTTAGAGATTTGTAAATTTTTATCACCGAAGGATTTGAGTTTAAAAGTTGTAGCTCAATTCAAGGATGGAACTTATTAATCTTTCGCCCCATATACCAGTTCATTAACTATAACCATTCAAAATCTCAAGATTTATTTTTTGTTAATTACAACATTTTTCATTTGAG
>JALMQS010000816.1:7138781-7296171 GCA_024734495.1 Forficula auricularia | reverse complement strand
TATATATTTATATCAAAATTTATAAATCATTACTACACAATAATTCTGCTGAGAATGAAATACAATATATTATTGTTACTGCCACTGAAAGAGGAGACAGAGGGGAATGTCGCATTGGATTTCCTTCACTGACTTTTCAAAGTGAGTAGAATATTTTTGATTAAAAAAAAATTGTATATAATTATATATATTAATTGTATTTATAAAAAAACTGTGATGAACTTGTTTGTAATGATGACCAAATCCCATTTTAACTAATTACAGACCCTGAAGAAGGAGGGAATAGGCTCCGAAACGTCGGTTTATGAATAAAAAAGATAGTTTAAATTATCTTCTTCTTTATTGGACTGCCTCATCAATATCCACTCAATTAGCTATATTTATTATATATCCTTAAATTTAACTGATCACTGACAATGAATGAATGTAAAATTAGATTGGCCCTTGTGCAAAAATGCAGATTGGCCCTTTTACCCCAACGCCATCGACTTGTTATTTTGCCAAAAAGGTTTAAATCATCGGTTACGGAAGAATCATTGAAGACAAGGAGCATATAGCACGGCTATAAAAAATGGGAGACCGTCTATACTCTACAGGTACTGTGTGCCTTTGGCATATTTACAGCCTTCCTAATCGCAGTCATGTTGTGTTTTTCGCAGAGGGGTGGTCTAAAGAAAAATGGGTTACGAGGAAACTCATTCCTCAATTCGTTTGTCCCCATGACTTCTAGAGACTGGAACTCTCTTACCCTGACCGTCTTCCCAGCAACATAATATCACTTTCAGTCTTTCAAGACCCGAATCCGCAGATACCTTCGACTCCGATCCAATCCCTAAATCCCTTCTTATTTTCACGATGCAAGGGTCCACCACGGACTACAGAGGTTGTATCTTTTTTGGTGCAACTTCTTCTTGTATCAATATTATTACAAAAAAACGGGAAAACCCCCTGTCAACAACTTTTCCAGGAAAATTACTATGGTGAGGTTACTCACCATATTAATCGCTAAAGCTCGGAATCAAGTATGGCACATGAAAAAGAAAGCAGGTAAACAGTTGCGGACTCTCAATCTTAAGTGGAAATTTAAAGAGGATTGTCAGTTTAAGCAAAAGTTGACTTCTTTTTATTTTGTAAATGAAGGATTGCTCCGATTTATAATAGTAAATTTTATTTTACGAATATTTAAAAAAAAATATATATATAAATTAAATATTTATTAATCGTTATTCAAAGAAATAATGGTAAGTCTTATTTTGGGAAATAAAATAAAAATAATTTTAATTCAAATTTTCATAACTTGAATAATCTTTTCACTCAAAGAGATGTTATGGATTCTGAAGCAACCAGTAGTTAAAAGCATAAGAAATTTGGTTATGTCGAGAGATTCTTTAATTTCAATGAATAGACCATATGACGAATTTACGCGTACTCAGTAAAATGAAAAATAACATTAAAATACATGATATAGAAAAGAGTAATTCAGAATGCATAGCTCACATAACAGTACTACGGATTACAATGACTACTTTAAGTAAGTTCTTAAGAAAAAGACCAGCGATCAGGAGAAAAACTCTTGTCTAAAAAATTTTAAGCTTCTTTTCTAGAACCTATTCTTTTATGAGTGTATTATTGAAGAAGCAAAATGAGATTAATGATTCGTCTAATTTAAACAAAATAATTGACTTAATTGAATACAACACAATAAATAGCTCTTTTCTTGAAGCTGATATTTCTCATATAGGTAGATTTTGACTTTATCATTCTAAAAACTATGTGGATATAGTACTCTTATGCTATCATAGTTTAATTCGTCACAGCTACTTTACACTAGATTCATCCAATTTTCACGATCATCCGAACAATAATGCTCCATTATTATGAAAACTCTTCCCACAGGTGCTGAAGTTCCTGTCAAAAACGAAATATACTGAATACTTTTCAAAATATTAGAACTTTCTGCTATTCTCGGAAGTGTTTAAACAGTTTTCAAAGTTTAAAACTAACATTCTTTTGGGGTTCCATTGTTTATTACTTTCTCAAATATCTTACGTGACAACACGATTATCACAATTTTTATTGAATTCTAATCGAGAGAAAAAGATATATCCTCACTGTTATATTAAAACGTCGTATGTCAAAATTAACAAAAAAATTATATTGAAGTAAAAACACTGGTGTTTGTTAGCTATGTCTGCTTTCAAATTGTTGAATGTTTGTAGGTGATAGAACTCAAGTTACAGATTAAAAAACAAAAAGTATTTAAGGTAAATATAAATGAAAACATAAGTTTTTCTTAGCTACTGAAAAGTGTTGATTTTTTACATACGACATTTTGATATAACAGCGACGATATAGTGACTCAAATCGGGACAGCCCCTGCAGTAGAACTGGGTAAGTCTAGTTGACTTCTATGTGGAGGTAACATTCGTATCGTCATGTACTTGACAGTTAATTCTTAATTAATTTTCTATTTACCCCATGGGTGGTGTAATCTTGATAAATTAATGACAAAAAAAGACACAATATATTAGATATTTAATTTCTGGTTAAAATGATTTTGATTACACTATGACATCCAAAGATCGAATGTCTGATTTTTATCTGCACCGACGACGAAGATAAAATGTCTAGTCCTGAGCAGAGACTCTCAATTATAATGTCAACAAATTGTCGGTCTTTTAGATGATCTTTTAACCAAGATCAATTTCAAAATATAAAATAGAATGTATAAAATAAATTCGTTCTCAGTTATAAGTAAAGTTTAAAAGTTATTTCTTTTTATAAAAATAAAGATATACATCGAAAGGACAGGATTTAATCTAAATCTAGAAGATTATTATTTTCAGATAATGTTTATTAGTTTTGTTTTGTTGTCAATTTAAATATTTTTTCATGGCATTTAAAATAGTACTTGATGAAGAAGAAGGTATCAGCCAAAGATGGAATCACTGGGTTCAATAAAACACCTTTAATAAGACGTTTTGGCCTGAATTTTATTTGGCCATCTTCAGTCAATTTGGAGTTATACACAAAATGCGGTACACATATGTGATCGAACCAAGCCTTGTCAAAAATAAAAAAATTTTTAGCTTCATGTAAATTTATAACGTGCCTGGACCCAAAAGTGCCAGAATGAAAGTCTTTGCCTGATACCTCCTTCTTCATCTAGTACAGTTTCATCACAGCCACGAACTCTAACAATATTTAAAATAGTATTCAAGATTCTTTTCTAAAAATGCAACAGATAATAACATAGCATACAAGAGTAGACACTTCTTCATTCAAAAAAATAATGTTTAGAAAAATACCCGACTTCAAAAAAATTAAACGCATCAAATAAAATAATAAGAACTCAAAAATCAAATAAAATGCACTAAAAGGTATTAAATAATTATCTAATTTAGTTACAACTAAACGATGAAATTGTTACATGAAATTATTTTTTGAAGTCGGTGCCAAACATATACATTTTATGAATCGCACTCGACGGACTTACTTAGTACTTTTGGCGGGTAATGAAGATAACATCGCGTAAATAGAGAAATTATCTCGAAACGTTAGCGGGTTTTAAATGAACCTTTTAAGATTGATTTATTTTTAAGATTTTTTTTTATGATAATGATGAGAGAAGGAGTTACACCAAAAGGTGCAACCCCTAAAGGCCTGGGTTGGCCCCTCCATCGTGAAAAGAAGAAGAAATAATTTTATGAGTTGGGCGGGGGTCGAAGGTATCTGTGGATACGGGTCTTAAATAGCTGAAGGTTATAAGTCGAGGGAAAGATGGTAGCAGGGAGCGAGTTCCAATCTCTGGAGGTCATAGGGATAAAAGAGTTGGCGAAAGCGCTTGTTCGACTTTTATCCAATTTGACAGCGAAGGGATGCTGAGCGTTAGAAAACTGCGTGTTTCTCGTAAAGAGGGCATTAGGGGGGATAATTGATTTCAGCTCGACTGAACAGACACCGTGATAGTATCTTTAGTACAGGGAAAGGGCAGAAACGGTTCTTCGGTGAGCCAGGGAGTCGAGTGAGTTGGTTAGAGCCGGGTCTCCTATTAGTTTAATTGCTCGCTTCTGAATTGCATCCAGTGTAGCAAGGGAATGCTTGGAGGCACCCCTCCACAGATGAGAGCTATATTCGAGACAGGGATGAATTTGAGCCTTATACAGTATAAGAAGTTGACTGAGAGTATAACAGCGTCTAGACTCTAAATAGGAGACCAAGCTTGCGCGCTGCAGCTTTAGCAGTGGTTGAGATATGGTCATTCCATGAAAGGTCAGACCCTAGAGTTACGCCTAGCATTGAAATTTTATCCCTGAATTCTAGTGAGTTTGAGTCGAATGATATGTCTGGGAGGTTTCTGTCGACGTGCCTAGAAATAATGCAACACTGAGTTTTCCCCGCATTGAAGTTAACTAAGTTTCGGGATCCCCAGTTTTTAAGTTTTCATAAGTCTAAATTAATTGAAGAGACAATGTCTGCACGGTTTTTATGCGATGTAGGGGCGTTATGTAGGGTGCTGTCATCTGCGTAACAATGTACCGGATTGGAGGGCAAGTTTAGAAGGTCGTTGATATAGATAAGAAAAAGTGTAGGGGAGATAACCGATCTCTGAGGAACTCCAGCGTTGGTGTGGAAGGGGGAATATGATATTCCATCGATGACAACCTTAATACTACGGTCTGAAAGAAAACTTTTATTATAATTTCGATTATTTGCACATAAGAATTGGAGATTTCCGTTATTTTGTCATTGATTATATCTTCAGAACTTGACCAAATTAATATGGGACCACCTCTAAGGTATCCCCTTTCCAATAAAAAAAGAATCATCGAAATCGGTCAATAAACAAAGAAGTTATGTGTGAACAAACATAACAAAAAATGTCCAATACCAATGAAATTTATACGAGAACTATACTGAATCCAATACAAAAAAAATCATTGAAATCGGTCCACATGGTAAAGAGAAATCAATGTTCAAACACAAAAAAAAACAGACATTCCGTTGAATTGATAACCTCCTCCTTTTTTTGAAGTCGGTTAATAAGAGCTATGGTGAAAATAACTCATTTTCCCCAAGCGGCAGACTTGGGGGGGGGGGGGGGGTAAAATAAAGAATTATAAAACATGGACGTGTGGTTCATTTTCAACATACTCCAGGTACTTAAGAAGTTAGGCGACCCTTCTATGTGTTACGAGTAAATGGAAGTACGTGGGGGCAGCATTCAGCATTCTGAGACCAGAAATGGGTAATAAATGTATTCTTGGAGTGGTTAAACATGTTTTTGTTGAAAAACATTGAGGCTTTTAAGTGCAATTTCGCTAATTATAATACTTAACTTTGACACTATCTGTGGCAAGTGGTGAAAGAAATTGTTCTAAACTAAAAACAATTAACAACTATTTGAGGTCGATTATGATTCAAGAAAGGTTAAGTGGATTGGCTATGATAGCTATCGAACAATGTGCTAAGATATGTTTTAAAGAATATGATGAGAAATTTTCTAAATAAAAAAATTCTTATAAATTTTATTAAACCAATTATTTTACATTAATTAATGTATACATTGTATTTTTTGCTTCGATTCCGGAGATTACTTCTCCACCATCGAGTGTCCTCATTCATCTTTAGTCCTTGTTTTTAATAAGAGGAAAAATCTAATTAGATAAAAAAACCTCTTTTCCGATAATTATTTCAATTCCATTATTCCCCAATCAAGTCGATTGGTTCCAATTCCCTCTTTCCCATCCTCAATCCATTCCAAATAAAAAAATTGAAGAGAATTTTTTTTATATTCAATTTAAACATCATTCACCAGCGTTGAATAAAACAATTTTATTTGAACGAAATTTTCTCTGGAGAGAGACTGGTAGAACTTTTATACCGTTCTGCTGTGGCCACACCCTGAGCCACTCATCTGGTGTTGGAGTTGGAGATTTGGAGGACCTAACCAAAAAATTATTTCATGTTTTAATTAGATATATATTTAATTATAACTGAAAGTAATGGAAGGCAGCCCAGGGGTAGTGAAGAAAGAAAAAATTAACACATATCCAAATAAGGTGTAATTTATTGGATTCTTTCCTCCTTTCCTTTCAAACCGACTTTTCGGAGGATTTTTCCCTCCTTCTTCAGGGTTTTAAAGGGTCAATGATCTGAGAAAATTTCGTGTAAATATATTTAATTATGTATATTGTTTATTGTACTTTTTTGAAGTGAAAATTTTAAATATATTATATTTTTTGATATTATTTTTTCTATAATATAAGTATTAAGTTGGGGAGTCGGGTTGGCTCAGTCAGCTAACGCATTGGCCTCGCTTCGGCATCGATCGATTATGACGATGTTGAAGTGGGAGGCCGGGGTTCGATCCTAGCTGGCAAATAAAAATTTCTACCGGCTGAAAACTCGGCTCCTCACTAACCCTACTAACACTTTACTTATGTGCTGTCTAAATGGGCTTTGTTCCCGGTGACATTAAATAAAAAAAAGTAATAGGTTTTTTTTTTTTAATAATGTTTTTACTTGTTAAAAATACCTACCAAAATTGTGTTTCAAATTAATAATAGATATATAAAGGGAGGCGAATAAATTTTTGCTCGGGAAAGCGAAAAAGCTGGACCTGAGACTGCATTTATATATAGTGAAAGCTACAAGATTTCTGCAACCCCCCTCCCCGTCCCCGTTTCGGAACGTGCGTGCTAAACAAGAATATAAATAGACATTTAAAATAAAATATCTATAATATTTTTTTACCTAAGCAAAAATTTCAATTTGTTTTTCCGAGTGATGTTATTAACTATTACTAGCTGTAATTTTAAATAAATTTAGATGTTCCAAACGCCTAGTGTTGGTTATTTTTTTTTCAAAGGTGACGAGAACCATAAAAACAAATCTTCCTGGAGTAATAAAGTTTTTTATTTAATCTTTCTCGGTGTGAGAAATCGCTCCCTAGCGTCATCTAGCGTCATCTTGCGAGAACCTGATGTCGAATGGATGCCTACATTGCAGGGGTCAAACTGCTCTCGCAAGCACCTGTTGCCACACCCAGCAAAATTCGAGCCTCTTCAGGACTTAAATGCAGTACAAGAAGAATGGGGAGAAGCTTGTTCACAACCTGATCAATTGGCTCATTATCGCCAGGCTCGACTTAAAGAACATGGTCAAAATAATCAGAATTAAAAAAAAAAGTAGTTAATTCCGATTTGCATACAGTAATCGATTTGGCTGCTTGTTATAATTTGAAATTTTACATATAATATATATATATATGTTAGCAAAACTCACTTTTGCTAAGTTATTCTCTGAGAAACTATCTGAAATTATATATATATTTTTTTAGCCAAAATAAACTTATTTGATGTTGATCGTTGAGAATTCTAAATCGATTTGGAACAGTAAGAAATTTCATGGAGAAAAACTTAGGCAAATTAGTCTTTAGTTTTACCCAATAAAATAATTTATTTTAATTCTCATTGTTTTATGAATAAAATAAATTTTAAAGAATGATGTAAACATTGTAAAAAAATATTGTTTGATGTTTGCTTACTGGCGAAAATCACCATAATGACATCGATTCAAGATATATTAAATTAATTAATTTCACTACTGTAAAATTGAAACAGACAAGATAATCAAATCGGAGTTCACTCCGATGTACAAACTGTTGGATTATGAACAGGGCACTATTCTTGCGGTTCAAAAACATTAAAGAAGGCGCGAATTATACACCAGACCAGATTGATCAATGCCAGAATTAAACGGAAATGTATACAAGATAAACCCAGAAGAACTGTGTAATTTATGCAATACCTTTAAAAAAGAAAATTTGTACCATCAAATATGTGAATGCCCGATCTATGTGGGCCTGAGAGAGCAATTTTCTAGACAGCTCAATGAGCGACAGATGTATGAACAGCTATTGAACCCTCTTACGGACCATGATGTTAACCGACTATATTACTATTTCGAAGGGGCCTTAAAATTGCGATCATTTGTCATTAATGAATGATTTTTGACTTGCTTTCCGGTGATGAAATGATTAATTTAAGCTTTATTCTGTATATTTGTTTATTATTTGTTATTTTCTATTGGACTTATTTATTTATTTATTGTTTTATTTTTTGTATATTCTGTTACTTATATTTATTTATTTTGGATTTTTTGCACATTTATATTACATTAATTTATTTTTCGAATTTCTGTACATTTTGTATTATGTTTGTTTATTTTTGATTTGTAATGGTTTGTATTGTATTGGTTTGTTTTTTTGATTTTCTGATTGTCCATTTGCTCGATGATGATTTATATGTATTTTTTTTGTGTTGTCTCTTTTTCAATGAACTTTTTTTTCATTTATTTGTTATAAATATTCTGGAAAATAATACACAACTATTTTGTATAACAAATTTGTTCTGAACAAATAAAATATCTTTCTATCTATATTGAATTAATAAAGTATTACGAATTCACCCCCCTCCCTCATTGCCAGACATTTATCAGTGAACAACAAATTTGTTATCTATCGATGGCCAATCCCTTATTTAGAGGCTAATTTTACCCCAATTGTAAAAAATTTTAATATACTAATAAAATATGTTTTAAAAAGATAACGAACATTTAAATAGATTAATAAAATTATCTACCGGCTGAGATTAAGATCAAAATAAATAATTGAAAATCCCAATCCATATTTAGGCAAGGACTAGAAAGAAGAGCGGACATCATCGAAAATAAATCTTGCCCGAATGGCTATATCTGAACTTGGGATAGTAAATTTACCGATTTTTTCATTTACCGTTTCATTTGACATAATATTATTGAAAGACTTGGAAGGTTGGATCAGAAGATCTCGTAATCTGGGGATACCATAGTTCAGATTAGGGATTGTATACCAGTTTACCTGTTAACCCGTAAATTGACAAAAAAACATTCGGTAAATTTACCGGTAGAAAAAAAGGTAAGTGTAAGTAACAATATACCTAATTATTAATTTTATAGGAGGTATTTTTTGTTAAATTGAACTTTTTTAGGTTTGAGAGCCGCTGTAAATCGTATAGAAGCGCCAGTTAGCATATGTATGTGATTTGTGCTCTGCAGTTTTTTGAGATTTTTAAAAGTTTAAAATTGTTACAATCAACCTTTTTATTAAAGAGAAAGTAAATATCTCCTTTTTTAATATTTAAAAATAATAATATATAAATATTTCACGTATTTTTTAAATTAATAGCAATTTTGAGTACACCACATTATGACAGGTGACAGCAGGACACTAAACTAATGCAATATTATTGTAAAATAACATTAAAATTGTATAGGGTATTCTCGGGATCTGGATTATTTTGTACATAAATTAGATTAAGTTTTATAAGAAATTATTTTTTAAAAAATGGTAATCAATAAAATGGTATTAGGTACAGTACCGCGACATTTCAGCACCCGACAAAACATCCCCCGACAAAACATCCCCCGACAAAATATCCCAAGGACAAAATATCCCCCGACATAATATCTTCTGACAAAATATTCCCCAGTATAAGGGAGAATACTAAAGAGATTAAGTGAGAAGCTTATAATCATAGTTTTGAATAATATAAACAGACTTTCATATTTTGGCGGCTAATTAGCCGTTTGAAAGTGCTGCTGTCTGTTGTGTTTGATTAGGAAAAATGGGAGCCCCAAACACACCCCGCCTGACGATTGGCTGGTTCGGTTTTCAATGTGTGTTTGATTAGAAAAAAATGGGAGCCCGAAACACACCCCGCCCGGACTAAACTTTCGGAGGTTCGGTTAATATATATTCAGTTCGGCTCGGTTGGGTTCGTATAGCTCCTTTTCGTTGGCGCCAACCGAACCGTCTAAAAACCAGCCCGAAAAGGAGCTATACGAACCCAACCGAGCCGAACTGAATATATATTAATCGAACCGGGGTCGATTTGCATTACTCATAAGATTCACGAGGGGAAGGTCTCTTATATGCTATTAATATAAAATAATTCAAAGGACCGTAAACAAAATTAAAGGTGACTAGCACGATTTTGTGACTTGTTATTGAATTGGTATGATCACAACACTAAGAACGTGTTATGATTGAAACTGGATCACTCCGAACACGTAAAACTAGAATACTCCCAATACCTTCTGAATATTTAACTATTTTATTTTTTCAAACAACTCATTTTGTGTGTTTTAGACACAATGGAAAGAGATGACTAATATGTTCTCTCATGTCAGAATTAATATAGAATAAACACTCAGAACGTGTTATATAATTTTCTATAACACATTCTGAGTGTTTGTTCTATACTAATTGTGACATGAGAGAATATATTAGTCCTCTCTTTACATTATTTTTATTCGTTCTCATTCTGATTATATCTAGGACACAAGCAGGTGGATGTCACCCTCCACACCCTCTGAAATTGTCTAGCAGACACTAAATATTAATAACATTTAGAGAAAGCGTTGTTGGTTTATAGTGAAACATTAAACACAGGAGTTTTTGACGGGTTATAGTTGTGTTTCACAAAGAGGAAATAAAAATTTTAAAAATTAAAGATTTTTTTAATTATAAGATTGGAGTAATTTTTGGAGACAGACTGATAAGTGAATTATGTGGATATCGATGAGGCAGTCCTAAAAAAGAAGAAGATAATTTACACTATCTTTTTATTCATAAAACCGACGTTTCAGGGGCTATTCCCTACTTCTTCAGGGTTTTGAAAAGTCAGTGAAGGAAATCCAATGCGACATTCCTCTCTGTCTCCTTTTTCAGTGGTAGTAACAACAATATATTGTATTTCATTCTCAGCAGAATTATATTACTACATTATAATTCTGCTGAGAATGAAATACAATATATTATTGTTACTGCCACTGAAAAAATAATTTTTAAGAAAAAATAAAAACAGACTTCAAAAAATTAAATGCAACAAATAAAATACACTAAAAGGTACAAAATAATAATTATTTTATTTAGTTACAACTAAACGACGAAATATTAAGATGAAATTACTTTTTGAAGTTGGTACCAAACAAACTATACCTATAAGCGAGCATACCCTCCAAACGTACTAAGTAAGATCCGTCGAGTGCGATTCATAAAAGGTATATGTTTGGCACCAACTTCAAAAAGTAATTTCATGTTAATATTTCGTCGTTTAGTTGTAACTAAATAAGATAATTATTATTTTATACCTTTTAGTGTATTTTATTTGTTGCATTTAATTTTTTGAAGTCGGTTTTTATTTTTTTCTTAAAAATTATTTTTATTTTTCTCTTTTTAGTGATGTTATTAATAGTGATGATATCATCAGAACTTGACCAAATTAATATGACACCATCCTAAGACACCCCCTTTCGGATAAAAAAAGAACCATCGAAATCGGTTCATAAACAAAGAGGTTAGGTCTAAACAAACCTAATAAAAAAGGTCTAATACCTATGAAAAAAAATGGGACCAATCGGAAGGTAGGCTGGACCCAATGCAAAAAAAAATTTCAAAATCGGTTGACAATTGGCGGAGATATGAGGTAACATAGGCACAAAAAAAAAAAAAAAAAAAAAATCAGTCGAATAGAGAACCTCCTCCTTTTTTGAAGTCGGTTAAAAGGAGACAGAGAGGAATGTCGCATTGGATTTCCTTCACGACTTTTCAAAACCCTGAAGAAGGAGGGAATAGCCACCGAAACGTCGGTTTTATGAATAAAAAGATAGTGTAAATTATCTTCTTCTTTTTTGGCCTCCCTCATCGATATCCACTTTTTAACCGACTTCAAAAAAGGAGGAGGTTCTCTATTCGATTGAATTTTTTTTTTTTTTTTTTATTATTTTTTTTTTTGTGCCTATGTTACCTCATATCTCCGCCAATTGTCAACCGATTTTGAAAATTTTTTTTGCATTGGGTCCAGTCTCAGCTTCCGATTGGTCCCATTTTTTTTTCGATTTTTTTTCATAGGTATTAGATCTTTTTATTAGGTTTGTTTAGGTTTGTTTAGACCTAACCTCTTTGTTTATGAACCGATTTCGATGGTTCTTTTTTTATCCGAAAGGGGGTGTCTTAGGGATGGTGTCATATTAATTTGGTCAAGTTCTGATGATATAATCACTATTAATAACATCACTAAAAAGAGAAAAATAAAAATTTTTAAGAAAAAATAAAAACCGACTTCAAAAAATTAAGTGCAACAAATATAAAAAATACACTAAAAGGTATAAAATAATTATTATCTTATTTAGTTACAACTAAACGACGAAATATTAACACGAAATTACTTTTTGAAGTTGGTGCCAAACATATACCTTTTATGAATCGCACTCGACGGATCTTACTTAGTACGTTTGGCGGGTACGCTCGCTTCATAGGTATAGTTTGTTTGGCACCGACTTTAAAAAGTAATTTCGTGTTAATATTTCGTCGTTTAGTTGTAACTAAATAAGATAATAATTATTTTATACCTTTTAGTGTATTTTTATATTTGTTGCACTTAATTTTTTGAAGTCGGTTTTTATTTTTTTCTTAAAATTTTTTAATTATATTTTGAGATTTTTATTTATCTCTATACATATTTCGGGTTACGAGCCTTTCTTCAGGAGGATTAACAAAAGACTGAAGAAGAAGACTGAAAACCTCCTGACGAAGGGCTCGAAACCCGAAATATGTATAGAGATAAATAAAAAATCTCCAAAATATAATTAAAAAAATCTTTAATTTTTTTAATTTTTATTTCCTCTTTGTGAAACACCACTATAACCCGTCAAAAAACTCCTGTGTAGTAAATATTAATTTGAATCTTCGAAGACCCTAATTTTATTTATAATATTTACTCTAATTTTTTTTGCAACGAAATTTTCTCTGGAGGGAGACGGATTGGTAGAAACTTTAATTGAATGTAATGGAAGGCAGCCCAGAGGTAGTGAGGAAAGAAAAATTAACACATATCAAATAAGGTGCAATTTATTGGAATCCTTCCTCCTTTCCTTTCAAACCGACGTTTCGGAGGATTTTCCCTCCTTCTTCAGGGTTTCAAAGGGTCAATAAATGAAACAAATAAAATGTTTCCTTCTTCTCTCCACAGTAGTGTTCAAAAACTTTCTTCATTTTTAACAAAGGCATAGAAAAACATTTTTTTTCCTTCTTTTCTTAATTAGAGGAGGAAAATTAAGTAAAGGAGGAAAAAAATTGTTTTTCTATGCCTTTGTTAAAAATGAAGAAAGTTTGAACACTACTGTGGAGAGAAGAAGGAAACATTTTATTTGTTTCATTTATTGACCCTTTGAAACCCTGAAGAAGGAGGGAAAATCCTCCGAAACGTCGGTTTGAAAGGAAAGGAGGAAGGATTCCAATAAATTGCACCTTATTTGATATGTGTTAATTTTTTTCTTTCCTCACTACCTCTGGGCTGCCTTCCATTACATTCAATTTTTATTCTAATATTTTAAAATTATTTATAAAACCCTGTTTTTTTTTTTTTTTTTTTTAATTGGCCTTCGGGAATTAAAGTCATTAGTCTTACCAATGTGTTTGTGTGTTTGAGGAAGTTTATGTAAATTGGTGTAGGGATCAGATTATAGCCGGAAAATATTTGCTAGCTTGATTCAAAGGCAAGTTCAGGAACCACACGGCCAAATTGAGAAATTTTTCACACGAAAATTATCGCCTTAAAAAATAATAATCTAATTATTTCTTAATCGCGTCCATTCATAACTATTTAAAATAAATACAAATTTATTTCAGTCATGCACAAGGATATTTTTCATATTTATAGAGAAACGGCTAGATTTGAGTATATGTAATCAGATAGAAGGCTTTTATAAATAATGTATTAATATTTCTATTAGAAAATTGAATAAAAAAAATGTATAAAATCTAAAATCTTTTAGTACTCAAGAAGACTTCATAAAATGATTTTTTCTAGAGTTGAGATATTTTTTTTTAATACTACGTGATTCTTATAATCGTTGAACAAATGTGTGAAATCTTGATTCATATCTTTTTCTTAATCTGACATATCTACTTTTTTGCTTCTTTTTAAATTTCCTCTTAAGGAACGAGTACCTACTTCTGCCGGTCATCTCAGAGATTCTGTAAAAGTGGCAAATGTGAGGTTAAACGAAAACAAAAAATAAAAAATATAAAAGATATATTGCATTACTCGTAAACAAGTCAAATGCTCTACCTGTGTAACATAATATTTAAAGTTTATGAAGTTTTTTCTTGTTTTCACAACCAGTTGAATAGCATACGGATTAAAATTTTGACATCCATTTTCTAATGAAACCCTGAATTCAGTCAAAAACTTTGCAATTTAAAAATTGTTATTCTTCAATAAATCACTATTTGATTTATATGTTTTGTATTTCTATTCTGGTTTCCTAATCTGTTTGTTCATTATAATTTTTTTGTTCTTTTTAATAACATAATCTTCAAGTTGTGTTAACCTATTGTTGTTGATACACCTAACTCTGGTATATCATGCTGCATGCTCCGTTTCATAGACTTAGATTCAAGGAATAAAATATGATCTTCTAAACCTAGTATTTTAAAATACTATTTTACTAAGCTAGAATATTTTATTTCAATTTAAATAAATATCTTTGTAAGTTAAATATCAAGTGAAATTGATCGTGGTATTTAAATTTAACAAAATATTGATAAATAGCTTTTTTTGAGAAATATTATATATATATTTTTAAAACCCATACACTGAATTACCTTTGCAATAAGTATTGAGTATAAATGGTGTTTTAGGGCTGTTATAATTTACTAAGGAAAATAAAGGCACTAAAAAGCTGTTTATGAAAACTTCCAATGGGTCAAATCAAGATAGACAAGGCAAAATATCTTATTAATTCAATGGCCCGTTTTTAATCGAATTCAGAATGGCTAGAGAATATTCAAAGAGAGCCAAATTCGAAGTTTCTACATCACCAGAAGAACCCTATAGGTTTTGATATATTCGTGAGTCGGTGACTGCCAAAATTTCTGGTATGTTTTGAGATTCAAGTTTTAAAATTTTCTACGGATATGATTAAATAAGTCAAAGCAAAATATTAAAATTTCATAATAGCCACTTGATGAGAAGTATAGTTACGAAAATGACAATTAAACCCTAAGTTTATCAAAAGAGAAGTTTTGGCTGAAACTACCTTGATTACATATTATTTATGAGATAAACTCATCATTAATTATCTTAATAAAAATATTTGATTGAGATGGTTTCAACAAAAACTTCTCTTTTGATAAACAATCGAACTTCAAAGCATCAAATCTGTAAGCCCTAAGTTCGTTAGTGTAAACGAGGCCCTCAGCTTACGCGAGAGCGTGGCTTGAAAATAAATGATCAATATATGTATGTACTATAATATAATTATGTACTCCTTATAACATATTTTCTTTATAAATGTAACTCATGGTAAGTTTAAGAATGACTTTTATATAGCCCAGAACCGAATTACTTCCCCCATTGGAAGTACAAATATTTTGGCATCAGAACGAAATTTCTACAATTTATCATCTTTTTTTTGTTGCTATCGTAGATATCTATAGAAATTCAGACAGACACACAATCAGAAAACAAAATAAAATGATTGAAAATTATTTTTCTTCATGTTCCAGAAATTGTTAAGCACAATGAGCAAATTAAACAAAAAATTGAGTAAATCCAAATCATGGACCGCCCGGAAGGCAAGCTAAACCTGCCTCCCGGGAGTTCCGGGTAATCCGTTTCTAAATCCCCAGTTGTTTAACTATTTATATTTATCTAAATATCATTAGCTATTTACTTTTATTTCTTTTATTTAAAAATAACTTTTATTTAATTTGCAACTATTCATACGTCATAATAAATCGGAAGAGTATGGTATATACCAGTATAGATATTTCAATTAAATTAAAACTTTAAAAATAATTCATTTACTACGTAAATCTTAATTTTATTTTTTACGAATAAATTCTAAAAACACTTGATTATATACAAAAGAGAATAAGAAAAAAAACAACGGATGAGTAGTAAGTATTTAATTTGTTATTCGCCAGATTAAATCAAAGAAGAAAAATTATCATTAAAGTCCGTTTTAATAGCCATTATTTGTTTCTCTATCTCTAATTAAAGTGATTTACGAAACCAGTCATAACGCATGATTTCTTACATTCATTTATTTTTGCATATTTTCTCTAATCTAAAATTGAGAGAGAAAATACCTACAAAAAATATTATATACCTATATAATAAAGACTATAATGTTTTTAAATAAGAAATTTTTGAATTTATCATAAGAGCTTTTAAAATATCCGAGTGAATTTCGAGGTGAATGGGAACCAATGAGAGTGATCAAGCAGTGACCTCGAACTCGAACCGACGTGATTAGCTCGAGTAATTGAATCTATCCATCGTAAAGACTGGTCGCTATTTATCATTTATGTTCGTTGATAATTTAACTCATTATTTATATTTTGTTCTTTAGATCGCATATTTATCTCACCAAAAATATAAGCTCCTGCCTCAATTGGTTTCTTGTAGAAAGAATGTTAAAATATGTCCTTTGTCACATTAAACAAGTCTAACGTTATGTCTTATTGTCGAGATACTATCTTGTATTAAATAAACCATTCAACAAAGCAAAACGTTCGCAGAGACATAATCATACTTAATAGTACATGAATAGTATCCAATGTGATTAATAAAAATATTAGGGAAAAAATGTAAGTTTATAAATCATTCAAATAACTAAAATTTATATTATTGAATGATTAAGATAAAAAAATTCTATAGCCTGGTACAGACCGGGATACAAAATGTTAGGAACATGTTGATGGTGGTGTTGCCAAAAAGTTGACGGGATACTCAGCAACATCGGGAGGCATGACATCAAAGAAATTTGTTACATCTTTGCTGTAACCCTGTTTTCCGTTTCATTAGCCTAGGTACAGACTGGAATACGAAATGTTGGCTACATGTTGATGGTGGTTTTGGCAACAAGTTGATGGGATACTCAGCAACATCGAGCGGCATTACATCATCAGAAATTTGTTAAATCTTGCTGTAACCCTGTTTTCCATTTCATTAGGCTAGGTACAGATTGGAATACGAAATGTTGGCATCATGTTGATGGTGGTTTTGGCAACAAGTTGATGGGATACTCAGCAACATCAGGCGGAATGATATCAAAGAAATTTGTTAAATGTTGCTTGTATACCTACTTGTTTTCCATTTCATTAGACTAGGTACAGACCGGGAAACTATATGTTGCCAACTTGTTGATGATGGTGCTGACAACATGTATCCAGATAAAACTATCTGTATCCAACAAATGTGTTGCCATCCATCAACTGGTGGCAACGTTTTGTATTCCGGTCTTGTTAGTAACAAGTTGACGGGATTCTCAGCAACATCGGGCCATGAAATCAAAGAAATTTGTTAAATGTTGCTTGTATCCCCTGTTTTCTATTTCATTAGCCTAGGTACAGTCCGGGATACAAACTGTTAATGGTGTGGTGTTGGCAAGATATATCCAGATATAAGTATCTGTATCCAACAAAAATGTTGCCTATACCCATCATCATCAACTGTTGGCAACATTTTGTATCCCGGTCTGTACTAGGCTTATTAAAAAAGAAAATTATTTCTAAATCGGAGATTAAAGTGAAACCTTTTCCAGCACTCGGTAATTTTTTGTAATCCAGAAAGTTGAAAATTAGCTTAATACTATCGATAAAACTCTCAAACCCACGAAGAGAAACCCGAAAAATCTCTAATGACACATAGAACCCATCCGCGAAAACTTCAATGAACATACTATATATATATATACAATTTTTGTAGATTTATTATTATTATCATTCATGTCCTTTAAATTAATAAAATTCCTGATCGTGAATAAATATAGGTACATACGAGTAATTCTAATGTGTTTTATTAAGGTATTGAAAAATCTGTACTCACATTTCTTGGCAAAGATGCATCGACGTAGACACAGAGTACTTTTATAGTTCCAAACAGCAGATCAATCTGAAGTCCTGGAAAGTAAAATTTAGAGAAGAATAAATCAAGTGAAATATTAATGATTCATTAGCATTGAGAAATATTATATAGATACAAAGTTAAATTTAGGGAACGAAGAAAAGATTATTTTTATTATAGACAAAAGTATCATCCGGAGTTCGAACAGAATCGATATTTTCAAATGGGGTTTGAGAAAGATTGAGCTGAATCTTGGAGACCGTTGCTCTAGAATGAGTCGTCCTCAGGAAAAAATTATTAAGGCCACCCCCAGACCGAGTTATTAAAAAAATGTACCAGATCACTCAATAAGTCCCCGGTCTGACATATAGATGGCAACATTGTAGACAGACCCACGTGATTTCCGGGTAGTACTCACCTTTAAACAGTACGTGTCAAAATTTCAAGGCATTCTGACCGTTAGTTTAGAGGTACAGTCGTTTTAGTGATCCCAGGTTTGTAATTTCGACAATGGATAGAAAGGAATTTCATATGTTGATTAAACACTGTTTTTGATGGGAAAACATTTTAATTTCTAAGAATTTTTTTTTTTTTTTTAGAAAATCATATGATGGTGTCACTAGATCGCAAATTTTTTACATAGGAAGATAACTATCTTTAAGTAAAATATTTAACGCGTTTACATATGTCAGAGAGGTTCCGGATCTCACAGTAGAGCCAGATGGCCCGGATTGTTGTTACTGGCACTCGGGTTCTATTCCCGAGGGGGTGAAAAACAACCCTTCTGACATAATTAAAAATAATCCTTTTCATAGGATCTAATCGATGACACCATCTTATGATTTTCTAAGAAAAATTTGAATCTATTACCATCGGCAAATTGAAATCTCTCAAATTCTTTTATTAAAACTCAACAAAAATGTTTTTTTTATAAAATAAATTATAATATAATAAGCTGCAATAAACATATTTAGAGCAATTTCAGCCCAAACCGTTTGAAAAAATATGTTTTACACATTTTTTTTTTTTTTTGAGCGGCTACCATGAATTTGAAAATTTGGCCTCCTCTATTAGGAGCCGCCCTCGGGCTAAACCTGAATTTCCTGAGCGTTAGCGCCCAACTTGCCCCACGTAAAACATTTGAATACTGAAGAACAAACAATTAACTTATATTTTTCACTTCCCCTTTTCTTTCCTATCTATATATTATATATAAAATTAAGGTTTTGTCTGTACATTGCTCCAAATCACGCCAAATTTTGGTTGCACACGTTTCAAGCAAAGTTATGAACGAAAACACCCATAACAAAATTCCTGTCTGTTTTTTTTTTTTTTTTTTTTTTAATGCAATCGAATGCAAGAAGGGGTGCGCCAGTAAAGATGCAGCTCCTATGGATCTCGAAAGACCCTTGCATTACCGAAGAGAAGGGAAAGTTGATTAAGTGAGAGGGTGTTTGTATATATGTCTGTCTGTCTGTCTATATGTATGTCTGTATGTTTCCGTCGTTTTCGAAAAGTTGCTCAGGATTCACGTAAAAACGGCTGAATGGATTATTATGAAATTTCATATTGATAAAGCTCTATAATACTCTGAGGTATATGAATCAAACCATTGACTAGGATGTAGTTGTCGGTTGCCACAGGGTACTTCTCCCATAAGAAATGAAAGAATTTTTTCTGTTTTTGGTTCTTATATATTTTTCCAGGAGTAGACGTTTCGACAAGTATGCCTTGTCATCATCAGTCTATAAAGTAAATACAAAACAAGGAACTTGAATATAAATTTGTCACGAAGAGAAACCATGCAAGGTCATATTAATTGAACATTAACAGTAAAAATAATTAAGAATATAAAGTGATGACTTATTATATGATATATTAAACATAAGTAAAATTAATTTATACCTATTTCCGTTTTTTCATCAGTACCTATACAATTTTTACTGTATAAATCAGGCTGGGCATTTCCAGAATTACAAGGTGGTAATGTGTTCGAATGGCATGTTGCGGAAGAGTTTCTATTTCAATAGATAAAAAAATAATATATAAATCTTATATTTCGTTATCATGATAAAAATTCAATCATGGTCAACAAACCAAGTGTCAGACTGAGTTCATTCATCCACTTTCTCTTCCATCAAACCCTTCCAAAACCGAGAATTCGGTTGAATCTCGATAAACACATAGCAAATATTAATTATATCGTAATCTACCCTGTGCCAACCGACAACTAGTCAATGGTTTGACTCATATACCTCAGAGTATTATAGAGCTTCATCAATATTTAATAACGAGTCCTTATCAGTTTACTACAATTTTGTTATACTGTAATAATAAAATGAAATTTCATTATTACATCAGATGTCTTCTAACTTACGTTTTTAGCTATATAACGTTAGCAAGAGGGACGCCGAAGGCGGGCCTTGCAGCTAGTCTCCTCTAAAATATGCTAACACTCTCTCGTGTCTGAAGTTGTCCCTGAGCTCTCATCGTCGCCATACTATTTTTCCTTAGCAATTAAATTTACCCATTTATTTTTCAACTTCTTCAAAAGTAGTAAATTTTAAAGGCTTTTAATCTTTTTTTCATTTCTTTTTTCCTATAAGCTAAACACCTATTCAGAAAAATAAATGTCTTAGCAACATCTTTTTTTTTTTTGAGCTAGTTTAATAAAGTATAATAATTTTCGATTATAATTAACCCCCTGTTTTCCACTTCTATGAAAATATGTGTAGAGATTGCCATTTTCGTAAAGGAATATAATAAAATCAAAATGATGATCAATTAACAGATGTGAGAGAATTTTGATCAGGCAGTCCAAGGTTCAAAAAAGAGAGATAATTATAACTAGACAATAATTTGTCACAATGATTGGAAAACCCTCTGGATTTCTAATTAAGTATTAATAGAGCTGCAATTTTGCTCAAAAAGCTAACACTAATCTATGAGTGATTATTGTATTGTATTTATTTTCATTAGTTATTTCTATCGATTAAATGATTAAAGTTGTTATAGGGAAGTGGGGACTATTTTTTATGCAGATAATTTATATTTTATTGTCAACGTTTCAGAGCTCAAATAGTTAACTTCCCTGCATATTTATCATTTTTATAATATTGTTTTATTTTATACCCAAAATTTTAATGTATTATTTTGTTTTTATTATTGTTTTTGTCTTATTTTATAAGTTATTATTATTATTTATCTTTTTTGGCTTTTCGGCCTTTTTTAGCCATAAGCCACTTTACGATACTATATATTTATTTTTCAAATTTGTCTCTACCCCAGGGGTCAGATTTTAGCCGGATGCCTCGAGTCGGATTCGAACCCGGGTCCACTTGGTTAGCAGGATGACGCGCTACCACCTGGCCTAATCCGACCCCCTATTTTATAAGTTATTGAAATGTATTATTTTGCATATATTGTTATAATGTATTATGTTTTAAAAATTAATATTGTAGTATATCACTGTATATTAGGCATTAACCGTTGAAATAAAATAAAAAAAAATAATAATAACTATCTTTTTTTTATACAAAACCGACGTTTTGGAGGTTTTCCTCCTCCTTCTTCAGGGTTTTGAAAGGTCAGTGAAGAAAATCCAATGTGACATTCCCCTTTGTCTCCTCTCTCAGTGTCAGTAACAATACTATGCAGTACATCATTCTCCACAGAATTTACTGTTTTGCTGAGAATTAAATACTGTATAATATTGTTACTGCCACTAAGAGAGGGAATGTCTCACATTGATTTCCTTCGCTGATCTTTCAAAACCCTGAAGGAGGGAATAATCCTCTGAAACGTCGGTTTTGAATAAAAAATATAATTATCTCTCTTTTTTGAAACTTGGACTGCCTCATCAAAATCCACTCAATTTACTTATTATCAGTCCGTATCGAAAAACTACTTCAATCTTATTAATAGATGTACTTAATATCTTGCTTAAGGTAGTTGTATCGCGACAATAGTAGCAAAAATTAATGCTAGAGTACCTATATAGAACAGACAATAAGGATTCATAATTCATAAGCCCAAAACTTTTTTCTGTTTATGTACCACTAGTAGCCAATCCCGTACAACTAACTCGTTTGAAAAATATGTCAACACTGTCCGAACTTGTATATATTTTATCATAGAAATGTCAGATAAAGTACATTATAAAGGAAGATTTATAAAACAAAAAGTTCATAATAAACGATTGAAAGCGGCAATAGCTGAAGCGAAAAAACGTCAAAAAAGTGTACTAAAGTTAACCCACTTTAGTACACTTTTTAGGTTAAATAAATGCGTTGTTGCCAGTTTGTTTTTAGTGTAATCCCTTCCTACTTTAATGAGATAAATTTTTTATTATTTATTAATTATTATCTCAGAAACTGTCTTCTAACTATGAATTAAAATTTTTTTAAAAATTTATTAGTTATTGTTTAATGTTCGCTTAGTTTTTTATAACAATCGTAACAAGAGTTTCCTAGTTATAATAATATAATATGTATGTAAACTTTCCAGTATGCCGTATAGTGCAATGTCTGAAAAACTCTCTTTCGTTTTGCCACTAATCGATGGAGAATTATTTAAATAATAATCTTTCTAAATTTCAAAAAAAAATCCTAAGAAAATAAATGCATTTGGTGATACAACTACCTTAAGTAATATGCCCTGGGTAGATACACTCGGAATTATAGTAGAGCAAAGAATCTTGACTCTTGGATAAAACTAAAATCAACATTTCTTTGTGGTATTTTAATTTAAATAAAGATTAATAATTTTGCATGGATATCGATAATAGAGGGGAAACAATGAAGCTATTAACTCGGGCATTTTATTACATAGTCGAGCTTATCTCTTTCTAGAGTTTGCGTAGCGCGGCGGGCGGCATAATTACGGTGAAGAATTCGTAGCCAGCTCGAGAATAAAAAGGTTCCGAGATAATGCGCGAGGCTGCTTTGCGTTTATGTTGATATGCATCCATCAATTATCTCTCTACGCGCAATTAGCTTGGCGTGCGCGATGCGCAGCTTCGGCCTTAATGAATGGATGTGGATTGGTGTGTGTGCGTGTGTGTGCTGCTCAGTGTTTATACACTCGAATGTTCCTGTGAAGATGCTCTGGGCTTAAACATGTCTCATCAATCATGAAGGGTGAGAGTAAACTTACGCCTTTGGATGGCGAGGAATTCCGTCAGCCATCTTACCATAAACTTTGTGTTAAGCTACTGATGTCCTGTGCACTCTAGAATTCATTTTTATGTCAATCGATCATTTTCACATGATTTTATTTAACTGTGTCTGAAAATCTTTTAGTCAAATTTTAATCCGCTTCTAACAAACAAAATTTCTTTAAAGGCCAGTTGTATGTCGGTTTGTAAAGTCTTTGTTAATTTGACAAACGTTCAAACCTTAGTATTCACCATGTGCCCGGCCGGATGGCCAATCAGGGCACATGGTGAATACTAAGGTTTGACCGTTTGTCAACTTAACAAAGACTTTAGAAACCGATATATTTTACACACTTTGGGTAGGAACTATGGCAATACAGTATTTCATCATTTCTAGGAATTTTAGAGAAAAAGAAGGATATAAACTCCCTGCTAGCAGGCCCTAGTATTGAATTCACTCCAAAAAATTTTTGCTAATTGTGTTTAAAAATGTCTGAAACATAAAGAAAAATAAATTTCAACCATGATTTCTTTTCTGTCTTTTGATTGCGAATACTCATTACTCACGATAACTAAACGAAAAGTAGTAAAAAGCTCGTTCATCTGACAACATGTTTGTATTTTGAATGAGGGAAACTGATAGACTGATAAGATTTTGGGCTCTCTAGCTTTAGAACTTTGGCTGCCAAAATTTCCAAAGTGTAGAAAACATTTTTTCATTGATTTTTTTTAGGATTTTTACGCCACATCAAAGCCAACTATAAAGAGAGCGTAGCAACTCTTGAAAAAGTTTTCACTTTTTCCTCCATTTCATCATTTGAACTCACAACGAATTTAACTATACTAATTTAATATTCATATGATGTTATAAGAGCTATTTAATACAAGAATTTGGAAAAAATGGTCAATTTCGAAAGTCAATATCAAAATCAAAATCAAAATTGATATACAGTAAAACCTCGTTTACCCAACCCTCCGGATTATCCGGATCGGATTTGTAGACATTTTTATTTTAATAAATATTTACATAGATAATAATTTTTAACTCTGATAGCAAGAATGTAATTATAATCTCACCATTATTTTTTAATGTGTGTATGTATTTTTTAAACAATTCTATGTAATTTTGATATAAACATGTTTTTTTTAACGTGAGTATGTATTTTTTTCAAATTCAAATTCGGTTATTTGAGGATTTGTTTTGTTTATATTACCCAAATTTCTGGATTATCCGATTTGCATTTGGTCCCAGAGTTAGTCCGGATAAAACGAGGTTCTACTGTATTATAATAAGTCAAAAAAGTATATTATTATTTAAATTTTATTTAATTGTTCTTAATCTTGAGAATTAAAAGTTACCTGTCCAGGAGTATTTTGTATTTTTCAGATTTGATTTTTCTAATTGATTTGGTCATTTAAAAAGAATATACACAAATTAAGTGAAAAGAAAAAAGAATTATTACCTAATAATAAATTGCGAATTCGCTCATCTTAAAATGATTTATCTATTTTTTAACCTGGCCGTTAAATGATCACAGGTGCACCATTAATAACGCTCCACCCAAATAACAATTTACTGATAACCTAAATCAAAGTCACCTTCACTTTAGAATAGGTTTCCTTTTCTATTAGTAATTTTTTCTCTGGCTGCCTCTTTCACTAAACCTTGAACAAGTGTTTTCTATCTGCGTGGGAGTATCTTTCGCATATGCCGGTGAGGTAGGCGTGGGTGGCGCACACGACTGTTCTTCGTATTCAATATTGAGTAAATTCCGTGGGTTCATCGACAATTATAGGTGTGTCACCATTTTCCTGACCCCGCGTCTGTATGCGTGTCTCTGTATGTAATGAATAGGTGTGTAGAAGTTTATGTCCTCCTAATTAGCAGATATACTAGAGTTTATTGTAAATCCTTGTTTGTCCTATTGAAATTTGTAAAGCGCATAGTATTATTTAATGTTCTTGGCTGAGATGTAAAATCCAGTGGGTGGGTCAATTTACTTATTCAGTTAGGCACGCAAACAAGATGGTTTTGCGCTTGTATGTGTGAGCTCTGGTTGGTTGTGTAGGTGTGGGCACACGCAGCCTGTCACTAGGTCTAGGCAGTCACGACCTGGTGCTAAGGTCGTTCATTGCTGTCTGGGTTTCCTTGTTACGAAATCATGCCTTTTGCCATTGCTAGAGATTTTCCCCTTTGAATATGTTATGAACGTCCTCAAAATCCATTATGCATAAGAAGCAAGTATTTAATGTAGACCGCGCACAGTCTGCAGATGATTTAGTGGCTGGACGAGTACTATTTCTTTCTCTGTCTGTTATGTATAAATACAGAGACTGGGTACTCTTTATGTTTGTGTGTGTGTTCGTTTTCCGATTCCTTGATGTGTGTCTGGTGACCTGTCCTAGCTAGACCCAGCCTGAGGCCACACGTGGCGAAAACTTGTCCACTTGGCCCAACACAACATGAAACAGTTTCGTTTCACCTACTTAAAATAATATTTTGTTGATGTTTTGCTTACTAATTGATGAATAAAACGAAACAAATCAACGATATAATTAATTATTCTTCTTCCTGGGTTTGTTGATTTTATTCATAATCAGATAAAAAAAGGAAGATAAACAGTCAATAATTTAATCGAGATAGAAACATTAAAGGAATTGTATTACATTACTTAAAATCATTTCTCTAATCAATTACAATCATAATTTTATTCAGTTTAGTAGTAAAGTGATTTATAGGAGAAATCTAAATTATTAATTGAAACAAGAATAATTGGTAAATATTCGGCTTGTACTGACAATATCGTCTGTTCTTTTAAGGCGAAGATTTGTTGCATTTATAGTAGAGATTGGAGATAAAGGATATTAACTCCCCATTATATCTTTAAGGGTTTCCATAATGTTTTCCGGAGGATTCAAGCAATACGACTGAATTCGGAAGTTGTGAATATACCAAGAGAACACAGCTGATATCCATCTAAGAACTAATATTATACGTGTTGCTTAACTTAGATTAAATAAATTCGAGTGGATTAATCATGACAAGATCGTTATAATGTTAAATAATACTTGTTAATTAATAGAGTAGTAGTTTCAGTGAATGAAATAAAACTCAAGAGGTTTATAGAACTCAATATATTTCGGATTATTGGTCCATCATCTCTCAAGAATGGTGACCACTCGTTCAATTATTATTAGTATTAACTTGTAAACTCCTGATGATGGACTAATAATCCGAAATATATTGAGTTTGTATAAACCTCTTTGAGTTTTATTTCATTCACTGTGAAACTACACACACTTTACTCTATTAATTAACATCATGTTTCAACTAAAACCTACACCACTTTCCATAAGTAAAATATTACTTGTATTTAGTATTCCTATTATGGTGCAATATAACTTACGAAATTTCTTAGCCCATCGTAGAAATCAATTCCCTTTTATTATAAATAGTAAAACTAATGATTTGAGCATCTTTTTTTTTGAAAATCGTTGGAATGTTTTTAAAAAAATCACCTCATGTTAAAACTAACCAATGTTTATTAAAAGAGAAAGAATTTAATTTTTAGGACAAATTCTAAGATTTTAGTAGAATTATTATTTTAGTGTGATATCAGAGGGGATTCATCCCCTCCGGAGTCGAACCTTTTTTTTTTTAATGCAATCGAATGCAAGAAGGGGTGCGCCAGTAAAGATGCAGCTCCTATGGATCTCGAAAGACTCTTGCATTACCGAAGAGAAGGAAAGTTGATTAAATGAGAGGGTGTAGACGTAGGTGTCTATGCACCCCGGTTTTGAAGGTTTGAAGATTATAGGTGCTGGGAAAGATGGTGGCTGGACGAGAGTTCCAGCTCCTTGAAGTCATGGGGATATATGTATTGGCGAATGAAGTGGTCCGGCACTTTTCTAATTTGACCGCGAAAGAGTGTTGGGAGTCGGCAAAACGTGTGCTGCGTGCAAAGCATGCTTTGGGGGAATTATTGATTTTATCTCATCAGAGCACCTGCCGTGATAGTATCTATAGAAAAGGGAAAGGGCAGAGACATTTCTTCGATGAGCCAGCGAGTCGAGGGAGTCAGTGAGGGTAGAATCGTCAATTAGCCTGACGGATCGTTTCTGAATTGCATCCAGGGTAGCAAGAGAATATTTTGAGGCTCCTCTCCATAGATGAGAGCCGTATTCGAGACAGGGGCGGATTTGGGCCTTGTAGATGGTGAGAGAACCTGAGAATTAACATGCTTTCCGGGCTGTCAGCTCACACCCTCGAGACGAAAACCTCTCTCTGAATCGCAATATATGATTAATATATAAGCACATAAATTTTTAACTTCATTCTTCTATAACGGAAATTAAAAAATTTAGCCTAAAATGAAAAAAAAGTTTTTAGTACAAGTCCTTTTATTTAAATATAAAACTAAAGATTTGAGCATCTTTTTTTGAAAATCGTTGGAATTTTTTTCAAAAAATCACTTCAGGTTAAAATTAACCAATGTTTATTAAGGTATTTCATTAACAAAAGCAAAAATTCAAGAAGTTTTTGAAACTTGGAATATAAGTCAATAAAACATAATTACACATACTGTTAAAATTTGAAGACGATTTACCACAACAAACATGAAATAATTGCAATTAAAAATGACATTTTTATATAGGGTAGATAGGGAAAGGGTGGGGATAAGATCATTATTTTATTTTTTTTTATTGAAGGACTTTCACCATCTTGATGAAAAACTAATATTTGTTAGAATTAGTTTGTTCGAAGTAGCTTAAAAAAATTGAAATTATTTACCACGTAGTTTTGATAAAAACAAAAAAACAAACCTATTTGGGCGATTATTTTTAATCGAGGGGATATAAGCATAATGGCTTGGATACGATCCGGTTAGTATGTGTGTATCTATATAGAGATTTCGTAGTGTGAGTGGACAGTCACGTTAAAAAATATACCCTAAAATTTTAGTTCCGTTCATATTTATAGTGCTTACGAGGCTAAAACTTTTTGTGTGGATTGTCGCGAAAGAACCTCCTTACAAGAGAAAGAATTTAATTTTAGGAGAAAATTCTAAAATCTTAGAATTTGTCATAAAAATTAAATTCTTTCTCTTATTACAAATAGTATTATGTCAAAACAAAGTCAATATCAAAACCTTGTGAAACCTCATCGGTACAAAATAAGTAAATTTCATGTATTTACCCTCTCGTGGACAAATTGGCTACAAATCCAACGAACGCATTAGCCAAATCCCTTATCCCTATGACTGTCTAAAAATGATTTAAGCATCTGTTTTCCCTCTTTCACATCCCCTGATTTTTATTCTTCTTATTTTTACGATGCGAGTGGCAGGCAATCTGGACATAAAGGTATTCTACCTTCCTACAATAAAATCTTCTTGAATCAATATTATAAATAAATTTCATTTATTAACTGATATGTAATAAATTTTATTTAATTCAATTCGATTTTTTTCTCTCTCTTTCTGATTGATTATTTTACCTTCAAATGTTTTTTTTTCCAAGTTCTAATTCGAGACATTTCCAGATCTCGCCTTAAGTAGACCACACCCCTTACGCCCCCACTCAGCCCACAATGCATAGTGATGCAATAAGCTCATGGAAAATCGAGAAGTTGAATAAATATGAATGAGATGGGGAACAATTTTACAACATCATGATTCTGAATAAACCATTATCATTTAGGAAAAGTTCGACCTTTTTAATGGAGATGAATATACATTATTTATATGAAGTCATTTGTTTTTCAATTACAGCAAAAATAATAAACAGTGGATACAATATATATATGGTATATACATCACTGGCGAGCTGTGACTTTTAAACCAGGAGATGCTGTCCAAAAACGTTTTTTTGCAAATTCCACCGAATACTTATGGGCTTCATAGAAATTTTCGTTATTTTTAACATTTAATATTATATAATTGAAAAGTTTTTGTTTTGCCGAGAGTAGCAGAGTTGTTGATTCACAAAGAGAAACAAGAGGTTGTCTCTGCTTGATGCAAATAAACATACACACATATATATCATCTCGATATATATGTGTGTATGTTTATTTGCATCAAGCAGAGGACAACCTCTTTGTTTCTCTTTGTGATTTAATATTATATTTTTTATGACACTGATTTATCCGAAAACTTTTATTAAAAGTTCAATTTGAATTGAATACTAATTTTATATTTACATTAGTAAATTCTAATGTAATTTATTTAATTCATAATATTATTTATTGAGAAATATATAAAAATAGAGTAATTAATAACAGATAATCATTTTGGGTTGCCTAATATCTAGGCGTACATGATTGAAATCTTTCAAGTATTTCCTTAAAAAAATTATATATAAATTATTAATACTTAGTTATTTTGCATCAAAGATGAAGTTTATTAATACAAACTTTTTTACAAAATTAATTGTTAATTAACTACTCGTTCATCTCCCCTGATAATGATTTTAGATTTTTTCTGATTTTCTACAATTTCCTACTGAATTCTATGAATCAACGACAAATAAGCGGACAAAAAATCACGCTTGAAATTATTTTTATTCTATGTATAAAAATATGCATATTGGCTAAAGCAGAGGTTCCCAAACTGCGTCGCCGCGGCCTCTACACAGGACGGCCGCAAAGATTAATAATTAATTCAAGCAAGACATTTGAATTAACTAGAGAGAAGCTGAAAATTTATTTATTGTTTATTTATTTGTATCTCATACTTACGATTACATATACTTTTACTTAAGGAGGGCGCCATGAAAAAATTTTAATTGACAATTTAATTCATACACTAAAAGTCCCATAAGCAACGGTGTTTTTGTCACTATGACAGCGAAAAAAGTTTACCCTAACTTTTCCAGCGACAAAACTGAACCTAGCTTTTTTTTTTTAAGTTGTTTATAAGAATTGTATTTTTAACAATTGTACTTTTCCTCTAAATTAAATAAACTAATTTATGTCTTAATTTTGTTAATTTTGTGATTTACGTATTGATTCATTAAATTGTCTTACCGAATTACACTCAAGCTTTTTTTGGGTCGAAGTAAACTTGATATTTTATAATTCGAGTTTTGTTGCCTTTGAGGCAATTTAACTCAAAAAACTACCAGAAAAAATTACAGTCCTACGGACTCGTAATTTTTTGCACAGGTAGTTTTTTTCGTTTAATTGGCAGGCAACAAAATTCTCATTAAAATGTCAAGTTTACTTCGGCAAAAAAAAAGCTCTCGTGTAATTATAAGTGAAAAAAGGCACCGCGACTCGGAAATTTTGGGAACCCCTGGGCTAGAGCATGCCTAAAAAGCCATTTGGTTCAAGATCGATTCGTGTTTCTGTCAATAAATTTTTATTTCTGACAAAATTTAATG
Organism: Forficula auricularia; assembly: GCA_024734495.1. NCBI lineage: Eukaryota > Metazoa > Arthropoda > Insecta > Dermaptera > Forficulidae > Forficula > Forficula auricularia. The sequence continues at coordinate 7,265,676 of JALMQS010000816.1, read as the reverse complement.
GCGTCATATCAAATATAGGAGAATTTCCTGAAAATACCCTTCTATTTTTTTGTGACATGATGGCCTAAACATCAATCGTTTAAATGATACCCCTATTTTTGTTATATTCTTATTTGTCAACATAAAGCAAAATTTCAAGTTCATTGGTTAAAGTTATAGGAGCTATTAAAACGAGAAAAACTGTTTTTAGATATTGGAATCCCATATTTCTATTGTTTCTTAAAATAATTATTGAATTTTATAAAACGATATCGTATAAGCCTATTTATAATATGATTGATGACAATTTGAATATAGTTTGAAGATCGTAAATAATATTTATATTAAAAGGATCTCTATTAAAATCTCAAAAATGAAATAGGGCCTTGCTAAAGGCCAACTCATAAAAAGTTAATCTCTAACAAAAGGAATCACGACAAAGCGAAGGTGTGGAATCGTTAACTCTAACACATGCCAAAATGAAGAGTTAAATGAAAACTTAAAAATAAATAATTTATAATAAATGACAAAATTTATTTCTCATATATTAAATTTTGAATAAGAAGGTACCTATTAAAGAAAATTTCTTCAGTATTTTATTCTTTTTAACAGGCGTTTAGAAGATATCTGCTTTGTAGTTTACTGATATTTATATACAATGACATATCAAGTAAGAAAATATTATAGGTCGAATTGTAAATGATTTTGATGAAACTTAGGAATAAGTGTGAATTTGATTTAAATCGGATACAAGAAATAGGATAACTCCTCCTCTGCTGGGGATCCATAATACTATTAGAAACTTTAATGGATTTATAGTAATATAGCTTTTATTGGTTTTCAATTTCTTTAGTTCTTTGAACACAGTTCAAGTGTTCACCATTTATTCAGTAATAGAATTTTCAACAAAATTTTCAACTAAAGCCAGAAAAAGAAATGGCACGTTGCTAAATCGGGAAATCTAAATAGTCAATTAATTGGACCTTCTCTACGAATCAAAGAATTTGGAAAGCATTCAATATTAGTACAATTTCATGTCCTTACTGAATTTTGCTGGACATTCTTCTTATTGAAAGAATAAAATTTATTTTGATCAGAATATTTCTTCAAATGTAAACTGATATTAAGTATTTTTTAATATTTTCAACATAAAATGGTTCATTTATAAATACACCAAAATTTGCAATCTTTAATTCTGAATATTTTTTGTATTTACACTTTTGATCTAAAATTAATAAAGAAAAATCCATTATCATCCAATTTTACTATTGTATATTATTCGTATATAAGAAGAAAAAAGATACCCCTGGATAAAGGTAGGCAACTTATAGCACGCTAGCTGAGTTCCAGTAAAATATCGTGAAATGAAATGGTGTTATTCGAATTTAACATGTCCTATAAAATTAGAAGGTGTGCATGATGATATGCTGCTTGGGTGAGAGTAACTTTAAACCTACATCTAATTCTCTTTATGTAGTTATATTCAGTATTTTATATATACAAATTATGTAAATTAATACATAAATACATTGCCAAAACTCGGTGTTATTTAATGAACGTTTTACGAACCATGTTACGTGAAGATGATTCAATTTCTAAGCCATATAATAGCAAAATCGTGTTGTATTAGTAGGTACCGTATAATAAGAAACATACACGTATCTATTTGTTGTTTAATAGAAATGGGATTATATAAATATACGAGAGGGGACAGGTGTCTGGTCAGGTCATGTGGTGTGCTTAATTCACACCAGAATTTTCAAATTGGATGGTTGTGAAAAAATGTAATCTTCTCTATTTGAGGGGGATCTCTATTTTGGGGGTGGCACCCGAAATCCCGACAGCCGAAATTCCGACAGCCAAAATCCCGTCAGCCAAAATCACGACAGTCAAATCCCGACAGCCAAAATCCCGACAGCCAAAATCCCGACAGCCAAAATCCCGACAGCCAAAATCCTGACAGCCAAAATCCCGAAATTTGAAAATTCAGACGTATTTTAATATCTTATTAACTTTTTTAATATTTAGAAAGATATATTTAGTATGTATGTGACAAGATTAAGCTAATTAACATAAAAAATACATAAATGAAATATCAAACCCCTATTTTGGTATTGGGAGCAGCCATTTTATCAATTCATTATTAAGATTTTGCCTTGTAATAATTGGAGCTTAAATCCAAGCCATTTGTCACTCTTTCATATTACGTTTAACTAAAAAGACATTAAAAAATGATTTCATATTTTCTTGAAAGAAAAGAAAGATGCTTTGACAAGGGTGATAGGACAGGAGGGTAGTGGTTGCAGATTGTGGGATTCCTTTTTTGGGTGCAAGTGCACATTTCCAAGTGTGCGGGACTCTGCGTTCTGCATTCATCATTCCTAGAAATCTCGTTCTAGCTACACGGATGTCCGTCGCAGATGCGGCGCACGTGAGCCGCACAGCCAGCCATGTCGTACATGGACAGCACTTTGCTCGGATTAATTCCTGATAAATTCCTAGCACAATTTCTTAATAAGAATCCGTCCGGTTTTGGTCTGACTGACAGATGAAGGACGACATTTCTGAAGAATTCTAAGAGACAATTCCTTTTCATTCGAAATTGTTGACAAAACTTTAAATGTTTTCTATCGATCTCTCTTATTCACAAGACAATCACTCAAACATTATGTGATTTCTAATCTATCATACAAATCTCTCTCTTGAAATAGGTCATAATTAGAGACCGGATTTTAATGCAGTAAAAATTGCCAAAATATGCCATAAAATATGAAGCTAAAAATGTTGAAATATGCAAGAAATATACAGAATACATTGAAATATGCAAATATATGCAGTAAATGATGGCAAAATAAATTTTTTTATGAACTAAAAAATTAAAATTGAAGACAAAATGACTATATATTTGAAGGAGTGCTATGTGAGGAATAAAATGATAAATTAAGCTATCAAATATCTACTTTTTTGAGTAAAATAGTGTACAAGATTCTCTTTACATTAAATATAATATTATTAAAAAAATCTTTAAACTCAAAGAAAATATAATAATAAATATAAATATGTTTCAAAAATGTGAACGAAACAATACGGGGGGGGGGGGTAATATTTAATAAAGTAATGCAAATATTTGACCGGCTATAATAATCTGATCCCTACACTAATTTACACACTTCAACACACACACACGAACACTCAATGTCCAAAATGGGCTATAGTTCCCGAAGACAGTTAAAAATAAATTAATAAATAATTAACAAATGATCTCAAAAATAATTAAAATTTGATTGTAATTGTAAATAATTTATGTTTACAAGTGTTCTCCAGTTTTATTTCTTCTTTTTTTTTAATTCATTCTCCGAAAAGTTACTTTTAAAACATCTGTATTTGGCATGAAATGTGCAATATTTGACAAAAAAATTCTTCAAATATGTAATTTTATGCAATATTCTTCAAATATGCAATTTTATGCAATATTACTCAAATATGCAAAAATATGCAGTATAAAATTTAACCCGCATGTATCCTAGATGCATGATTCGGATAGATAAAATGATCTCCTGGGTTGTATGTATCGGCGAACAAAATATGCAATTCCATAGGTCTCTAGTCATAATTTAATACTTATAGTCATGTCATATCAAGATAGGGGGGAGAAATTTCTACAACATCACCGTTGAATGGGTCTTATATATCGAAAAATCAACTGTATTATTTTACATATTAGAACTAATAACACCGGTCGACACGATTTTTGCGTCTGACTTCTGAATGTCAAATTTTGGTTTCTTCTACGTTACTAATAAAGGGAAAAATAATTTTTTTGATCAAAGTTTGCTTTTGTAGAAACCAGAGCAATTTTTCGAATTTTAAGAAAAATGACTGATTTTTTCATAATTTTATTACAATCAGAAAATTTTTTGCTGAACATCGGAGTCTTTTTAATTCAAGAATAATGATTAGTAATAGCATACAAATGTAAAATAATAAAAAATCAAGTTCAAAAATGAATATTTTTAGTGATTTTCTTATGTTTGTATGGACTTTCTCGTATTAAACCCCAAATGTAATCTCCCATCATATTCTCGTTGTACTGCCCTTGGTAACGTCTTCGTTGCTCCTTCTGAGTTATGTATTTGTATATGATATTTATTTAAATATTTTATTTTTATATAAATTTTTTATATTTTATTTTATTTAATAAATATTTTATTGGTATCGCCGAAGTTTAAATTTAGGATCATATGCATGATGAAAGTCTCCCAATCCGCGATAAATCGCCCAATCTGGCAAGCCTGCGCGAGTAATATGCAATTTGCTACCGTTTTGATCAAATTGCTACCACCTGCTGCTCGTAAAATCAATTAAAATCTTCAAAACTTACTTATCGACGTAAAACAGACAAAGGCAAACTTTAAAATTGAAGAATGGATATTTAAAAAAAAAGTTTTTTTCTCGATCTAGGTAATAATTTATTCGTATTTAATTTGTGGAGTATTTTTTCTATTACTTCTAGAGTCTGAGATTCTCTCCCTGCCTTACGAACTTCCAATCTCTTCATTTGTTAGTTCTATTTACATATTTCGCTATCTAGAAATATTGAAATAGCTTCGAAAATTCGCGTTCGGTTGGCCCATCTTCTGCTTAGGAGATGAATTATAGAACGTCTCCCATTCTATTCATTAGACATTTTGAGGATACCTGAATTCATTAAGACCATTTTCATCTATTGGTCCATCTCTTTGTTTACCGGTCGATCTGAGAGGATAAATTAAAATAGGTAATTTTCTTAGAAGTAAAATATTACAAAACTTAGTAATAATCTGGAAATATCATATAGCAAAATCTTGTTAAACTAGGACTAAGAAAAGAGAAAATTGAAAACCTCGATTGGAATATTTTCACCCAGATAACAATACTCAACAAAAATTTGTCCCCATAAACCTAACAATTGATTCCAGTAGTTTTATATGCTGATTATCATGCAAATTCCCGATTTTTTATAACACGTCGGAGTTTTGAGATATTATCGGTCAAAACGACGAAAAATGCCATTTTGACCTATTTTCGAGTCCCATTAGATATTAAACAGCAATATTTGAAATCAAAATATTTTATTGACGTAATAGAAAACAGCTTCTTTTTTTTTGATTTTCAAATTCCCACTTGATTTTAGCTCAATTAGAACACGAGTTATAACCAAAAAAACTAAAACTACGTGATTACGAGTTGTAAAAAATCGAGAAATTTCATGATAATCACCGTATAAAACTCTACTGGAATCCATTGTTACGATACGGGGACAAATTTTTGTTTAATTTTTGTCGTGCAGTGTAATGGGACGAGAAACTTTTAGAAAAGTGAAAGACTTATCATGGGATAGTCAAAAGGAGAAGATGGTTACGTCAAACTAGTAATGTTAGGTCGGTGTACTCTATGATGATTTTAACTTTAACCCTGCTTTTAATTTTTTAATTTTAATGTAAAATGTAGTTAAGTTACACGAGATTTTTCAGGTGGGCAAGGGTTTATCTACTCTTATTAAACGAGCAAAAATTGTTTGTATATTTATTTATATATATCTACTATAATTAAAGGAGCAAAAATTGTATATTTATTTATATATATATTTATTTATTTATATATATATTTATTTATTTATATATATGGATTTTATTTATATAAATATATATTTGTATCTTGGTTCTATTTTGAAAACGACTCTACCGATTTTGATGAAATTCACGGGTTAGGGGGTTTTGGGGGTGACAATTCGATCTGTCACGGTCTCATCTTCGACAAAATTGTTTTTGATGGGGTTTTTTCGTAATCAAATTAATTATTCTCAGGTAGACAAATCCCATTCTTAGGGTTTTAAAAAGGTTACTCTTTTCCTTTTGTACCCAGGCAGACAATGGGTCGGGTTAATCCTTTATTCTCAAAGGCCTTGAAGAAGTATTGTGATTGTGGATTTTAACATATTTTGTTCTCCCTAAACGTTAGAAATATTAATAAACGTTTTATAATTGTTTTTATAAAGAACTTTATTTATTTAATAGAATAAAAAATAATCAAGAATTTATTTAAAAATATATTTCGCATAAGCAGAGTCTCAATTTTCTGAAAAAACAACACATTTTGATAGGTTTTATTTATTAACAATTGGATGAATAAAAATGAATCATTTGGTTGAATCAAAACAGGTGCAGGAGGTGGGGTGCAGTGGTGGGGGATCCGGGGGTAGGGCGAGGTTTCGGGGGTGGGGTCGAACGGGGTGGAGGTGGGGGGAGGGTACAGTGGGCGAATATTATATATTTTTGTATTTTTTTTAATTTGAAAACGGCTCTCAAATAAAAATCGACATTTTTATCTGAATTTTAAATTAAAAAATAATATTAAAAATAAAGCTTTTAACTGAAGGAAGAAGTTACCGAGCATCGCTCGGTGCCTCCAGGTACTATTTATTTATTTATATAAATATATATTTGTATCTTGGTTCTATTTTGAAAACGACTCTACCGATTTTGATGAAATTCACGGGTTAGGGGGTTTTTGGGGTGACAATTCGATCTGTCACGGTCTCATCTTCGACAAAATTGTTTTTGATGGGGTTTTTTCGTAATCAAATTAATTATTCTCAGGTAGAAAAATTCCATTCTTAGGGATTTAAAAAGGGTTTACTCTTTTCCTTTTGTACCCAGACAGACAATGGGTCGGGTTAATCCTTTATTCTCAAAGGCCTTGAAGAAGTATTGTGATTGTGGATTTTAACATATTTTGTTCTCCCTAAACGTTAGAAATATTAATAAACATTTTATAATTGTTTTTATAAAGAACTTTATTTATTTAATAGAATAAAAAATAATCAAGAATTTATTTAAAAATATATTTCGCTTAAGCAGAGGTCTCAATTTTCTGAAAAAACAACACATTTTGATAGGTTTTATTTATTAACAATTGGATGAATAAAAATGAATCATTTGGTTGAATCAAAACAGGCGCAGGAGGTGGGGTGCGGTGGTGGGGGATCCGGGGGTAAGGCGAGGTTTCGGGGGTGGGGTCGAACGGGGTGGAGGTGGGTGGTGGGGGGAGGGGTACAGTGGGCGAATATTATATATTTTTGTATTTTTTTTAATTTGAAAACGGCTCTCAAATAAAAATCGACATTTTTATCTGAATTTTAAATTAAAAATAATATAAAAATAAAGCGTTTAACTGAAGGAAGAAGTTACCGAGCATCGCTCGGTGCCTCCAGGTACTATTTATTTATTTATAAAAATATATATTTGTATCTTGGTTCTATTTTGAAAACGACTCTACCGATTTTGATGAAATTCACGGGTTAGGGGGTTTTGGGGTGATAATTCGATCTGTCACGGTCTCATCTTCGACAAAATTGTTTTTGATGGGGTTTTTTCGTAATCAAATTAATTATTCTCAGGTAGACAAATTCCATTCTTAGGGATTTAAAAAGGGTTTACTCTTTTTCTTATGAACCCAGACAGACAATAGGTCGGGTTAATCCTTTATTCTCAAAGGCCTTGAAGAAGTATTGTGATTGTGGATTTTAACATATTGTGTTCTCCCTAAACGTTAGAAATATTAATAAACGTTTTATAATTGTTTTTATAAAGAACTTTATTTATTTAATAGAATAAAAAATAATAAACAATTTATTTAAAAATATATTTCGCTTAAGCAGAGGTCTCAATTTTCTGAAAAAACAACACATTTTGATAGGTTTTATTTATTAACAATTGGATGAATAAAAATGAATCATATGGTTGAATCAAAACAGGTGCAGGAGGTGGGGTGCAGTGGTGGGGGACCCGGGGGGTAGGGCGAGGTTTCGGGGGTGGGGTCGAGCGGGGTGGAGGTGGAGGAGGGGGTACAGTGGGCGAATATTATATATTTTTGTATTTTTTTTAATTTGAAAACGGCTCTCAAATAAAAATCGACCCTTTTTATCAGAATTTTAAATTAAAAATAATATTAAAATAAAGCTTTTAACTGAAGGAAGAAGTTACCGAGCATCGCTCGGTGCCCCCAGGTACTATAAACTTATAGGCCACTTCCTTGGGGCAATAACATTAAAAAATTCTTGTTTGACTTGGGAGTAACCATTTCAATATCCATAAATATTAAAAAAAGCAATTCCATTAGTTCCAAAATGGAAAGTAAACGAATCTCGATAGCAGTAAATTATTACCCATTAAATGAATTTAAGAAACAATTTGAGGATGGTAAAAAAGTATTTTTGAATTTCATTACACACTAAACAATAATTCAGACGAAGAAGGCAAACTAGAATTCCATTAAAAATGAATATCGAAATGAACATTTTAATTAGAATACAATATATAATTTAAGATCATACAAAAGCAAATTGCCTTTAAGTGTAGTTATTAAAGAATTTCAGCTGAAATGAAAGTTGCCATTCATAATCACAGTATTACGGAATGAATGTAAATTAAATAAGTGTTTTATTTCTCTTTTATGAAACCACTTTCACAAGAAATCTCATTGTGATTATTAATTACGTTTTTGAGAGGTGATCTTTTGAATAATATCAAAATCTCGATTCAATTTGCCTGCTCAATTAAATTTGGACATCAGCCTATAAAAAAAAAATTGAGATAATGGTGCACGACGAATTGCGTTATAATAAGGAGATCATTGAAAAGAGGCGGTGGAAATGAGGCAAAAATGAAGAAAAAACAGTGAATAAGTAAAAGATGGCCGGATGGCTTCATTCAATTGGATTCCTAGACTGTGACTGGAGACTTCTGGGAAGCGGATTGTCTGGAGCGAGAAGTCGTGGGTGGTGCGAGGGTGGCCAGAACACCCCCGCACACACACACACACACATCCTCCTTTGAGAATTAACATTAGAACAAGAGATCCAAGAAAACTTATGTCAAAGTTCAACCAGAACGTAATTCAAATAAGAACTCCCGAACTCCAAATCATCCTTTCCTTACTAGCTGCCGGGTGGGCGGAGTATTGAATTCACATGAAAATGAGCAAATTTTAGAGTTTTTAACACGCTTTTATTAGCTTCACCTATATGTATCAATGTGACATTTCTTCTGTTAAATTCCTCAAACATTTCTCTATAAAAATAATTGTTTACTCAATTTAAATGAAATTATATAATTAGATGGTATTGGAATAATTATCAGAAAAGAGGTTTTTTTTCTTTAATTAGTTTTTTCCTCTTATTAAAAACAAAGACTAAAGATGATCAAGGACAGTCGATGGTGGAGAAGTAATCTCCGGAATCGAAGCTCAAAAACAATGTATGGATAAATTCATGTAAAATAATTGGTTTAATAAAATTTATAAAAAAAAATTATATAATTATATTAAAAAAAAAATTAAAAAACACGCTGCTAAAAAGTACAAAATAATGGAATAAACACAGTCAAAAAGTGTGGCGGCGCAGAAAGAAGCATGTACTTTTAATTAATTTCAACAAAGTGCCCCACGCTTTTTGACTTTATGTTTATTACATTATTTTGTACTTTTTAGAAGCGTGTTTTTTAGTTTTTTAAAATATGATTTTTTTTTTTTTTTTATAAATTTTATTAAACCAATTATTTTACATTAATTAATCTATACATTGTATTTTTGCTTCGATTCCGGAGATTACTTCTCCACCATCGAGTGTCCTTATTCATCTTTAGTCCTTGTTTTTAATAAGAGGAAAAATCTAATTAGATAAAAAACCTCTTTTCCGATAAGTATTTCAATTCCATTATTCCCCAATCAAGTCGATTGGTTTTAATTACCTTCTCTCCCCTAAATATAATTTATTTTTTTACTTTTCAGTTTTAATTATTTTTATAGAGAAATCTTTGCAAAATTTAACAGAATGAAATGTATTTATTTTTATAAAATTTCATTTAAATTGCAGGTAAACAATTATTTTAATTTTTTGTTAAGGGAGAATGGTGTAAGTTTTTGGTGAAACATAGTAAAAAAAAAGTAAAGAAAATTTTTATTAAGCCAATTATTTTACATGAATTAATGTATACATTGTATTTTAGCTTCGACTCAGGAGATTGCTTCTCCACCATCGGGTGTCCTTGATCATCTTTAGTCCTTGTTTTTAATAAGAGGAAAAACTAATTATAGAAAAAAAACCTCTTTTCCGATAATTATTCCAATACCATATTGCGGAAATTAATCCATCTAATTAATCCTCCTCTAAAGAAAAATTTTCAATAAATAAAATAAATAGATTTATTAAACCAATTATTTTACATGAATTAATGTATACATTGTATTTTAGCTTCGACTCCGGAGATTATTTCTCCACCATCGAGTGTCCTTGATCATCTTTAGTCCTTGTTTTTAGTAAGAGGAAAAAACTAATTAAAGAAAAAAACATCTTTTCCGATAATTATTCCAATACCATATTGCGGAAATTAATCCATCCAATTAATTTCCAAAAGAAATTTTTTTTAATTTTTTTTTTTAATTTTATTAAACCAATTATTTTACATGAATTAATGTATACATTGTATTTTAGTTTCACCTACAGGTGAATACAACTCTTTTGACATAATTGAAATTATCCATAACATCCCGAATTCAGTATTTTTGATTTTCTAAAGATTTAATTTTACTTGTCTATTTGGCTTAATTAAGTATTTACAACACTAAAAATAATGTAAATAAACTTTGTATTACTACTATCAAAATCATATACCTTTCATTTCTATAGTCATGGATGGTCGTTTGACCAAAAATCAGAATTAATTACGACTAAAATGACAAAGGCTTTTATAAAGTCAACTGAATGGCATGAACAAGGTAAATTATGTAAATTACAAACATTTTTCTGATATATAATAAGTAAAATTTAGAGAAACTGCAAAGAGGTAAACATGTTAAAATAGTTTGAAAACAGTTGGATTAGAAAAATATGGGACTACCAGTAAAGGGAAAAGGTAATATCGAAATAGGCAATTAAGTACCTTAATACCTAAAAATTCTACCGAATCCCGGATACGCCAGCTTAGAGAATATGCTTTATTCGGGAACTTTTTTTTAATTGGAGAAAACAAAGATTTTTGGTTCATGTAAAAGTAAAACATAGCGAAAATGCTTAAAATCTTAATAAATCATGGAGTTAGCAGAGTAAAATTTAAATACGTGAAAAATAAGAAGAAGATTAAAAATATGAACATTTTTTAATGATGAGCATAGTGATTTTATTATTCGAAAAGACAAGCTAATTCCAGGGTAACATTTGCTTAATATCCAATTTACTATAGTAACATATTTAACGTGACAAATAAATAGCAAGAAGCGAACTCTAAATTTCTGTACTCATTTTAAGTGTCATGTTGGCCCATCTTCTGCTTAGGAGATGAATTATAGAACGTCTCCCATTCTATTCATCAGAGACTTTTTTATATAATGTTAATCATTCCTATTATTCTTATTAATAAAGATGGGCGGTTATTTCTGTACATTATCTTGTCGAGTGACGTATGGATATGGGTTGCATGTATTTTGGACGAGGGCCGTTCTAATGTTAGCGGTAGACATAACTGCCTTCGTTCGTTGTTCCTTGAGTTTTTTGTCGTCATCCCACCACGCTGTCTCGCGATGTCTCATGTACAGCTGTTACTGTTACCGAAGAGGCTGCCCCTCGCCTCGCCCCTGCTGGACAATGCCCTGCGCCCTCCACACTAAATGCATTTTGCACTTTTATTTGATTATTTCCAATCAACTTTATAATCTTCGTTAATCGAGTTTTTTAATAGAGTAAATCAGTGTTCCGCAAAGTGTGTGCCACGGCACACTGGTGTACCATGGTCATTAGTTAGTGTGCCGCTGAAAAATGTCAAGTTTTGTGAAGATAATATAGCTGAGAGTTATTGGAGCAGCCTTATCAACGATTGCTCCTAATTTTGAACGCCTGTGCTCATTTAAGCAGGCCCACATTTCTCCTAAAACATATTTTCATATTATAATTAAAACCCGTGAATCTATTATTTATTATTAAAATGGACATGAACCAACTAATTTTTTCATATTATATAGATTTTAATATTAAATAAACATTGGTTTTTTCTTTGGTGTACCTCTAGAACAGGAGTGTCCAAGCTTTTAGCTTCCCTGGGCCACATTGGAAGAATATGAGCTGTTTTGGGCCATCCATAAAATACACTAACGCTAATAATAGCTGGTGAGCAAAAAAACGTAGAATATGTACTTAATATACTTAAGAAATTAAGTTTTGTAACTTTATAATTTTTTTATTATAAAAGTAAGAGCCAAATCAGCAACATAAAATTTTAGTGAAAAATTTGTCATTGTTTTTGGCACATAAATCCGTCGATATTTGGCTCAAAAGAATTCTGAGTGAATTCTCAGAATGCCCATCGAATATTTTAGCTTCATTCTTTGTGTGCTTCATACTTGAATAAATAAAATTATTCAAGAATCACTGTATGAATATCTCATTGCAAAATAACGTGTTAAATTCAAAAATTCATTACTCATAAATTAATAGCAAGTTAAAAATATTGTATTTTTAGTAATATCACTGGGATTTTTAGTCTCAATCTCATAAAGTTTGTAAGTTTGCGATTTTTTGTCGGGCCACACTGATAGCCATCTTGGGCCGCGGGTTGGACAAGCCTGCTCTAAAATTTCTTGATTTTGTAGGAGTACCTTGAACACAAGAAGTTTGTGGAACACTGGAGTAGATAGTAGGGTGCTTCTTATTTTGGATATTTTCGAATATTTACGCTGACAGAGGCTCATATGATTAGAAATAAATAAAAAAAAAATCCCCAAGTTTCAATTCTCTATCTCTAATTTTAACATAGTGGTACACAGGGATTAAGTTTCCCATCTAAATAACATGGGGTTTTTTGCATTGAACGATCAATTTTTTATTCCGGCCAAAGTAATGATTCAAAAAATTTGAAACTCTATAGACTTTATTCATATAATAGTAGCTATCCCTCAGAATTTTTATAGATTTTTAGATAATATAATTTCGGAGTCTATAACTTACTAAAACTAAGATATAGCATTATTTTATCTAGATGTAACTCCAAAATTGTCATATCTAAAAATCTGTAAAAATTCTTAAGGATAGCTATTATTATAAGAATAAAATCTACACAGTTTCAAATTTTTTGAACCATTACTTTGGCCGGAATAAAAATTGATCGTTCAATACCAAAAACCTCATGTTATTTAGATGGGACACTTGATCGCTGTGTAGCACTAGGTTAAAATTGAGATAGAGACTTGAAACTTGGGGGTATTTTTTTATTTATTTTTAACCATATGAGCCCCTGTCAGCGTAAATATTCTAAAATATTCAAAATAAGGACTATCCTAGTGGATAGTATAGGAAATGATCATAAGCGACTCTTTTACGTCGTTTTACCCAGAACAAGATTCTGCTTCAATTAATTTAATTCTTTTTCTAAGAGATAACTTTTAAGTTTTAATGATCATTTTATACCATATATTTCTGTAACTAAGAAATGGATTAAAAGAGAAATTTAATTTATAAGTAAAGTCTTATTCAAAACATGGCGCACTTTTGCAAATATTAGTAATTTGGTATTTTTTATCGACTAACAGTTTGAGCTTAAAAGTTGAAATTTTGTTCTAAGGAGCAGCTTATTGATACAAAATAGTGTGTAGGATTCGTGGACATTGCCGCCACTATGTTTGTTACCATACACTTGTATCTTGAATTTAACAATATGAACTTGCAAAACAGACTGGCAGAACAAAGAGGATCCCGAAGATAAATAGATGAAAGAGATTATACGAATCTCGAAGAAAAATCCGATCTCACTTTTACTTTCTCTCTCTTCCTAACTCTATGCTCGCTCTCCTTTTTACGACGTTTCAATAAATCTTCACGTTATCCCGGCTAAAGAAGTTTTCACTTCAAAAATACTAAAACAAATAATAAAATAAAAATCATATAAAAAAATAAATGGATAATCTTACAGAGAATCTCTGCTGTTTCAGCCCATGGTTACATAGTCTCCGCTGAGTACACATATCCTTGACCATTAATGCACCATTTGAAAAAATATAATTATTTAAATTTTAATAAATGTCTGGTAGTTCTTCTTTGTTATCATTATCGGTTCAAGTGGAAAATATAAAGATTTAAAGTTCTATTATTTTCTACAGTATACAGAGTAAATGATCAATTTCTATCAGTCAGAAGATATTTCGAAAAACAAGTAGTAATTTATAAATTTTTCAATATTTAACATTTCATGTAATTTCGATTTCATTTGTTGTTTAAAGTATCAATTAAGTTCATTAGTTAATTATTTTACAACCACTTAAATACATAATACCATAAAATATATCAACGCGTAGTCAGAATTATTTTTATTTCTCTCTCTTTTATGCCTAGAATTTATAAAAATAAGCTGACGTGTTCTGATGTGGCCATCCACTTGACTTTACCATACAACCTGGCCCCTCACTTATATTTAATATTTAATAAAATTATTTATAATCATGTAGGGGGGGGGGGTTAGGTTTTGCATTTTTAGACTCCTGGGACCCACTGATTACGTATACAAAATTTGGTTTAGTTTGGTAAATGGCCAAAATTTTCATTTTTTGACCCTCCGCCCCCCCCCCCATTTCGGGCGGTTAGTTTTTGCATTTTTAGACTTCCGGGGACCCACTGATTACAAAATTTGGTTGAGTTTGCTCAAACGACCTAGATTTTTAATTTTTAACCCCCCCTCGACCCCCCTTAATTTTGGGTCGATATGCACCAAAATCTAATCAGCTCTTAATCTCAATGGACCAAAACTACCTGTGAAATTTGGTTTCGATATTCAAACTAGTTTTTGAGCTAGCTCGTCCACAAATTTGGTAACGCACAGACTAACTAATGAACAGACATTTTGACAAAATAATTATTATCTCGAAAAATATAATTTTTTCGATGTTCACTTATGAGAGCTTTTTTGTATACCGAAATGCCCTGGTTTTGCTCAATTTTTTTAATCGAAATAGTTTCAGCCGATTTTGAGATATTTTGAAAAAAAGAAGAAAAAAAAACACTTTTTTCATGCACGATTACAATACTTGACCTTACCCTGTATGGTAAAGTAAAAATATGTAAGAAGTCATTTTGTTCAAAAGTACTAATATTGTATGATTTATTAATGTTTTTTATCACTGTATCAATAGTAATTTTAATTTTATTATTTTGGGTGCTAATTGAAAAATGTAGGTATATCTACTCTCATTATAAATTCCCGAAGATAAACCCATTAAAAGATATTGTCGGTTGCAGACATCATGTTTTAAAATGTCCTAAATGGGTAGAAAAATAATTCATTATCATGATTTCATCTGCCTCTGAGTATGATATAGATAGATACCCATGATAACTCCACAACACAACACTGTAAAATGTTTCTTCTTGTGCCAACACAATCATATTTCCAAAACAAAGAAAAATGATGACATTTTGTGTAACTTAGCTTCAGAAGATTCACTTCAAAAATTAGAATAGAATTTTTATACATGGAGGCTATCAAACGGTTGTTTGTAATAATTTGAAATTCTGCGCAAATATTCACTAGCGACATTTTGCCAAATCATTGAAATTTGCACCAACGAATATTATAAAATCATAAAAGATATTTTACATTAGATTTTCGTGGGTATACATTTATTTATAAAATACCTATGATTGAGGTGCTCCTGTCCCCTGGGTAACTAATTAGTAAGAAATTCTTCAATTCGTTTCCTTGACCACAGCTTATTATCAAATACTACAAAAATACATTTACCCCTGGGCCAACCAACCTTGCCCGGCCTTCGAGATATTAAAAAAAGACTTATTTCTTATATTCAATACATAATAATTTGTCAATAACAATGAAAAACTCATTATGATATTTGTTTTTGAACTAAGAGATTTTGTCGGAAATCAGGAATAGTATCTACTAGTTTTTTTAAACTTTTTATAATAAAAAATTTTGATGAAAAAGTGAAAACTGTTCAAAAAATTTTATTTATTTGACAATTTTTCATCAGCGAACGGTTTAATAAAGTTTGAATTTGACCTTAGGGGCCGTGGATAAATTACGTCATACAGTAAGATGGGAGGGTGCATCTCAGATTTGTGACAACAGGGGGAGCCCGGAGATCTAAAAAATGTTGATGTCACAAAAGTCAAATTAAAATTTTTTACAAATTTTCAAATATTTCTTAGATTTAGGTTATTATTATTCCAACCTGAAAATGTTAATAAAATAAATCTAGACAAAAAATTGTAAGCAATCAATTTTTAGCAAAAACACTTAAATTTTTTTTCAAATAAATAAACCCTTTTTCTTATAATTAAGGATTCATTCACTGAAGATAGATATTTCTTTTTTAATTTAAAAAAAATTCTACAATTATTAAATTATGGGGTATAAAAGTGATAGTGTGAAGTCACAATACAGGGGGCTCAATGAAAATGTGACAGAATGTGACACAGGGGGAGGGTCTAAAAATATCTTGAAATTTGTGTGACGTAATTTATCGACGGCCCATTAAGAAGAAATTTATTAATTTAACTTTGTCAGGTAAATAGCAATTCATTAGCTACAACTGTTGTTCATATTACAATTGTTTTTTTTTTGATATTTTTTAATCAGTTCTTCATTTTGGAAATATGTATAAATATTTTGGCACAGGACTGAACTTTCTATAACTTGATTTATCGTGGGTATCTTAATTCAGTCGGATAAACAGAAAGAAAATGAATATTCTCCAAGAGTCTAAACACGATAATTAAAAGAAAATGAAAATTTTGGAGTCATTTCAATATTTTGCGAATCCTGCGTGGCGAGCAGACCAGCAAACAAATAAATAAATATTCACATTTATTTTCTATACCACATGAAGTTTTCTTTTTCCAGCACCGAAATAATTAAATAATGATAATAATTAATAAATAAAAAAATAAATAATTTCAAATCAATATAATATAATATTAGTTTGGTAACCTTGATTATGAAACCATTTATCCCAGTCATTTTTAATTTAACTGAATTCAAGGAGAATTATATTTTCTTCCTGGCCTAATAATATAGTTTTGAAGAGACATAAAAAACCGACGTTGATCAGCTTTGAAAAATATCTCTTGATATTTTACGTTTGTATAAAATAATATTAATAGGTGAGAGTTTTTATTAAACTTTTCTAATATATTTGATATTTCATTACTTTTAGAGAGACTTCTATTGAATATTTTTACTTATCTAACTCGTTGGCAAATGGAACAAAAAATTACAATTTTTAAAAAATATAAATTATTACCGCTTTTCCAACTATTATTTTGGTTAATTGCCAATAGTTATTTTTCAAGGATAAAAGTTTTCTTAGCACCCACTGGGCGATCCAGGTCAATCATATTTTTTTTTCATATTCCTGTTTAGACATGTCTGAAATGTAAAAAACCATCATTTTTCAGAGATATTTTATTTCTACCTTGTCTGTCGGACAGTCTGGATTTTGATTATAAGAAAAATTTGAAAATAGAAGTTTGTAAAAAGTTCCGCCTAGAGGCAAAATGTAACTCCCAACGCAATTAAGTGATTAAATTTTTAGCTTAAGAATTTCTAGATGAAAAAAAAATATTAAAGAGAAAATAAGCTGAAATTTACCAGAAAGTTTATATTAATAATCTTCACCAATTTTCAGTTTTCTAAATCATGCCATTTGCAAATTCATCATACATGTAGTAAGATGAATGATTTTGCGTTATAAAATAGAACCTTGTGTGAACAAGTGGATACGAAGCAGACAGCTTTTTTTTCCAAAATTCCCTGTTTTATAAAAATGATGATAGATACTAAAGTTAAGCCAGATTGGAAATCACATCGTTTTTACAAATGTGTGTCTTTCTCGCAGAAAGTTCAATCTAGTCCCAAAATGTATGTATTTCTAAAATAAATTTGGGCTTTCTAGCTCCAAACTTCAAACAATGCAAAAAATGCAAAATCGAATTATCATATCGGGGGTATCAAATGTTTGTAGCCGAGGGGTGATCCGCGATTGGAAGTAGGTGTACACCTCTTTGGAATTATTTTGGTATTACTTGGAAATATTTCGAAGTACTTGGAAATATTTTAAAATACTTGGAAATATTTGAAAGTATTTGGAAATATTTGGAAGTATTTGGAAATATTCGGAAGTACTTGGAAATATTTGGAAATACAAGTGGAAGTTGGTGTACAGCATATTAGGTCGCGGTTCACCACTCGGTTGTAGGATACTCGAGTTTCCATTGCGTCGCCTGGGAATTGTCTAGTGTGAAGAGGGCCTTAAAAACGCAAGTTTTATAAGGGCATGTTTTTTAAGACAAGTTGTGAACAAGGAGGGTACACTGTTAAAAAATTGTAAATTTACTATATGTTTACAATACAAATAGATAGGATATTTACAAGATTGTATATAGTAAAAAAATACTATATTATATTGGTAAAATCCCATTATTAACTCATTGCAAAAATACAAAAATAAATTATAATTTTACTTTTTTCTTGTATTAAATAAGAAAATGTGTTGTAAGAATACAATACTGATATGTAATATTCCTGAAAAGTTTTGAGACCGGACTTCCCATTTTTACTTTCATATTTAACATATATTCATAGAATATAATGGGGAAGTATTGCGATGGCCTGTCTGGGTCCTGACTCTTTGAGAGCTTGTATCTCAGAGATGAAAAAAGTTAATTTCATTTTGTAACTTCTAGGTGGAAGGAATCGATGCCCTTAATAGTTGGAAATCGTGTTTAGGGCATAAAACCAGAAATTATGGTCCCAGAGGCCAAAAAGGGGACAAAAATCCATTGGTCAGTGCGTGCGTATGTACCCCCCCCCCTTGCGTTTCGCAACCAGAAGTCTCAGAGATACGAAATTATAAACTTTTTTAAAAAATATTGGAGTAATTTTTGGAGACGGACTGATAAGTGAATTAAGTGGATATCGATGAGTAGTCCAAAAAAGAAGAAGATAATTTACACTATCTTTTTATTCATAAAACCGACGTTTCGGAGGCTATTCCCTCCTTCTTCAGGGTTTTTGAAAAGTCAGTGAAGGATTTGGATTTCCTTCACTGACTTTTCAAAACCCTGAAGAAGGAGGGAATAGCCTCCAAAACGTCGGTTTTATGAATAAAAAGATAGTGTAAATTATCTTCTTCTTTTTTGGACTGCCTCATTGATATCCACTTAATTTTTTAAAAATCGTTAGAGCCGCTTTTGAGGAATTCAAAAAAAACGAAAATTCTTTCATGTAAATGTCCACTTCCGGTTTTCCGAAAAGCTTTCTGTACTCCTTATAGCCTATATCGAGCTTAAGTTTCGAATTTCTAAAATGTGAAAGTCGTGTGGTGAACACACCAGTTGATTTATAGTAAAATTATGTAAGAAATTTTTAACTGTGTAGAGATTTTCGATTTGTTCAATCAATTAGAAATATAGATGAAATTAAAATCAAGGTTGAGGATCAAATATTTCTTTGACTAATATGACATTTCATCTCTTCACTTTAGCGACTATTAGACTTCAGACTAGTTAATGATCCTACAACTATTTGTTACATATTAATCCGAATCAGAATCTACTGATCCTACATGTAATTTGCATAATTTATCCTGACATCTTTTTCTTAACATGTTAACTATCCAGTTAAAGTATTTACTTTTTCTTTATTAGTTAGGAGCATTTATGTGGATCGTTTTTTTTTTTTGATTTCTCTCTATTATCACAAGAATTCAATAGAATTGGCTGTAAAAGATGTAGGCTGTAAATTCACATGAGGTCTTTCTTTTTCCCTGTCTGTGTACTCGTTATGTTTCAGGTGCTGAAGTTAATCAAAATGAAGATGCTCAATCATTTTTATCTCATCATTGATCAAGATAAGCTCATTGATTTTTTTCTTGCCTATTGGAACTTTTTGTTGTTAATCGTGACTTTGCTTTGCCGGTCAATTTAAAGAATTTTGTTTTGATCTCTGGCTTTAAAGAAATTTATAAATATTTTATTTTCCAAATTGAAGTTTTACTATTAACGAAAAGTATTAAATAACATTTACTCTTCCCGTTATTTAACTATTAATTGAGATTGAGAGAGATGTTCGTTAAAGCCAGACACATCTACAACTTGCGTCGTTCTCAAGAGAAAACGAGCCAACTTAAAAAAACGGTCAACGTCAAAAAATTCACAAGTACGTCAGCGATTCTCTGATGAATTTAAAGTTATTTTAATATTATTCTAGTATTTGATTATATCAAAGCGTTGTTATTTTAAGAGTTTGAATGAATTGAAAATTGAAATATATTCTGCGTTTTGCTTCAAATAAAAATTATATGCTCTTTATTCGATCTGGACCAAATTTTATACAGTAATTTAACAGTGAGACTTTAGTTTTTTATCCTGGACAAAATATATTGAAATACTTACGAAATATTTTATCTCCTTATAGAATTGAAATTAATTCATCTAGAGACATGGAAGTGTCTCAGCCA
The DNA here is from genome assembly GCA_024734495.1 of Forficula auricularia. Classification (NCBI taxonomy): domain Eukaryota; kingdom Metazoa; phylum Arthropoda; class Insecta; order Dermaptera; family Forficulidae; genus Forficula; species Forficula auricularia. The sequence continues at coordinate 7,245,144 of JALMQS010000816.1, read as the reverse complement.
AGTTTGAAAATAAATGTGGGATTTTTGACTCCCTCTCTAACTCAAAAACTATTAGACCTACACTAAGGTGGTTCTTATTTTTGGTATTTTCGAATTTTTACGCTGACAGAGGCTCATATTGTTCGAAAATAATAAATAAAAAACATATCTCCCAAGTTTCAAGACTCTATCTCATATTTAACCGGTGCTGCAGAGCGTACAAATTTCCCATCTAAATAACATGGGGTTTTAGCCATTTAACGATCAATTTTTTATTCCGTCCAAAGTAAGGGTTCAAAAAATTTGAAACTCTGTAGACTTATCCCTATAATAGTAGCTATCCCTAAGAATTTTTACAAATTTTTAGCTATTATGATTTTGGAGTCTATAACTTACTAACACTAAGATATATAGCAGTATTTTATCTAGCAGTAACTCCAAAATTATATTAGCTAAAAATCTGTAAAAATTCTGAAGGATAGCTACTATTATAGGGATAAAGTAGGATATTATAGGGATAAAGTGGGGGTCGGGGTGGTGGGGGGTTCGGTGGTGGGACGATATGCGGGGTTTCGGAGGCGGGTGGGTGTGGATATGTGGGTGGATATGGGTGGTGCCATGGTTGGGGTTCCGGGGTTGGGCGAGGTGCGGGGGTGCGGGCGAGGAATTAAAAATAATATTAAAATATAGTTTTTAACTAAAGCAAAAAGTTACCGAGCATCGCTCGGTGGCCAGGTACTAATAATGATAACAGCAACAAAAAATAAAGAAAAAAAATTAAAAAACAATTTATTTGCTCACAAAATTCATTTAAACTTCAAAATTAAAAATAAAAAGTGTACTGTCCCTAATAATTTGGTCACCCACTGAAATACAGTGAGTGAAAATAAATATTAATTATTATCATTTCCGTCCATAATTTAATTTATAATTTGAAAGTTTATATTGGGAAAATAAGGACAAGTTTTTTATGTGTGACTTTTTTATTTATCCACCACGTTTCGTCGACTTTGCCGACTTCTTCAGGGCTTCAAATAGTCATGTCACACATTCGTTTAAACGAATGTGTGACATGACTATTTGAAGCCCTGAAGAAGTCGGCAAAGTCGACGAAACGTTGGTGGATAAATAAAAAAGTCCCACATAAAAAACTTGTCCTTATTTTCCCAATATAAACTTTCAAATTATAAATATTAATGTCTGAAATAAAAATAGACTACTCTTATTGTTATTGTGAATGTTTTACGCCAATCAGCCCGAAAGTAGCGCAATTAATCACAGCAGAGGTTATTCCCTAATCATATTTCAGAAAAATAAAATGATTTGGATGGCCGACGATGAGAATTGGTTCTTCAAAGTGGCTCCCGTCATCTGCGCTGACAGTTTCAAATTAAAATTTCATCTTGAACAAACGAGAAAACATCCATGCGATAGAAAGCTGGCGTCTACCGAGGAGATGTCGCAGCCGCGCTTAAATCGGCGTCAGATGACAGCCGGGGAACAGAGCCAAAAGATGCTGATGGGTCCTTCGCTCCGGGGTTGGCCATCAGACCAGGGAACAACCCCGCCACCGACACCGCCACACCCACAAAACAACCTTCCACAAGACAGGTGGGTGATTGATAGAGATACACAAACTGATTATGCATTCCATTATACTATGCAAATTGTCTAATTTATAAATTTTGTATTTATTACTATCAGTATGGAACATGTATTTGAAATTAAAATGCACATTTGCACATATGTATGACCTACCTCTAGACTTACTTATGCATGATAAATATGTTATTAATAGAAAATTTAATTAACATAAAATATACAATTTGTAAAACATTGTTTCTCAACACCCTATCACTCCCCTAAATAATCACTCCATTAAAATTTTAATACAGTTTTTGATTTCGGGGAAAATGGATGTATACAACTTGTAAATTTGAATAACATTTAGGGAAATCGGTGTTGGTTTATAGTGAAACATATTAAACAGAGGTTTTTTAACGGGTTATAGTGGGGTTTCAGAAGTAAAAATAAAAATTAAAAAATTCCTTTAATTATATTTTTGGAGTTTTATTTTACTCTATACATATTTTGGGTTTTCAGCTCATCATCAGGAGTTTACAAAAGACTGAAGATAAATTTTTACATTGTATTGATTTTATAAACTAATTGTGGCTATTATTTTGGTAGAGGGTTTATTGAAAAGGGGGAGCCAATGGGCTTTGAAAGAATTTGTATGGACGAATTTTGAGGTATGAGGTATGAGGGTTTGGGGTAAAACTCAAGCTTGAGTTATTTACCAAAAAATAATTTAGTCTTTTTAATTTTAAGTCGATTCTTCCACGTTATCAGTAGAGGTTGCCATTAATAGTCAAAACATCAAAAATAAAATGGAATAAGATTATTCCTCTAGTATTAGATAAGAATCGATAGTTATTTTTGATTTTAAGTCGATTCCTCCATGTCTTCAGCAATGGTTACCAATAATAATCGAAGGGTCAAAAATCTAATGTAGATTGAATGTAATGGAAGGCAGCCCAGGGGTAGTGAGGAAAGAAAAAAGTAATACATATCAAATAAGGTGTAATTTATTGGAATCCTTCCTCCTTTCCTTTCAAACCGACGTTTCGGAGGATTTTTCCCTCCTTCTTCAGGGTTTTAAAGGGTCAATGGGAAAAATCCTCCGAAACGTCGGTTTGAAAGGAAAGGAGGAAGGATTCCAATAAATTACACCTTATTTGATATGTGTTAATTTTTTCTTTCCTCACTACCTCTGGGCTGCCTTCCATTACATTCAATTAAAATTTCTACCAGTCCGTCTCTCTCCAGAGAAAATTTCGTTGCAAAAAAATTTAATGTAGAATTGTTACTCCTCAAGTATTAGATGAGAATCGATCGCTATTTTTGATTTTAAGTCGATTCCTCCATGTCTTCAGCAATGGTTACCAATAAAAACCGAAAAGTTAGAATTCCAATGTAGAATGGTTATTCCTTGACTATTAAATAAGAATCGATCATTGTTTTTGACTTAAAGTCTACATGAACTGCAAATTGCAAGTGATATCTGATTAATAATAAAGGAATAAACATATTAATATTTCAAATGAATTTTGAAAAAGTTTAGCAACGATCCGCTGCAGTTTATTTAATTTTTATTTTTACTTGTGAAACTCCTATGTAAATTTATTACAGTTTACTATTACTGTTACTATACTTTCATTTTTCTCTTTTTAAATCGATTTTATTCTATAGGTAAGTAATTTGGTTAATTTTTAATTGGATTTAATTATTCAAATTTCTTCCAAAATCTTTAATAGAGTAGAGAATTGTTTTTTGAATAAATCAATTAAGAAACATTTTTATTATAAATGATACAGAGTAAAGAAATGTTGGCGCTAGACATTTAGCGATTAAGAAAAAGCTTTCTAAAAGAGTTAGTTTTAATTATTTATCATGATATATTAGTTTTAAAATTGTTCTAAAATAAATTTAATCAACATTTAATATTCTAAAAATGCATGTCTCGGAGTAAATTAACTCATTTAGATCTTGAAATGATATGGATTTAATTAATTGAATAAATGAAAGGTTGAACAATGGTTGATTGAATCATTCCAGTGAGGCAGAAATGCTTGATGAGTTATAAATAAAAGGTCCCCTGTCATTCCACGGGCAAGAGAATGCGTCCCCGAGGCGGGGGCGGCTGCCTTTGCTTGGCCTCCCACTTCTAACCCCTACCTGGGATCCACTGGCACAGGACCATTCCTTTTTATTTTCACTTAGAAAAAGTAAAATATTGGAATGGGTTCTCGTCTCCTAATTATATTATTATTATTTCGAGGAAATCGTGTTATCTAATTTTTTAAAGACTCTGCTTGAGATCAACAAATTTTGATGATTTGGAAATTTTTTCCAGGTTTGAGCTGTAAAGCTGTAACTTCACAAAGTGAGGCAGTTTATTTATTTCAACGTTTGTGTTAAATCTCACCTAATTAGCCTCAATCATTGATCCTGGGTTCGGGAGTGTTTATCATTTTTCTAAGAAAATTTTCTCAAATTTTTACCATCAAATCATTGATGTATTAAATATTTATTCCCGAAATTTGAAGTTGATCGTCTGTGACATTACCAAGAAATAAATTATTGAAAATTGTCCTTTTAACATGGAATTAAATGGACCGAGCTTTTAAAAGTTCTATAACTTCTAAACAAATATACCATTTTCAACAAATTTATATATAGATCAATAATTCAACTTTTATGAATCGAATGATACATTTTTCAATAGATTTGACACTCTAGTTAATTAGTTATTCATAAATGTAAAAATAAAAAGTTATTTGCATCAAACGGAATATAACAAAAGCGCACTAGTGTAGAATTACAACTCTATTTCTTGAAATCATTTTTAGAGTTAAATAAATGTATTTATAATGAGAAAAAATTTATCTCAATATTCTTTTTATTAATATTATCCAAACAAAGATTTTTATTCGAAATTTACCTCATTATTAACAATTTTTTTTATTAAAAAATTTAGTAGACATAAGTTGTCACTCTGCAGAAATACAAAAGATTTTTTCGAAGATAAACTGTCCCGAACTCCCTTAACTGACACTCTCAACTCCCTAGGCCAACTTAGATCTGTCTCCGCCCTTTCTATTTTTTTTAGATATTACTACGGCTTTTGTTCTGATGAGAGAAAATCAATAATCCCTCCAAAGTCTTCATTTGCGCGAAATACTCGATTTTCTAAGATTCAACACCCCTACGCGCTTAAATTGATACTAGCCGAACAAACCTCATTCGCCAATTCGTTTATCTATATGACATCTAGAGACTGGAACACTCTTCATCCGACAGTCTTCGCAGCAACTTATTATAACCTTCTATCTTTCAAGACCTGCATCCACAGATACATTTAACTCCTGCCCAATCCCAAAATCTCCTGTTATTTTCACGATACAAGGATCCACCGCGGACTACAGAGGCTGTACTTTTTTAGTGCAACTTCTTCTATTATATAAATACATACAATTATATATAAAAAAAAAAGTTTCCCACTTAACGATTCTATTTATTTTTCTGCATTTTTCAATCCGAAATTATGAAGTTAGAAACCAGAAAAATCTAATAAGTTCTTTATTTTGGCAATTCAAATATTTGCACCAGAAGGAACTTTCTAAATTTTTTTAGTTAACGTGTGTATCGAAATCCAAGCGGACAGAAAAAACATACATTTCACACAGGTTTCAGATATAAATAGACAAAATTAAATATGGTAAGATGGTTGTGTGTGCTTAAACCCACACGGCAGAAGTGAAACGTTCTAAGGCGATCGTAATAGATTCCAAAAGTGATATATGAATTGAATCTCTTAAGAGCAAAAATTAGACAAATATTTAACAAATTCTACGTAAATTATGTAATTTTTTTCTCACAGCTTCATACATATATATATTATACCGAATTTAGATATGTATATTTATAATTTATTTGTTAAAGATATATATAGTTTACAAGGTTTGATCTTCATCATCAGTCTTTTGATTGGAAATATTTTATGGTGTTTATCATGGATTAAATTTTTTCCGATTGGATATAGATAAATTCGTTTGTAATGTGACTAGCTTGCTATAACAACAAAAAGAATTTATCTATATCCAAAAGGGTAATCGAACCCATGAAAAATAACAGATAAAATATTTATAATTAAAAGACTGATGATGAAGGTCAAACTATAGAAACTATAGTCTCTAAAAAATAAATTATATATGTTACAGTAAATGTGCATAGTCGGGATAATGTATACATTTTACTCTGTTGTTGGAAATCGTGGCTGTAATGAAATTTCAGTGGGTTGATGGAGATATCAGCCAAAGTGGGATGTACCGTGTTCAATAAAACTACCAGTATAAAACGTTCCGGTCTAAATTTTATTGGTCCATCCTCAGTTATAGGGAATTAGGTATATACATATCACAATACGCACATGTGATCCAACTTAGTTTTGTCAACAATAAGAATTTTAGCTTCATGTAGTTTGTGCTCAAGATAGATTGAATAATTATTATATTTAAATATAACTATTGACTAATTCTAACCCAAGCTGAGTACTATAGAAAAATTCTGCAAAAGTTCGAAAAAAATAGTCTTGAAAAAAAATTCTCCAATTTTTAATATGTAAATAAATAAATTTAGTATTAATTGAATTATATTTCAATTATTTTATTTGAATGTGTTACGTTATTATAATACATGGTAAGTGAAAGACTTCTGGGGGGCACTAAGCCCTCTAGAATATTTTTCCAGGGTACCTGTCCTGCGAGAAGTCCAACGCTTTGATCTTCTATCCAGCCACTTTATCCAATGGCACGGCAGATTTGATTCCAAGTTCCTGAGGGACAAACAGGAGCAGCAGGGGCGGCCATGCCGGCGTAGGCGTCAATTTTTCTACGTCGCCGAAGATCGAAATAGACACCAAGCGAAGCATCTAGCTTTGAAATACCTCTTCGGAACACCTATATTTACCCACCTCACATTTAATATTATACAGTGGCAGTTATTTTCTCTGTCTCCGGCACAAAAACATTAATATTCATTAGTGCATTTAGTGTGAAAATAATTATTTGAATAAATGTTTTACATATCTTGAAAAAAAAGAAGAAAAAAATGCCCTTCATCTGAGAGATTTTTCTTAATTGAAATTGATTACATATAGAATAGAAATAAATAAATACAACCAATTCCATTCATGCATATGCGAATTTCAAAGTTTTCAACTCTTTCACTATTGATATTAGAATTTCGACTGTCGACGCTGAAGATTAATGAATTTGGTTTTTTGAAATGTATTTTTTCATTCATTATGAGATAAAAATAAACTCTGAACTATTTCCGTAACATAGAATAGATTTTGTTTTTAAATAATAGGAAAAAAATATGTTTTTTTCTTTACCCGCATGGGAAAGTATTTTAATCGTGCAGAAAATTACTCGTGTTTTTGTTTATTTGTTTTGCAAAATTTCTCAAAAAAAAAGCGGAAACATTTTATATAAAAATATAAGTGAAAACACGAATTTAAGGCCTATAAAAATAGTGAATAATTAATATTCCGAAGGATATTCTAATTATTAATTAGAGGAAAAAATTACTTTTTTAAGAATAAGTAGCTTGCAGTTTCGGTGAATAATGGAAAACACACCTGTCAGATTGTTTATTATTTTTTAATAAAGAAAGGGATCAAAATCACAAAAAATAATATGTTTTGAATAATTTTTCATTTTTTAAACCGAAATATCTGGAGCTAGAAAGCCCGAAATTCATTCAATTCTCGGCTCATGTATATGTCTGTTGTACCTGAAAATAAAAACATATAGACACACTGCACAGTGCAGTAAAAGAAAGGAATATAGAAATAAATCCCTCCCCTAGTAGGTTTTAGAGTGGTACTTTCTCTAGTACACATGGACACATACATTACTAAACATTGTTAGACCAACCACACACCTTTCTGTTCTATTGATTCCTAATTTATAAACAGTGAAAATATTCTTTAAGCCGTTTTGATTATCAAAAAGAGGAAACTGCGATGTCCCTCGGTGGTCGAGTAGAAATAGATTTCTAACTTTAAAATGTATAGGAATAAAACTAAATAAATTGAATATAATAATATCAAACCCATCAAATGAAAAAAAAGTAAACTGATTAAAAAAATAATAATTCAAAAAGATCAACATATATCTATAGATTGATTTACCAATGTAAATTTTATTAATAAATAGAAATCTTTAATATGGAACAATTTAGAAAAGTTTATTAAAAATTCAGACGTTTCAAGAGAAATTGTCCGTTTACTAATGGGATCAAGTTAAAATTAGAAATATTATGTCTAAAAGGCATAGCACACACTCTTAATTGTATGAACTAGTTAGCGCAAAAAGACGAAGTAATTCTTATAGTGTCCAGCTAAACAAGTTCGCACAGGAAAGAACTGATAAAAAGACAGAGTGCGCTAGGCTCTTAAGGGTTAAAGGAAATAAAAAAAACTCACATTGAAAGAGAAGCAAGCACCCAGATAGCACACCATGTACATAGTACGTACGGTTTAGGTCCATTTTACGTACTTACGTCCATGGACATAAAATGGACAACCCATGGACGTACATTTCACTTCGTACGCATTACGTACGAGCAGTACGTTCCATGTATTAACGTATTACAGCCCAAAAAGAGTGCATAAAAGTTTTTTCTATATTTTCAAATATGGTTTGGACGCATAATAAAGAAATTTTTTTTTAAACAAAATAATAAATATATTGGTAAAAAATTCCTTTTTATATACATCGCATGGTCATTTTTTTCTTGATTTAATTTGTTCTTAAAATATTTTGATTTTTAATTTAATATTAAAAAAAAAAAAAAAATAATAATATTATTTATTTAATTCTTAATTAAATAGTCCTTAAAAAAAAATAATAATAATATTATTTATTTAATTGATTACTTTTGGCAAATTTATAGACTAAAAGTTACACTATATTTAACTCTTAATTTTTCAATCATTTATTAGTGAAAACGGTTTATTTTCATTAAAAAGAAAATTTATTTAAGATTTTAAAGATGTTAACTTGACTTTTTAAGAAATAATGCTAAACAGCGCCCTGTTCAAACTTGAGAGTTTTCAGCCTTTTTTTATGTTAATTACTTTAATTAAGATTAATTCATTAGTTTTAAGTTTTCACTTTATTAAAAATATTATAGAAATTTTATTTCATTCCTTTTTTGTAAAGGATATTTTAAAATTCTTATTTAAAATATCCTAGAAAAAGATTGAATTTCAAAACAAAACCGATATCTTTTTAAACGAAAAATCAATTATATTCGCTATTATTCATTACTTTGTAGTTCCAGAGGAATTTATTTAGAGAAATAGACGAATTCTAGTCGCCTTTAAAGCCAGATTTTCAAGAAAAGCAAATACAGTCATAAAAAACACATGACGTTCACCAATCAGAATGCTCGTTTTGATCACGTGACCCTGGGTGGCCTGTTTCCTTCGAGTGAAGCGAGCAGAGTTCAGTTGCGTTTTGATTGAGGAAGCAATGATATTATCATTATCATTATCATAATAAAATATTAATTGCTTACTAAATATTTAATTCATTTGGTCTCCCACCGAAGTGTTTAAATATATCTCTTATTTAAAAATTGGAAGTCTCAACATAAAAGGTATGTAAATTAAAATATATTATATTTTTATAAAAATTGCTTCTTATAGGTTATAAAAAAAAACTTTTTTTATTATATTTTAAATTTAATTCATTTAATGCCTTCTTTAATTTTAAAATAATTCTGCTACTGAAGAAGAACCTTTCAATATATATTATTACTCTATTTTGTTACAGAAAAATCGATAAAGCAAATTCTTCATCAGCAATTTTTGATAAAAACAGTAGTATATGAAATGCAGGAAACATTGATTCGATTGGAAAACAAAATCACGACCCAAAACTTAGTGATCTCTGGCACAGAAGAAAAGGATCACTCCATATTTGATTTAGTTGTATTTCCGATCAGTACAGAAAATGATCTTTTAGAAGCAGAAGAAAAACTGAATGAAGAAAAATTATTTAAAGCTACGGTAGATTTAACAATATATTGAATTAGATTATATATTTAGCTTTAATTTTATTATTCTTTATTTATTGCAGGTTAATGAAATAAAAAAAATAGGAGGAAATAATCAGTACGAATTAACCAAACGAGTTATGATTCGCTATTTAGACGACAGTTTAGCAGCGGAATACAGCTGGTTAGGTAGAAGAGAAAAAAGATTTTGTGATCTCAGAATCACTGCTGCATTAATAGGTAAAAGTTATTTTTGTATATTATAATTTTTTTTATTGTAAATAATAGAATGAAATGTCATATCCCACTTGTACTAACAAAACATTGGTGTATTTGCTTTACAGAAGCTGCTGAAAGTTTTGGAACAAAAAAGTCTGCAGAGGAAACAATTGCGAAATGGTTGCGCAGAGCTAAAGAAAGGGATTTGTTAAAAAAATTTTTAAATAAATCACTTACATTTAATTTATCATCAAAATAGTAATAATAAATATTATGTGTTGTACTACACCTAAATTTTCAATGATTAATAAAAATATAATTTAATGAAAAACCCGAGTAATTTATTTTTTTATACCCATTTTATTATTAAAATATTATCGTAGCTGATGGAAAAAGGGCAATAAAGCACCTATTAGGTAAGAAACCGTACACCTATAGGCTGTTGTAGGGGTGGGGGTGGGGGGGGGGGGTACAATGGACAAACAGAACGTACACCAAACGTACATGCATGGCAAATTGGATGTACTATGTACATACATAGAACGTAAAACTGCACCAAACGGACGTAAAAAGGATGCCAAATGCGGACGTAAAATGGACGAACTGGACATATGAGGGACGTACGTTTTGGGGAATCTGGATGTCCTGTGTACGTCCATTATACGTACAGCGGCACAAAAATGGGCATAAAAAGGACGTACATACGTCCGCTCGTGGACGAGCTATGGACGTACATAGTACCAATGTGTGCTATCTGGGGAAATGGCTCGCTTCATGGCGGGTGGCTTGCGGCAGGCTCTTGATAAAATAGACCAATAAATTATAAAAGAAAGAGAAAACAATCTTATTTTATCGATTTCATCTATTTGGAAAATTTACAGTACCTATCTAATATAAGAAAAGTATTGTTTATTAAAGAATTTCAAGTTTAAATGAAATGTTAAGAAAAGATTCGCTTTCTTCTCCCGGGGAGCGATTCGCTGAGTAACATCAAAAGGTTTTATTTTTTGCCTCATTATATATGCACTTAAATGTATTTAAATTTCATATCTATGGAATATTTTCTTTTATCTTTTATATCAAATAATTATTTTTTTGACATTTTCATTTTAAGGGTAGTTTATTTGAAGTCTCATTGAAAAACGCTCATTACTCCGTTGAAATAAATTTTAAAAATTTTAAATTAATAAATATTACAAAACAATCAATTATTAATAATTAGATTCAATTTTTTGAACAAGCCATGGTATTACAGATTCAATTTTGAACGAAATCGGCTAAGTCGTTTTGGTCAAAAACCTCGAAAAAAGTCTATAAATTGATGTTTTTGATCCTTAAAAATAGCCTTCGAAAAAAAGTTGCATATGAAATGAAACATTGACTTGTGACATGGAGGTGTATTTTCAAAGGCTTCGAAAAACGGCCTTTCATAGACGGTTTTCGGGGTTTTTAACCATTTTCTCAAAAACTACTTAACCGATTTCGTTCAAAATTGAATCTAAATATTATTAATTGATTGTTTTATAATATATTTGTGAATGAATGTAGAACTATCAATATAAGTCCTAGACCCTGCCGATCGATTTGTACGAAATTTCGCCAATGCACCCTAAATGAGCTAATGAAAATGTCTCATTATGTGAAATTGATAGTGGCCCATAAGAGGAGGGTTTCAAAAATAGGAGAGAGAGGGGCCAGGTGTATGGTAAAATGTTATGAGTAGTTAGCCCATGACCATATCAATGTAGATGTCATATTAATAATTATTCAACATAAAATTAGAATACTTCAGTAAACTAAATTTAATTTGCTATAAAAAATATGTTCTCTAAAAGGAGTTTTCAAGTATGCTAGCTCTCCGCGGGCCGAACAAAATCTGTCCGCGGGCCGGATGTGGGCCTCGGGCCGTAGTTTGGAGACCCCTGCACTAAGCTACTGATCCCCGAACCCAAACTAATACCTTTTGTCTATATGAATTAAGGAATTTCTTTTTTAATCCTCTCCTCGTTCATTTTTCGCAGCGTAGGCCTTGATTCATTAATTAAACAATTAATTATTCCAGCGCCTCTATCTATTATATTTTTAAATGATTTTATTTTCAAATACAACACCTGATGATGGGCTAAAACCCCGAAATATATATATATAGAGTATTCAATAAAACTCCAAAAATATAATTAAAAGTATTTTTTTAATTTTGATTTTATTTGTGAAACATCACTAATAACCCTTTAAAAACTTTTATTTTGAATTAATCTTATTTTCACAGACGGTTAATCCGAGTCTCAATTTGTATACTTCATCAATATTCGAAGCAGCGACACGATCTCTGGATGGAAGTGAGACACAAAATCCTCCTGTATCTATTGTAGAGACAGAAGCCCCTATGTTAGGGGACGAGCCCCCGCGTGTAGTGAAATCGCCTACGATTCTTCCACCCGATACCTCCATCCGAAAACAAAATAATACTTCAGAAACATCTTCAAAGGTAAGATTTTTTACTTATTTACTATTTATTTTTATTTAATTATTTGTTATTGGTCGTTGCTAAAGAGAGAATGATGAAATTTCTGTGTTTTTTTCGTGATTTAATTACCATAAAGCCATTTTTAAACCTAATAATGACCATTTTGGTGCTCTCTCATATGGCCAATTTAAACCGAAATAAATTTTAAAAATTAAGGCTAATTCTACTTATAGATATTTGCAGGGATATTCTATCTACATCCCATTATTTTTATTTTTATTTTTGACTCCATCAAAAATTCGTCCCTCCCAAAATAATCATTCGATATTTTTCTACGAATAAAAGAAAATTAAAATTGAAAATATATAAGTAATCCAGGCAAATTACGATTTTAACAGGAAATAATTCTCGGTAAAGATTTTATTGGTGGAATAGCTGGAGTTTTTTCAGATTTTCTTGAATAACTCTAAAACGGCTTATCAAATCAAAAAGATATTCATTATATAAATTAAAGCTCTTTAGATTATGCGTAATATGATAATAATTTCATCTATTTAGATTAAGTAGAACCGTTACTAGCGGTTGACAAAAACAGCCCCAGGATCACTTTTGAATATCCCTAAAACTCGTACTTGTTTCCCCATTTTGATTATGAAGGAGCACGTTTTAGACAAAGACCACTCTATATATTTTTAAACTAGATTAAATTTGATACAATTTAAACTAAGTTTCATCTTCATTGGATAATGGAACCCGTGCCGCAATAGGTTGAAGTTTGCAGTTTTTTACAAAAAATCGCAGTTTTTTTGATAAAATGAAAACCACTCATCCTAGAAACTTGATTCCTATCTCAGTATCTAGGAAATTTTGTTGAATTGAACGTTTACTTGGACCATTTTTTTGTTAAAATTCTTAGATTTATAGATATCCAGCATTTTTCATGACGCTTTTGACGATTCGGGTCATATCTTGTCCGGAAAATGTAGGATATCTATAAATCTAAGAGTTTTATCAAAAAAGTGATACAAGTAAACGTTAAATTCAACAAAATTTTCTAGAGAATGAGATAGAAATCAGGTTTCCCCGATGAGTGGGTTCTATTTTATGAAGGAAAACCTGAGATTTTTTGTAAAAATTGTATTTTTCAACCTGATTGCGGCACGGGTTACTATTATCCTATTAAGATGAAACTTTGTTTAAAATGTAGAAAATTTAATCTAGTTTAAAAATGTATAGAGTGGTCTTTGTCGGAAACGTGCTCTTCCATGGTCAAAATGGGAAAAAATCGAAAAAAGTACGAGTTTTAGGGGATATTCAAAAGTGACGCGGGGCTGTTTTTTTTTGACAAGAGCTAGTGCCGGTTCTACTGAACCTAATTAGATGAAATTGTTATTATTTTACGCGGAACTTAAAGAGTTTTAATTTATCTAATGGATATCTTCTTGATTTGATAAGCCGTTTTAGAGTTATTCAAGAAAAACTGAAAAAACTCAGAAATTTTCTCATTTTGAGGAGCGTTGAAAAATTTCCACAACACAGATTTGGATGAAAACTTAGGGTAGTAATTAATATTGGAGTAACAGTAAAGATATATTCCAGCAATAAAATCTTTGCCGGGAATTATTTCCTGTTATAATCGTAATTTGCCTGGACTAAATGTTTGTTTGTGTGTTAAGCTATTAAGTATGAAAAACGGCAAGGTGATAAATAATTTATTTCATTTATACAAAACAAATATTAGCAATTTGGATCAATGCGAAAATTCATTATTAATATTCAAGTCACGATAGATATAATTCGAAAATTATATTATTATTAAATTAATTTAAAAACATCAGGTTAATAATATCCACTGAGGCTAATCAAATTATTCGACCTCAATTTACAATCAAATTGCGATCATTTCTCGGAGTATAATCTAATCTCTCTGGAAATTCGATTCAGGCTTATGATCAATGGCTAAACTATAATACAATGAGTTGGACCCCTCAATGCGAGGGAGTCCACAACTAGACCGTTAAAATCTTCTTTGTCTGTATTTTCTTTAGCTTTTTTTTCTAAAATATGTTAATGAAGGATGGGATTAAAGATTCTGCAAATTTAAAATCCAGAAGGGAGAATTTTAAATAGGTTATTTTAAATTATGTATTTTATTTTTAGTCCAGGCAAATTATGTGAAAAATGGCATAAACAGGAAATAATTCCCGGTAAAGATTTTATTACTGGAATACCTTTATTGATACTCCAATATTACTAGCCCTACTACTACTACTAGTTTTACCCCAAATCTGTGGTGGAAATTTTTCTACACGCTTCAAAATAAGAAAATTTCGGACTTTTTTCAGTTTTTTTTAAATAACTCTAAAATGGCTTATCAAATCAAAAGCATATTTATTATATAAATTAAAGCGCTTTAAATTAAAATTTCATCTAATTAGGTTCAGTAGAACCGGTACTAGCGTCTGTTAAAAACAGCCCCCGGGATCACTTTTGAATACCTATCCCATAAACTCACTTTTTTCGATTTTTCCCCATTTTGATCATGAAGTAGCACGTTTTCGACAAAGACCACTCTATACATTTTTAAACTAGATTAAATTTTCTAACAATTTAAATAAAATGTCATCTTAATTGTTATAATGTAACATGAGGTAGAAGTTTTGATAAATTCAATTTTTTGCAAAAAATCGCAGTTTTTCCTTCATAAAATGAAAACCACTCATCCTGGAAACTTGATTTCTATCTCATTGTCTAGGAAATTTTATTTACTTGAACGTTTACTTGGACCACTTTTTTGATAAAACTCTTAGATTTATAGATATTCTACATTTTCCGGACGGGATATGATCCGAATCCTCAAAAGCGCCATGGAATCAAGTTTCTAGGTTGAGTGGTTTTCATTTTATGAAGGAAAACTGCAATTTTTTCAAAAATTGCATTATTTCAAAACTTTATGTTACCATTATCCAATTAGAATGAAACTTTATTTACATTGTAGCAAATTTAATCTAGTTTAAAAATGTATAGAGTCTATGTCGAAAACGTCCTCCTTCATGGTCAAAATGGGGAAAAATCGAAAAAAGTACGAGTTTTAGGGGGTTGCTTTTTGACAGGCGTTTGACTTAAACGTTTACTTGAAGCACTTTTTTGATAAAATTCCTAGATTTATAGATATACAGCATTTTCCATGACGCTTTTGAGGATTCAGATCATATATCCTGAAATGTAGAATAACTATAAATCTAAGAGTTTTATCAAAAAACTGGTCCAAGTAAACGTTTAAGTCAACAAAATTTACTAGAGAATGAGATAGGAATCAAGTTTCTAGAATGAGTGGTTTTCATTTTATGAGGGAAAAACTGCGATTTTTTTTCAAAACTTCATCCTCATGTTACCACTATCCAATTAGAATGAAACTTTATTTAAATTGTAGGAAATTTAATCTAGTTTAAAAATGTATAGAGTTGTATTTGTCCAAAACGTGATCCTTCATGGTCAAAATGTGGAAAAATCGAAAAAAGTACGTATTCAAAAGAAATCCCGGGGGTTGCTTTTTGACAGGCGCTAGTACTGGTTCTAGTGAACCTAAATAGATGACCTTTTTTTCATTTTACTCGTAATTTAAAGAGCTTTCATTTATCTCATAAATATATTTTTGATTTGATAAGTCGTTTTAGGGAAAAAACTCCGAAATTTTTGGAATTCATTGTTAGCAACGAAATTTTCTCTGGAGAGAGACGGACTGGTAGAAATTTTAATTGAAAGTAATCTAATTAAGAAAAGAAGGGAAAAAAATTTTTTGTCTTTCTATGGCTTTTGTTACAAATGAAGAAAGTTTTTGAACACTACTGTGGAGAGAAGAGGGAAACATTTTATTTGTTTCATTCATTGACCCTTTGAAACCCTGAAGAAGGAGGGAAAAATCCTCCGAAACGTCGGTTTGAAAGGAAAGGAGGAAGGATTCCAATAAATTACACCTTATTTTATATGTGTTAATTTTTTCTTTCCTCACTACCTCTGGGCTGCCTTCCATTACTTTCAATTATAATTCATTGTTAGGTTTACGGCAACAAATTTTTGTCGACCAGTGTTAATGAGTTATTTAAACCACGCCAGATTTTTCTTATAATTCAATAAAACCTGATTATTAAAATTGATAAATAATTCAACTCGCTAAATATAATTTTAATGTACCTTTGAATATTGTATTTTTCTTTGAATAAGTATGATATCATAATGATTAATAAAAATGTTCTACTTTACTTAAAGTTGGGAGAACCAATCAAGAAGACGACCCGGACGTGGGCGAAGGATCCTACTGCATCTGGACCCAGTTTGGTCCAAGGAAACGACTCGTCCACACCGTCTAATAAATCGCAATCGGCGGACAAAGAACCATCATTAAGCAGTTCGTCAGAGGAAGGCGTTAACCTGACCATCAGCGCAAGACTCCCGAAGACCTTACCAAGACAAAGGGAGATCACTTTTGGGGAGGATTATAATTCCACAGATATGCCACCCACTGCAAGGACGAACCTCACCTTGCTTGAGGAAATTGACGCTGAAATACAAGCCAGTCAACGGCGTCCTCAGGTAAATAATGAAAAAAATACCCATTAATTTGAAATTTCTAATTATGAGGATTTATTATCTAGTATATTTTATGAAATCATAAAATATATTAGTTTTTTATGAAATAATGTATTTTAAGAGAAAAAGAATTTACATTTTTAGGTCAAAATCTAGAATTTTACTTCACTGAAAAAACGATATATTTATAGTTAAGAAATTATATTTGATATGAATAGATGGTGAAATTAATTATGGCGAAATCGATCTCTGTTCAATATGAATAAATCATATTTTAAGTATTCTCATATTTTTGGAGCAACTCTAGATATATTAATAATTAAGATGTCGCTATTTGAACCAAGCACCAATAAGTAAATTATGAAAATATTGTAATTTGAGTAAAATAGTGGAATAGTTAAATTTTTTTTCAATATTAATAAATCACTATTTGCATAAAATCTAAGTCGTTTTATGATAAAAAAAAACATTCGTTTAGATATAATAAGAGGTTTCATTAGAAGTAAATAAGACATAAATTTGATATTAAGAGATATCTAATAGAATAAAATAGATCACTCAAGTATATAATATATTTGATTAAATACCTAAAAATTTTGGTCATATATTTGGAATGATTTTGATAAATCTTGATTATTAATAATTAATAAAATATCTTTGGAATAAATAAGAATGCTCAACTCTATCAATATATTTATTATAAAGAAATTGTTTTTTCAGTGTAGAGAGTACTTTTTTATATTGCGTGTCAGAGAGATTCATCCCCTCTGGAGTTTACTCTAGTTTCCAAAGGAAAAAATACTCAAAATCTTTGATTCATTAAAGTATTTTAATCTACTAACTCCAAAGATTAAGCTTCGAATCTTAAACAAATTTTATTATTATTACTAGATGCGAAGCCCGCCTTTGGTGGGCATCAGCCCGCTGGGCTCCTATAGTGTGTTTTAAATTAATAATTTAAATTTCCTAATTTTAATGAACTATTTATTAGGTAGTGGGTTTTAAAATAATAATTTAAATTTCCTTATTTTAATAAATTTTATTTTTCATTAACTATTAGTGGATTTTAAATTAATAATTTACCATAAATTTCCTAATTTTAATCAATTGTATTTGTCATGAACTATTAGTGGGGTTGTAAATTAAAAAAAATCACCTCGGCGTTGTCGCAAAAGCCGATTATTATAAGCATAGTTTGTTATAATATTATTAATTTATAGTAACTATATGTTATTCATTTTTTACTTTATTTTTATTGTTAAAATTACTAGACTTTTTTGGTATTATTTTATTATTTGGAATGATTAATAGAATATGTAGTTTTTATTGAAAAGTTTTTGTTTTGCCGAAAGTAGCAGAGTTGTTGATTCACAAAGAGAAACAAAGAGGTTGTCCTCTGCTTGATTCTAAACTGACCACCAGTGAAGGAACACCGAATTTTCAATATCCATACGGTTTTGACTCCATGAAAAACAACATTTATAATTAAAAAAGACTGATGATGAAGACCAAGTCTTCGAAACTATAGTCTCAAACAAATAAATAATACATATATACAGATATATCATCTCGATATATGTGTGTATGTTTATTTGCATCAAGCAGAGGACAACCTCTTTATTTCTCTTTGTGTAGTTTTTATATTAAAGAATTTGATAATCGTTAATCGATAATATAGAGAAGTTGACAATATTTTTTTTTTATTCAAAATTATGAATATATTATTTTCTTCGAGCTATTTAATGTCTTTAAAATCTAATTTAAAAATTTGACTATATTTATTAATGGGCTCGACCTAGGTGCTAAGTATTTGTGTTTTATTTTTATTTATTTCAGTTTTAGAACCATATTAGCCACATTTTCCAGAAAAAAATTTCAAATTGAAAAAAAAATGTTATTTTGCGGTGGGGAAAATGTATCATATACATTTAAATAAGCATATATTCATCTTAAATTAATTTAAACACACACATTATTTTTGGTTACAAATTATTTTATTTTATTTATTTTTTCTCTTTTTGTCTTTAAAATTAAGAATTAGTAAATTATCTTAGGATTTACAAAAAAATAAATAAATAATATCACGTAAGAAAGGAATAAAGGAGCAAAACAGAAAACCTCAAAGTAACTAATTAAATTTAGTTTTAGTTTAAATATAAAAATCTACAAAATTAGTTTATTTGAAAAAATAAAAATTAACAAAATTTGATAGTAAGTTGCTACAGCAAGATATAAAATAAACTTAGTGGAGTTCGGGACAGTTTATCTATCTGGTTGACCTTCGAAAAAATCTTTTGTATTTCTGCAGAGTGACAACTTCTGTATACTAAATTTTTTAATAAATATTGTTAATAACGAGGTTAATTTCGAATAAAAATCTTTGTTTTGATAATATTAATAAAAAGAATATTGAGATGAATTTTTTCTCATTATAAAAATATTTATTTAACACAAAAACGATTTCAAGAAATAAAGTTGGAATTCGACACTAGTCCATTTGTTATATTCTGTTGGCTGCAAATAACTTTTTATTTTCTCATTTATGAATAACTAATTAACTAGACTGTCAAATCTATTGAAAAATGTATCATTCGATTCATTAAAGTTTAATTATTGTTCTGTATAAATTTGTTGAAAATGGTATAATTTGTATAGAAGTTATAGCCCTTTTAAAAGCTCGGCCCATTTACTTCCATGTTAAAAGGACAATTTTCAATAATTTATTTCTCGATAATGGGAGAGATGATCAACTTCAGATTTCGGGAATAAATATTTAATACATGACTGATTCGATGGTAAAAATTTGAGAATTTTCTTATAAAAATGATAAACTGTCCCGAACCTCCTAAATGAATGTAAAACCATACAAAATCCTAATCTTCAAATTTTGTTTTTGTAACTTAGTAGTACTAATCAAATTTTAACGCATATTTTGCTTATTTTGAGTACATATTATATATATTAAATTATAAATAAATGTATTGGAAGGCTCATCTGATCATTCACAGTGCTAGCGTCTGTTCTGGTTGTCTAAATACAGGCGTTGCCATCAAGTGCTGCCATCTGTTAAACTCATAACGGCCAAATTTGTAGTTAATAGAGAGAATTCTTTCACGTGGAGAGAATCTTAGGATGATGTTGATGATATAAAAAAGTAATAAATAAAAAGTGAACATTGTTAATTTTCTTTTATTTTAGATAATTCATTTATTTATTTATTTAATGATTTTAGGAAACCGCAGCAGCTGTTGCAGCCGCAGAGGGGTTTCCAGATGAGAGGCAACTTGGTGCCGCAGAAATTGCAGGAATAGCTGTCGGATTAGCTGCAACCGCTGCTCTTATAGTCGCTGCAAGTATAGTATTATATCGACGAAGATATCTCAATCAACCGCATACTCTTAATGATAAATGTAGTAATCCAGATTCCAGTGGTTATATTGATGATACTACACTAAGGGTAAGAATATTTACATTTTTTTAAATATCAAAATGAGAGGCAAAAGTGAAAATAAACTTCAATTTGAGTATTCTATTTTGATTATAAATAATGAGCTGATTATAATAATAATTATTATATTTGGTATATCAGGATATGATCCGAATTCTCAAAAGTGTCATGGAAAATTCTGGATATCTATAAATCTAAGACTTGTATAAATAAAGTGGTCCAAGTAAACGTTCAAGTCAATAGAATTTTCTAGAGAATGAGACAAAAATCAAGATTCTTAGATAAGTGGTTTTCATTTTATGAAAGAAAAACTGTGATTTTTTGAAAAAATAGATCATTTTCTGTCATGGAAAATACTCGATATTAATAAATCTAAGAGTTTTAACAAAAAAGTGATAAGAGTAAACGTTCAAGTCAACAAAATTCCCTAGAGAATGACATAGGAATCAAGTTTCTAGGATGAATGGTTTTCATTTTATAAAAGAAAAATTGCGATTTTTTGCAAAAAATTGCAGTTTTTCAAAACTCCAACCTCATTGCGTAACGGATTACCATTACCCAATTAAGATGAAACTTTGTTTTAATTGTAGAAATTTTAATCTATTTAAATAATGTATAGAGTAGTCTTTGTCGAAAACGTGCTCATTCATGGTCAAATGTAAAAATATCGAAAAAAGTGTTAGTTTTTGGGTGATCCGGAGGGGTTGCCGAGGTAGAAAATTCGGATTTTGCGCTTGAGCCCGAACGGTTGCTCGGAGAAAAAAACCTAAATAAGGAAATTTCTAGGAAATTTTATGAAATTTTATTTTGAAAAGGAAGGTTATTTACGAAAAGTTGATAGTTTTCGAGTTATAAGCGAAAAATCGCCAAAGAATGAGATTTTTTGCATTTGGGGGGGGGGAGGGGGTTCGAGGGCTGGGGGTCCAGGGGGCGTGTCTCCTGGCTGGCAAGAGGGCCGCCGAAGGCGGGCCTTGCAGCTAGTTTTAATAATATTTGTTATGACCAATTAGTGGGTTTTATAAAATTAAAAAAACAATTAATAAATAAATGTAAACAAACTTTTTCATTGAGATTTTCATCTATAAATAAATATAATAAACTTTAATTAAGAAAAGATTAATTAAGCTGAAATGTGTCGAGGTCCAGACCTAGCCAGATCATTTTCTCATCCTCAAAACTTGTTGGTTTCATCAAAATCGGTAGAGCCGTTTTCAAAATAGAATTAAGATACAAATATATAAATATATATACAATTTTTGCTTGTTTAATAAGGGTAGATATATATTTCTTTTTTCTTTTTCAGGAGAACAGTGAAGAGATGTATAGCTTGGACAACGATTCCTTTCTAAATAGTCTCGAGGCAATGACTATTCAAAATTATTGGACTGACAGTGTCAAACATACCAAGCTGTGATCCTTCCTTTAATCTCAAGTGACAACAAGTGATAAACTCACAAGTGATTAACACACTCACACATCTATGTGTGTGTGTATGTGCGTGTGTCCATAATATTCGCATCACCCTTTTTCAATGCATATCTATTTCCTTCCCTTTTACTTCTACGTATATACCTACAAATCCTATTCTTTCAAATGACCTCTGATTAAGAAATCTTCCGCTTTCCTTTGATTAATATTATTATTTATAATATATTCCCTGATTCTTCTTCGACTCTCTATGTTTTCTAATAGATATAGATATAAATATTATGTTAAATTTTATAAAGAATATTTAATATTTGTATTTATTTCACATATTCTTTTAAATATTAAACATCACATTTTAAATATATACTTATTGATTTATATTATAAATTTTGTTTTTAACGGAGCTTATTTCTTGAGTTCCTAAAATAGTGAATTTTAAATACTCTTAAGTCTATGATTAAGTATATGGATGTGAATTCTAACGAGCAAGAAATGTAATGAGACTGTTTACGCTCAGTTCTTTTTCGTATTAGGCTTGAAACAAAGAGGACAGAAAATTTCGTTGAGCATGTAAAAACAGAGGGGGGGGGGGGGGTTCAAAAATAAAAACTCTAGACCAGAGGTCGGGGAACCTTTTTAGCCATAACCCCAAAATATTTTTGCCTAGGTCACTGTTATCCCTACATTGTGAAAAGCAAAAAAAACAAGATAAATGTACATTATTTATTATTTATTTAATTAATTGGAATTTACATGAAAACTATCTGTAAGTAAATAAAAATTGTAAATATTAACATGTTTTTTTTAACTTTTATTAATTTTACGATTTTTAATTCCTGGAAAAGCTATCAAAGTAAAAATACTATAATAGTTTATAAAATAGAAAATTTTAAAAATGTCCTTATTACCCCCGATAATTTCATTGTTACCCGATGTGGGGTAATTTACCCCGGTTCCCCGACCGCTCCTCTAGACCTTTGAACCTATCTGAATAAAATTTTGTACACTATCTGTGGACTCCTATGATACTATAAATTTCACCTGCAGTGGGTGGCCAAATTATTATACTCAAATGATTTTTGTCAAGTAAATTTATTTTATTCAAACTTTTTAAAAAATCTAGTAGTAATCTAGTTTAATAACCCTTTTGTACTGTCCTGGCAACTCGCCAGACCTCAACCCGATCGAAAATGTATGGGCGGCCCTAAAAAATTAAATTTCCAAAGATAAAATAATTACTAACAAAAGGGACTTGATAGAAAATTATATTAAAGCATGCCACAATACACTTGAACTTTAAGAAATAGCCAAAAAATGCATTGCCAGCCAGCATTGTCGCAGCACAAACAAAATGAGATTGATCGAAAGGGAGGATTCACTAAATAGTGAAATTGTATTTTGAATTGTATTTGTATTATTGAACTTGTATTGTCTTAAGCTAATAAACTTATAAAGATAACAATTGAAACGATTGTTGCGACCAATCCCACCGGTGGCCGCCAAATTATGTTGCGACCAAGGAAGGTTATCCCTCTGCTGCGAACCAAATTATGTCGCGACCTGTGCTGTTGGCTGCAAACAAAATTATTTGTTTATTCATAGCGGGCCGTATTATAGTCCCGAAGGATTATAATTGTCCGCTAATGGTAACGAGAAGCCCTCGAAGTCGTGGATTCTCTGTCTCGCACGCCGTTGCTAGAGGTTTGTGTGTCCTGTGGATGAAAAAGTTCGCTATCTCTAGGCAAGGGTTGAAAAAGAACGCATTTACTTTTTATATCATGGTTTTATTTTGTATAGGGGGGTTGTACATCTCTGCACTCACTCACTGACTTAACTCAACTCAACTTGGATTCAACCCCGAACTGTGACTGACTGATCTCTCTCATTTCTACTTGCTCAAACCTGCTTGTGGAGTCCAAATTTTCCAATAACTTCTTATTGGTCCATTCGTAATTAGAGGGCGTGGTAATATATTTGAAAACGCCTTACTTCTAAAAATATTCTCAAGATTTCTCTTGGCAAATTTCGGAAGAAATTCCATAAATTCAATTGACATCTTATGGACACCTGAAGCTAAAAGCCATTCGGCCTAAATATGAAAACATGTCAATTTAAATTTATTGTTGTATAATTGTTTTTCCCAATATTCCACTGCACATTGGTCTATTGTTAATAGGCACGTTCTTATAATAAAAAAAAGCCTCAGAAGCCGCCGTTGACTCGTTACCCATCTGCCTTGCCAAATATCACCCTTAAACAATTAAAATTATTATAAAAAGGAAAAAAATGCTGTTGCCGATTCACAAAATATATTGAAATTTATATCGCGAATTCGCGACCGGCACACGATATTATGAGTTTAATAGTAAGCTAAACCCTTAAAAACGTATGAAAGATATAATTTTTCAAATTAGTATAATAATTTGGCCACCCACTGTAAAATGGTCAAAAAATATAAAATACTAAGCCCTTTCTCAGTTAAATTTTGTATAGTAAGTCTGTAGGATTCTTGTAAACTATTAATTTTCAAAAATCAACTATCCAAAATGGAGTGAGGTTCAAAAATATAAATTTTAGATCTATAGCTCGAACAAATTTTCTTTAAATTTCCGCTCTACTATGTTTCCAGCCTTAAAACACATCAGAATAATTGTACATCAGATTCATTGGAATTTGTACATCAGATTCATTGGAATTCATTCTCCTTGTTTTTGGTTGAATATCTATTCTAGTAGGCTCGTTTGCAACTTTGCATTTAAAATTTAAGTGCCCAGATGTGACATTGCGTTACTCCTGCTACTTAATGCATAGCATACTTATGCTTTTTATCATCTTCCATTTATTAGGTTTGGAACTAAAATCCGGCCGTTTTTTTAACTAAAAATCTTTAAAAAAAAACGACGGAAACTTAGTTGCCAAGTCAAATATAATAATTATAACATTAATTCTATGAGTTATTTTTAATCTTAAATTTTATCAGTTATCAAAAAAATTTTTATCCAAAATTGTATCTTCTCTATTCGACCTAATTATAATTCAACTAATTAATAATTAACTTCTTGAAATAAAAATTAAATTTATTAATTTTATTAAAAAAAAAAAAAAAAGATTTCTTAATATAATCTAAGAAAAAAAATTTAAAAAAAGAATTGTTTGTTTAGTTTTTCGTATCTCAAAAATTTATTACAAGAGTTGCTTTATTATTTTCGAGATGTGAAATTTGAGATTACAATTTTTTTTTTTTTGTGGTTTTATCCAATTTTTGTGCAAATCCATAAACCCTGATTTACACGTGTAGAGTTTTTAGTAGAGTAGAGTAGAGCGTAGAGTATAATCTCCTCAATACTCTACCAAAAATGGTTTTGGAACAATTCACAAATTTTTAATCTTTTGTCTAAATTCACCCACACTAAAGCCATTTTTTCCAAGATTTTCGATAATTTCACATTGTCTCATGTTTTTCATTCCTGTAACACTTGCTACTTAAATTCCATAAACATTCGTTTTTACCGTATAAAATTACGAGTTGAACTGTTTGTTATTTAAAATATTAAAAAATTATCTAAAAATAGATAAAAATTATTTAACAAAAAGCAAAGGTACAACAAATGTTTTGCACGACGTGTTGGACTAAACTGAACTTAACCAGTCACTCTATTCTACTGAAAAGGTTGAGTTTACACGGGTACGCAAGACCAAAATTTTATGTGGGCGAGGTCAATTTTGCGAGGCCCCCCCTTCCATGGTGGCGCAATTTTACATAGAGAGAAAAAAATTTGGGTTGGGGGTTTTGGGAAATTTCTTTTTTTTTAACAAAGGTGAACAAAAAAAAATAAACTTTTCGTCCGGGGTCCGGGTGGTTAGAAAATGTTGTTGCTAGCCTAAAGAAAACAAATTTGGTATGTCAATATATTTATCGTTTTATAATGAATAAATTTTTAATTTTTACGTTGCGTCCGAGTTACACGTATTTGCGCTGCGCGAGGCTCCTGGGACCTTGAGGGCGTAGGCGGTGGCCCACGTCCCCCACGCCTAACGCCGCCTTTGGCTAGTAGAGTGTTTCGAGATGTAGATGTAGAGGGTAATCTAGTGCAAACTCTACTCTGCTGAGATTTTTGCCGGGTTTCTACCGGTAGAGTTACTCTACTCTACCCAGTACTCTACTAAAAATCCTACCCGTATAAATCAGCTCTAAGGGATCAAAAACCATAATATTTTAATTTTTCCCGAAAAAACCTAAATATCTTCTTTTTTTTGTTACTCCCATTAGAATCGTTTATTTTAATCAATTAGATATTTTTAGACATGTATTACATTTCTTAATACTTATAATTTGTAATCTATTGTTAATAAGCAAAACTTGTGTTTCCTACATCCATTCCTAATTAATTTCTGATTTAGAAATTAGATCTAGTTATAAAAATAATAATATTTAGTTTTAGAATTTTAGGACTATGTAAAAAAGTCCCAAGAGGCTGTGTTTATCCACTTTTCTAACAAAATTTCATACTTTGCTAATATTTTCTATTTAGATAGCAATATACTACTTTTAAAGTATTAAACACTCTTCTTGTAGATTTTTAATAAATAGAAGTCAGATTTTATGTTCAAGTATATATAAAATACCAAAGATCATTAATTTTCCGTCCCTATGTTGTGAATTTTGTATGTAGAATAAAAGTTTTTATTCTCGTTAACATATTTTTTTCAATGTTACTTATAGCGTAGGTATACTTGTGAATTAACAAAGTAGCTTGTCTTGGAAAGGCTGATTTTTCATATAGTATCGAAGCAATAGTAGAAATGAAAAAGTTAACACTATATTTTTTGTTATAACTACTAATAAGATAAAAAAACACTTAGAAATAAAATTACGAAAACAGACAATCGGTTTTCTATAAAATATTAGCTAGGTATATATATATAATATAAAAATACAGGGTGAGTCACGGGAAACGGATGTTTTTCAGGAAAGTATAACTCTGGAGATTTTTCAAAAGAAAATATTTTTGTTTTCATAGAAATAATCACTAAACTATGCCATTTATTGAATGCTTATGAGCGAAAAATTATGTCTGACAAATGATGGCCATTTTGACGAAATCATTTTCTTCAAACATTTCAAGCATTATTTGGCAAAAAGTGAGACATTGTTGATAATCTCGCTCTATCAACTGTTGGAATATCGTAATTTTATACGGGTCAAGCCCCTAGGTCTTTGTATAAAATTCGCTGTACAGTGTTTTGAATCTTCTAATTTGTGTTCGTGAAAATGGCCATCATTTGTCACACATATTTTTTTTCGCTCATATCATTCAATAATGGCATAATTTAGTGATTGTTCTTATGAAAATAAAATATTATATTTTCAAAAATCCGCCGAGTTATGGTTTCCTGAAAAACATCCATTTCCCGTGACTCACCCTGTATATTTAAAATTTATAACAAAAAATAAATAATAGCAAAATTTAATGCTTCCTCAAACATAATTATAGAAATATAATAATAATAATAAAAAGCATTTTGTCAAGTCATAGATAAAAAAAATCTATGTGTTTTTTTTTAATAATTCCAAATATTTCATGTATATTTAAAATAGTATATTTCAAAACCGCAATATAACAAATATGAAAATATCAGGTCTGTAAATATGAAACCGAAATTTTTTTTATAGAAAATACACATTTATTGTATGAAAATGATAAAAAATATTTTATTTAAAGTATTGCCCATTGCTAGCTATACATTTTTCCAATCTCTCTGGCAATTTGTCGATCCCTAGCCAAAAAAACTGTTGCTCTTTTGAGGCAAACCAATCATCGAGCCACTCAAAGCACTGTGATTTAACAAGAGCATGCACACTGTATGCTTCGACAAGCAGTTTTCTTCAAACGGTAACAGAAAATCAATGCTGTCGGAAAATCCTAGTTTTTAGGCAGAAAATTCCACATGTTCAACGCAATGAAAAAATGTGTATTTGTAAATATTAAACTTGAATTGTTTTGAGTTTAAATTTTTTGGTAAATGTAAAAACAAGAAAATACCACCAATAAAGCGGTTTCACAGTCACTCCACTGACAACTAGAGCCATTTATGGGCAAATTCTGGTTTCATATTTACACCCCCTAGTAAAAACAACCCTACTGCATAACATTTTCTAATAAACAAATAAAATGTATCTTTGGGCTGTTGAAGTATTACGTAAGCATATTTTCGTTGATTTTGAATGGCCTCGTTTAAAGGAAATTATACATACAAAAACCTGTGAATAATTATTTGAATTAACAAAAAACCCATCAAAAACAACTTAGCTGAAGATGAGACCATGACAGATCGAATTGTCAACACAAAAACCCCCCTAACCCGTGAATTTCATCCAAATCGTTAGAGCCGTTTTCGAAAAACCAATTATATATACAAGAATTGCTCGTTTAATATAATAAGAAAGGTAAGAAAACCGTATACATACTTTTAAGGCAGCGATTCTACGAACCAATATTGGTTTGCACTGAAAATATGCTAAATGAGGGAAAAATCATACAAACTTTAGCGTAGTTAGTTCTCCTAAAATAATATAACAATTTTATAATATTTTGATCGCGGCATCAATAGAAACCAATTTATTTGATCACAGTGTAAACAGGTTGAAAACGCTGCCCTAAGACATAAGATAAGCTTTTTTTACACAAACTTTTATTATATTTCTCATCAAAATGTTAAAATTAACAAGTGAGGGCGAATTTTAATATTGAAAAATAATTACAAATTGATAGTCTATATTTTAAATAAAATCAAATTCTTCATATGAATTTCCGGACCCCCAGTTCCCTTTGTCAGCAAATTGAACAGAAATCAAAGTCCCTCAAAAATATGCTAACGTAATACTTAAACGGCTTCTAAATATACTTCCACAGATGTTAATATTATAAATAATTTCATTTTTTAAATTACTAAAATAAAAAAATTATTTATATATATAAATATAATTTATTTTTAAATTAGAAGTAAGTTTTAAAACAAATATTCTTTCTCTCTTTTTTTAGAATATTGTATTAATATAATATATTTTATTTTTTGTGAATAAATAGACGAGTTTAATGTACAATTTTTCATTGATTTTATCTTTATTTTAAAATACATTTTACCTAATAAAATAAGTATTAAGCACAATCATTAATTCTCGTACACCATCCATGTTTTTTATTATTATTAAATTACATATTTAAAGGCCCCTCGACTGAGTGGTCATATTTTTTAGCTTTTTTTTAAAGCTATAGTACATACCCCCCGGCCCTCCACCAGCTTCAATCCGGCCCGCGAGAGATTTAGAAATTTCAAATAACGTGCAAAATTAAAACCTAAAACTGTATTCTTCAAATCATAAAGAGTAAAATTTTATAGTTTTAATGACTTTGATTACGTTGTACATATTATTATTTTCGAGTGGTTTTCGTAATTTTAATGCAAGTGAACGAGATCCCCAAGCTGGAGAAGATTTTTTCCTCCAAAAAGAATCACTAGGAATTTGGTTAGTGGGGTTTACGCAGTGGAAAGCCACGGATCGAGCCAGTTAGCTATTTTTATACTACACCACTTTCCCTAAGTAATATTTATACGAGGTGTTGATGAAGTATTTATAGTGAAAGAGGAATTACTGGCTTTACGGCCGCTACTAGGGACTACTACTGGAAAAGATATGTTTACTGTACTACTAGTGATATTGACCCCAATATTGATCATCTTGTTTCAAAATCAAGTCAATGCAGTGAAAACTCAATGTTGCCTTATTTCTAGGCGCGTCGACAGAAACCTCCCAAACATATCATTCAACTCAAACTCACTAGAATTCATGGATAAAACTTCAATGCTAGGCGTAACTCTAGGGACTGATCTTTCTTGGAATGACCATATCTCAACCACTGCTAAAGCTGCAGCGCTCAAGCTTGGTCTCCTATTTAGGTCTAGACGTTGTTATACTCCCAGTCAACTTCTTATACTGTATAAGGCTCAAATTCGTCCCTGTCTCGAATATGGCTCTCATCTGTGGAGGGGTTTCTCCAAGCATTCTCTTGCTACACTGGATGCGATTCAGAAGCGAGCAATTAAACTGATAGGAGACCCGAGCCAGAGTGTCGAGTGAGTTGGTTAGAGCCGTCTACCAACTCACTCGACACTCTGGCTCACCGAAGAATCGTTTCTGCCCTTTCCCTGTACTACAGATACTATCACGGTGTCTGTTCAGTCGAGCTGAAATCAATTACCCCCCCCCCTAAAGTCCTCTTTGCGAGAAACACGTGATTTTCGAACGCTCAGCACCCCTTCGCTGCCAAATTGGATAAAAGTCGAACAAGCGCTTTCGCCAACTCTTTTATCCCTATGAACTCCAGAGACTGGAACTCGCTCCTTGACACCATCTTTCCCGCGACTTATAATCTTCAGCTATTTAAGACCCGTATCCACAGATACCTTCGAACCCCGCCCAGCCCATAAAATTCTTTCTTCTTCTTTTCACGGTGGAGGGGCCAACCCAGGTCTTTAGGGGTTGCACCTTTTTGGTGTGACTCCTTCTCTCATCATTTTCATAAAAAAAAGTCTCTCATTAATTTTCAATTGATTTTTCCATCTTTTTTTTGTTAGTTTGCTTTTTATGTTTGATTATGCTAAGTATTATAATTAATAAATAAAAAAATGTGTGAATTTTTATCGCTATTTTATTCACTACTATCTACTTATTTCTTACCTGTGATTCCTGATTTCTTATCTGAGTTACCTCAGTTACCTTCTGTATTTCCTGAAGATGGGTTGATAGCCCGAAATATATATATTGAAAAAGAAAAAAATTTTTATATCTTTTAATTTTTTAATTTTAATGTGAAATAAGTGACCCAGTATCCTTAACTCATAGTAAATCCATATTAAATAAAATATCTATTTACTCTTATCTTTATTAAAGATGTTTCACCTTGCACCAACACCACAATCTCTACTGATTATTAAGTATTTTTTATGATATTTTTATAAATTGCATACTTTTTAACTATTTCTACAAAAATCATTTTTATAAAAAAATAAATAAAACCGACTTCAAAAAAATTAAATGCATCAAATAAAATAAGAATAATTCAAAAATAAAATTTATTTAGAACTAAACGACGAAATGGTTACTTCGATATTGAGTCATGCATTAGATCAGAAACAGAAAATAGATTGAAGTTTAGAAGGGAATAATGAAATACATATTAGGGCATTATTTTTAAAAGTGAATTATTTATTTATTTACTATTGAATGTTATTTTTTTTTTTGCGAAAATTGAAATTTAATTATCTATCCATGTGAAATAATCTTATTAGACTGAAAATATAAAGGCCTTAAACGAATATTTCAAATTAAATTTAGGAAAAAAAGATTACAAAAATTGTATAAGTACCATATATACAATTTATTGTTTTAATTAATTTATTTATTTATACCTACTAAATCTAAATGTTAGTATTAGTAGGACGAGCACCTACCTGAAAAAAAGAAAAAAATAATATTAGTAAAATATTATATGAATCTAAAATATTTTTTAAATAAATATTCGCAAAAAAATTATATTTTAAATATTTTCAATTTTATTCGATCTCTTTTAAAAACTCGAAAAAAGTAATTTCAAAATTTTAGAT
The DNA here is from genome assembly GCA_024734495.1 of Forficula auricularia. Classification (NCBI taxonomy): domain Eukaryota; kingdom Metazoa; phylum Arthropoda; class Insecta; order Dermaptera; family Forficulidae; genus Forficula; species Forficula auricularia. Next base: position 7,213,717 of record JALMQS010000816.1, on the reverse strand, counting down.
TTTAATTTCCTTATAAAAATACATTATTAAATAGATATTTTACCTTTTCAGCCAACGTCTCGTGCTTGGTCCAGGGAAGCTGACTCCACAGGAACACACTCTCTCTAAATGTTAGTATTAGTAGGACGACCACCTACCTGAAAAAAAGAGAAACAAAAATAATATTAGTAAAATAATATAGTAATTTTAAAGTACTTTTTATATAAATATTAAAATAATATTAAAATAATATTTTATTTATTTTAGGTGATCTTTTTAGAAAAACTCGAAAAGAAATTTCAAAAATTTAGAATAGGTATTTCTTAATTATTTCATTATAATAATAGAGTAAGTAGATATTAAATAGATATCTTATCTTGACAGCCAACGTCTCGTGCCTGGTACTAGGATGCTGTCTCCACGGGAACACACTCTCACTAAATGTTAGTATTAGTAGGACGAGCACCTACCTAAAAAAAGAAAAAGTATATTGGTTAATAATATAGTAACTTAAAAGTATTTTTTCATATAAATATTAAAATAATATATTGTATTTATTTTTTTTGATGTCTTTATAAAAACTCAAAAAAAGTCATTTCAAAATTTTAGAGTATATTAAATTTTATTATAAAAATACATTATTAAATAGATATCTTACCTTAACAGCCAACGTCTCGTGAATGGACCTGGAATGCTGACTCCACAGGAACACACTCTCACTAAATGTTAGTATTAGTAGGACGTGCACCTACCTGAAAAAAGTAAAAAAAATATTATTAGTAAAATAATATAGTGAATTTAAATTATTTTATATTTTTAATACAAATATTCTCAATAAAATGATATTTAAGATAATTTCTATTTTAGTTGATTATTTTAGAAAATTTTGAAAAAATTAATATGAAAAATTTAGAGTATTTCGTAGTTATTTCATTATAAGAATATACTATTAAATAGAAATATTACCTTAACAGCCAACGTCTCGTGAATGGACCTGGGATGCTGACTCCACAGGGACACACACACACACTCGCGAACAAGATAAAAGGATTTAATTTTCCAGGAAATAGGAAAATCAAATACTTCATCTAAATGTTAGTATTAGTAGGATGAGCACCTACCTGAAAAAGAAAAACATGTTATTAGTAAAATTATTTAGTGAATTTAAAGTTATTTTTTATAGAAATATTCGTGATAAAATTATGTATAATTTTGTGAAAATAATCAAAAAAGTAACTTGCAAAATTTAGAGTAATTTCTTATTTATTTAATTATAAGAATAGAGTATTAAATAGATATCTTACCTTAACAGCCAACGTCATGTACCTAGAGCTGGAATGTTAACTCCACAGGAACACACAGACAAGTAAAATTATATTCGCAATACATTTGGGTTTCGAAGGAATAAGAATTTGGGATAACACGGATTAAATTTGGATAGAATTAGGGATAGGACATGATTTTTCCTAATTCTATACAAATAATTAATATATGGGATGAAGGGTTGTTTATTAGTGAGGGCTGGAGTCAGCTGAGAGGGTGGATGAAGGTGGAGAGGCCATATTGTAACATTTACAATCGATGTTTCATCGACCACTGGCTGACACTCACTGCCCAATCTCCCTATCACTTTCCTCTTTATATACATTCCTGTCCCTCCAATTACCCCCCCACCACTGTCCCTTCCTCCTCCCCACTGTCCCTTCCTCCTCCCACTGTCCCTATCTCCCTCCTCAAATTCCTCTTCAATTTCCCTATCTCTCTCCCCCTTAAATAGTATACCCTTCGATAGCAATTAGCGCAAGCTATTCTTAGCTTATCTTCAGAGATAATCTTAATCGGATTAGTAATGTACGTCATACTATTTTCACTAATCACCACTAATTACTTAACCTTGATTACACCACACCTTTCGACTTTTACTGATCACTACTAACTACTTAACCGTGTTTAAAGCATAACACTTGACTTTCCCTTATCACTACTAATTATTTTCCTATAAAAAAAAAAAACAATAATAGATTTTAAATATAAATTTTAACATTTTTAAATTTTATGCAAAACTTTTGTCAAGCAATTTATGTATTTTACATGTTGCTGACCAAATGTTCCAACGGATAAGTAATGATAATAAAATCCTATATCATCATCACAACTCCTTAAATTTCTAATTAAATTATTCTATTATTTTTAAATTTAAAGGTTTTTTTGGTCACAAACTATTAAAAGACAATAATTTTATTTTATTATTATTATTTATTGATAAATTATGTTGATTAATGTCCATTATAATTAGTAGATTAAAAATTCAGTTTATTGGACAAAGTTTTTTTATTGAAGTTCTCTTCAATTTTTGTACAACGTTTCGTCTCTCTCGAGACTTTTTCAAGTACTCAATTGGCTAGAACAACATTGGTTGAAATAAAGATAAAAAAATGTTTAAGAAAAAATAAAAACCGACTTCAAAAAATTAAATGCAACAAATACAAAAATACACTAAAAGGTATAAAATAATTATTATCTTATTTAGTTACAACTAAACGACGAAACATTAACACGAAATTACTTTTTAAAGTCGGTGCCAAACAAACTATACCTACCATATAAGCGAGCGTACCCGCCAAACGTACTAAGTAAGATCCGTCGAGTGCGATTCATAAAAGGTATATGTTTGGCACCAACTTCAAAAAGTAATTTCGTGTTAATATTTCGTCGTTTAGTTGTGGCTAAATAAGATAATAATTATTTTATACCTTTTAGTGTATTTTTATATTTGTTGCATTTAATTTTTTGAAGTCGGTTTTTATTTTTTTCTTAAAAATTTTTATTTTTCTCTTTTTAGTGATGTTATTAATAGTGATTATATCATCAGAACTTGACCAAATTAATATGACACCATCCCCAAGACACCCCTTTCGGATAAAAAAAGAACCATCGAAATCGGTTCATAAACAAAGAGGTTAGGTCTAAACAAACCTAATAAAAAAGGTCTAATACCTATGAAAAAAATCGAAAAAAAATGGGACCAATCGGAAGCTAGACTGGACCCAATGCAAAAAAATTTTCAAAATCGGTTGACAATTGGCGGAGATATGAGGTAACATAGGCAAAAAAAAAAAAAAAAAAAAAAAAAAATTCAATCGAATAGAGAACCTCCTCCTTTTTTGAAGTCGGTTAAAAATAACTGAGACAGTAGAATTTTTCTTTCTAGATTGATACCATAAAACAATATAAGTATAGATGTAATTGACATGTCATAGATATAAACATTGTTTAGCTCTAATAAATGAACATCGAAAAAATTATATTTTTCGAGATAATAATTGTTTTGTCAAAATGTCTGTTAGTTAGTTAGTCTGTGCGTAACCATTTTTGTGGACGACCTAGCTCAAAAACTAGTGTGAATATCGAAACCAAATTTCACCCATAGTTTTGGTCCATTGATTTTCGTTTATTGGGCCACGCAGGTGGGAGCCTCCACTAACAAGAAATATTTACATAGTCGGGTGAATTTAATTACAGGAGTATTTACATAATTATAGGAATATTAACATAATATATTTACAAAAAAAATTTTTTCTTTTTTTTCTTTTTATATACAATTTCTAGCGCATGGCGATTTCCCTATAAGTTCTCCTGTTGAAGCTGTAAAAATTCATTAATGAACCCCTCATCGCCCTGAAGGTCATATCGCATTAAGTTCTCTGGGAAATTCCCAGGGCGACAAGGGAGGCACCGCTTTATGCCACCACACTCCCTTCCACGAGAGTGTGATGGCTTCAACTCTCACTGAACCCGAGCCCACCCCCAAACCTTGCCGCAATGTTGCTCACCGGACTGGAGTTGCCCTTATAATAATTGATTTTGTTTCTGTGGGCAATCCCCAGTCCGAGGAGCGCTGACACTATCTGCACATCCAGAACCCATACCGTCCCCGACCCGTCCTTCGCCAAGAGAGCTGATTAGATTTTGATGCATATCGACCCAAAATTAAGGTAGTTGTTCCGCCAAATGCGTTTTCGTAGGATTTTTCTGAAATTTAGATATATTATTATTGAAATACTTGTGCATCGATTGGTGGCAAAACGAAATTGATGAACAATACACTTCCGGAGATATTTAATTTCAAAAATCGATATTTTCGGGCTCTTTAGCATTGCACTATACGGGATATCGGAAAGTTTACATACATATTTAATTATAATTAAGAAACCCTTCGTACAATTTTTATAAAAAACTAAACCAACATTAAACAATAACCAATACATATTTTAAGACAAGTTTGATTCATAGTTACAACACAGTTTCTGAGATAATAAGGAATAAATAATGAAAAATGTATATAAAAAAATTCTCACTAAAAACATTTTGGCAACAGCGCATTTATTAAACCAGCGAAAGAGGGAGTAAAAAGTAGAAAGCGTGCCCTAGATTTTTTCAAAATTATAATTTTCATAAGATGTAACGTAGGCGTTGATTACATTTGTTAAAAAATAACAAAACGATATTTATAGAAATTTTTGAAAATATTATTATTTTTATTATTATTAGTTCACTCTTTAAAGTATATAAGTTTAATTTTTTTTCTGGATAAGGGTATGGCTAATCATTTTTTACTTTACCATACAGGGTTTTTTCCCTCATTCATTACCGCAACAGCTTTTAATCGTTTATTTAGAACTTTTTGATTAATAAATCGACCTTTAAAATGTATTTTATCATTCATTTTATCTGTCATTTTAATGTCATGTATAAAAATATTCAATCTCTTTCAATGTTGCCAAATTTCTCAAACGAGCACGGGATTGGCTAGATTTGGTACAAAAACAGCAAAAAGTGTTGGCCTTATGAACTATGAATCCTTATTGACTGTTCTATATACTTGAGCATTAACTTTTTGCTGGTATTGTCGCGAAACAACTACCTTAAGGGGGGTGGAGGTAGGGTTAAAAATTAAAAATCTAGGCCGTTTGAGAAAACTTAACCAAATTTTGTATACATAATCAGTGGACCCCCAGAAGTCTAAAAATGCAAAAATTAACCGCCCAAAATCGGGGGGTGGGGGTGTAGGGTCAAAAAATGAAAATCTTGGCCATTTACCAAACTCAACCAAATTTTGTATACATAATCAGTGGGACACCAGAAGTGTAAAAATGCCAAAACTACCCCCCCCCCCCCACATGACTATAAATAATTTTAGGGGCCAGGTTGTATGGTAAAGTCAAGTGGATGGCCACATCAGAACACGTCAGCTTATTTTAAGTTACTCCGATTATATTATTCTAACAAATATTAGTTTTTCATCAAGATGGCGAAAGTCCTTCAATGAAAAAAAAAAAAAAATAATGATCATATCCCCACCCTTTCCTAATCTACCCTATGTTAAAAATGTCATTTTTAATTGCAATTATTTCATGTTTGGTGTGGTAAATCGTCTTCAAATTTTAACAGTATGTGTATTATGCTTTTAGTTTCTTATATTCCAAGTTTCAAAGACTTCTTGAATTTTTGTATTTGTGAAAGAGCTACCTGAAATTCATAAAAAATATAATATAACATGGCAGTGATTCTCAACCTTTTTTTGTTGTGGCACACTTTTAACAATTCCAAAATTTGGCGGCACACTAAATATAAAATTAGTATAAAATAAATTTATTTACCTATAATATATTGACTGTGTTACTGTGTAAAATAGTTTATGATAATAATTTTCACTGTAAAATAATAATAATATGTACTATAAAGACAACATATTATGTTTATTGAGTGATTAATTACAAATTATTAATGCGAAATAACAACATTAAAAATTAAATTATGTGATCTGAATAGCTGAACTGAAAAAAATAATAGCTCATTAGATAAAAGTATATACAAAGTGATTTGTATTGTTTGCATTTCTAAAATTTGGCAGCACACTTTAAGAATTTCGCGGCACACAAAAAAGTGTCGCGGCACAGTGGTTGAGAATCACTGCCCTATGGCCTGCCGTAGGGATTTTTAAATGTTGTGTTTTTTTAGTTCCCTTTTTCCCCGCTAGAGTATATTCAGTTCGAAATCAAAATCCACCTGTGCTGATTACAAGTGTCTTAAATGTCAAAAAATGCCTTCTAAACACATAATATTTATTCCCTATTTATTTATTAATAAAATGTTCTCTTGATCTCTTATTTGAATATAATAGAGTAATTTTTTCTGAACAGAAAATGCATTCCCACTGTAAATATTTCTTTATTTTAAAATGAAGAAGTTCAAATTACCAATGGGTAGATTTTTTATATTATGTATATTTTTTACCTTCATGATTACAATTCTTATCTCTATCATTCCGATGACAACAGATCATTGTGAATATATATTATATTATATAGAAATTTATTTATTCATTAATACAAAAAAATACAAAATAAATTACATTAACTACACAGTCATAGGTATGTACCAAATTCTGACACTATAAGAACTAATACCAGTTGAACGTACGGCAAAATATATATAATGACGTAAAAATGTGATAATTTTTTAAATACGTTGAAATTGAAGGTTTTAATTTCATTTTGTTTAAGTTTGACCCATATCTACTCTTATTAAACGAGCAAAAATTGTATATTTATTTGTTTGTATATATATTTATTTGTTTGTATATATATTATTTGTTTATATATTTTGAATCTTGGTTCTATTTTGAAAACTACTAACGATTTTGATGAAATTCACGGGTTAGGGGGTTTTTGGGGTGACAATTCGATCTGTCGCGGTCTCATCTTCGACAAAATTGTTTTTGATGGGTTTTTTCGTAATCAAATTAATTATTCTCAGGTAGACAAATCCCATTCTTAGGGTTTTAAAAAAGGTTTCCCTTTTCCTTTTGTACCCAGGCAGACAATGGGTTGGCTTAATTCATTGTTCTAAAAGGCCTTGAAGAAGTATTGTGATTGTGGATTTTAACATATTTTGTTCTCCATAAACGTTAGAAATATTAATAAACGTTTTATAATTGTTTTTATAAAGAACTTTATTTATTTAATAGAATAAAAAATAATCAAGAATTTATTTAAAAATATATTTCGCATAAGCAGGTCTCAATTTTCTGAAAAAACAACACATTTTGATAGGTTTTATTTATTGACAATTGGATGAATAAAAATGAATCATATGGTTGAATCAAAACAGGTGCAGGAGGTGGGGTGTAGTGGTGGGGGATTCTGGGGTAGGGCGTGGTTTCGGGGGGGGGGTCAAGCGGGGTGGGAGTACAGTGGGCGAATACTATATATATTTGTATTTTTTCAATTTGAAAACGGCTCTCAAATAAAATCGACCTTTTTATCAGAATTTTAAATTAAAAATAATATTAAAATAAAGGTTTTAACTGAAGGAAGAAGTTACCGAGCATCGCTCAGTGCCTCCAGGTACTTAAATATATTATATTCCGCAAAAATTAATTAAATTCATTACATATTTTTGTATCAAATTCTGACATGAAAAATTTCGGTTGGTCCTAATTCTGACAATACGGTAAAGAATCATTTTCTTTTGGCCATCTCCATCCAAATTGTCCACATTTTTCCATTACACTTACTAATGCATTATCGTCATACATTTCTTCTACAATTCCGGGGTACATATCGCCCATATATTTGACGAGTACGTAGTCATTCATGTTGATTTGCAGATCTTCACAAGAGCTGGCGGAAAAGGAATTAAGCCACACGCATTTCAGTTGGTGAAAGAATAATATGTTTTAATTGACGACAAAGTAGATAAATGGACATACCTATTCATATCTATCTATCTATCTACTCTTATTAAACGAGCAAAAATTGTATATTTGTTTATATACCATATATATTTGTATCTTAGTTCTATTTGAAAGCGACTCTGATTTTGATGAAATTCACGGGTTAGGGGGTTTTTGGGGTGACAATTCGATCTGTCACGGTCTCATCTTCGACAAAATTGTTTTTGATGGGTTTTTTCGTAAACAAATTAATTATTCTCAGGTAGACAAATCCCATTCTTAGGGTTTTAAAAAAGGTTACTCTTTTACTTTTGTGCCCAGGCAGACAATGGGTTGGCTTAATTCATTGTTCTCAAAGGCCTTGAAGAACTATTGTGTTCGAGGGGTGAACCGCGATTGGAATTAGGTGTACACCTTCTTTGGAATTACTTTGGAATTCATTAGATAATCTATTGTTATCTATTGTCTTCTACTTGGAAATGAAAGTGGAAGTAGGTGTACACGATTTTAGGTCACGGTTCACCCTCGATTGTGATTAAACGTTAGAATTATTAACAAACGTTTTATAATTGTTTTTATAAAGAACCTTATTTATTTAATAGAATAAAAATAATCAATAATTTATTTAAAAATACAGGGTGGCGCAGATGGATCGGGTGGTTTTAAAATACTTGTCAAACTGTGTCGGGTGGTTTTAAAATACTTGTCAAACTGTCAATTTTAAAGGTATTGGATTGAAATAAAGTGCAAAACGTGTAGTTACAATGGAAGTTTATTAACAAAAAATTAGTAAAGTTAGTTTTTAAAACAACTGCACATACCGCTAGGATATCAATGCAAGCTGTACGCGCTCTGTTCCCTGGTGCGTTTGATTTCCCGTAATGGAGATCTCCATTGGCCCCTCGCTCACCGGACCTCACGGTATGTGACTTCTTCTTATGGGGCTATTTAAAAGCAAGGTGTGTGCATGAACAAACCCCGGACCATTCAGGAGTTGAAGGCAGCAATTCACAACGAAATCACATTAATTCCTGGTGATGTGCTTGAGCGGGCAATGCGGAACGTTAAGGACCGACTCCAAGAATGCGTCGCTCGAGAAGGAGGGCATTTGATGGATGTAATTTTTAAAACTAACTTAACTAATTTTTTGTTAATAAACTTCCATTGTAACTACACGTTTTGCACTTTATTTCAATCCATACCTTTAAAATTGACAGTTTGACAAGTATTTTAAAACCACCGATCCATCTGCGCCACCCTGTATCTTTCGCAAAACCAGGTCTTAATTTTCCAGAAAAAATAACATATTTTGATAGGTTTTATTTATTGACAATTGGATGAATAAAAATGAATCATATGGTTGAATCAAAACAGGTGCAGGAGGTGGGGTGTAGTGGTGGGGGATTCTGGGGTAGGGCGTGGTTTCGGGGGTGGGGTCAAGCGGGGTGGGAGTACAGTGGGCGAATACTATATATATTTGTATTTTTTCAATTTGAAAACGGCTCTCAAATAAAATCGACCTTTTTATCAGAATTTTAAATTAAAAATAATATTAAAATAAAGGTTTTAACTGAAGGAAGAAGTTACCGAGCATCGCTCGGTGCCTCCAGGTACTATTTATTTATTCAAACAATATTCTCCATTTCTTAATAATGTTATTTCAAGTTGAAGATGTCAGAATTGGAACATTTACCTTAATACATATGGATAAAAAAATTTGTTCATAACCGTAACCTACTTATGGGTTTTTGGTTTGCTCCCGTTTCTTCCATCTTTCTCTGGACTCTCATCTATTATCTTAATCTTCATCAGTAGTCTGTCGTCTATTTGTCCCCTTAAACCAAGGGTGTCAAACTCAAAGGCTAACTTGGGCCAAACAAACAAGGTTTAACTTCAATATTCACGTAGGTTTATTTCAAATAATACATTATAATAAACATATATCTACTATCTATTATATATATATATAATTATATATATAAACGAGCAAAAATTGTATATATGTTTATATATTTGTATCTTAGTTATATTTTGAAAACGGCTCTACCGATTTTGATGAAACCAACTCTATTAACAAGTTTTGAGGATGAGAAAACGATCTGGCTAGGTCTGGACCTCTACAAATTTCATCTTAATTGATCTTTTCTTAATTTAAGTAATTATTGATATATAAAAATCTCAATAAAAAAGTTTGTTTACTTTTTTCAATTATCTTTTATTTATTAATTGGTTTTTCAATTTTAAAACCCACTAATAGATTATACCAAATATTGTTATATACACTCAACAGTATAAAAAACCGGACACTGATTGACAAGGATTGAGACGGAGGAGAATAATGGAATTGGAATAATTATCGGAAAAGAGGTTTTTTCCTCTTATTAAAAACAAGGACTAAAAAGATGATCAAGGACAGTCGATGGTGGAGAAGTAATCTCCAGAGTCGAAGCTCAAATACAATGTATACATTAATTCATGTAAAATAATTGGTTTAATAATAAAACCGGACACTTGATAATTTTTATTTTTTATTTTTTGATAAAATGAATTAAAATAAATTTTCTCATAAATATAAACCGAATAATCAAAATATTTTTAATAATAATAGACATAATTTAAAATGTTAACACTTTCGATTAATTCATGGAAACTTAATATTATATAAAAAATAAAAATAAAAAAAACGAATTTCATGGAAATCGATCATTTATTCTTTGTCTTCGAAACTGCTCATACTTTTATCGTATAAAAGTTCATATACGAGACATAAAGAGACATTTTTTTAATTAATCATACTTTTTTTATTTTAATAGATAGCCGTTACAATTTTCTGTTTTTTAAAATCATATTTATTAAGCCAAAAAAAAATTAAAATACCATTTTCGCTTTAGAAATAATTTTTTTAATTACCTATCTAGTCAAAATATGGAAATATTTTTTTTAATATTGTATTTATTCATTTTATCTAAAAATTATCAAGTGGCCGGTTTTTTTTGCTTTTGAGTGTATTAGAATTTGCCAATTTAATTGATTAAAATTCCTCTTTTTAAAAAACATGGACTAAAAATATTATCGCAATCAAGTACAGTCGAAGCCTATTTCATGTAAAAAATTGCTTCAATAAAATTATTATTTATTTAATTGATTAAAAAACTCGATAAATTGTTATTTAATTAAAAAAAATAATTATACAAAATTTATTTATATACTTATATATATACACATAATCTGTGGACCACTAGAAAGCTAGAAATGCAAAAACTGGGTGCGGGTTGTGGATGGATGTGGGGGTAAAGGAGGTGCGTGGTAGAGATGAAGGTGCGTGGTGGTGGGGGGGGCAGGGGGTGTACTATATAAATTTGTATTTTTGGTACTTACGTATTAACGCCACCGCAGCTAAAGATTTGGCGCTTTTTAAATTTCGCCAATCTACACTCTAAAATTTTTGAGATAAATCAGTTCCCTCTGTCAAAAAACAACTTGAATAAGTTCGGTTTATGATTTCGGTTTGATTAGATAAAAAATGCGTTCCCAAACAAACCTTGCGGTGGCGTACGCGCATTTTTTATTTAATCGAACCGAGATCATAAACCGAACCTATTCAAGTGTTGTTTTTGACAGAGGGGGGAACTGATTTATTCTCTTTTATGATTTATCTCAAAAATTTTGGTGTAGATTGGCGAAATTTAAAAACCGCCAAATCTGTAGCTACGGTGGCGTTAATACGTAAGTACCGTATTTTTTTTAATTTGGTTACCGTGCATCGCTCGGTGGCTCCAGGTACTAATAAGATAAGATTGCTTGCCATCTTTGCTCTCCCCATCTCTCTTCTCCATAAATAATCTGGTGTATTTCTTGAGTCTCCCATTATCATTTTTATGAATGCACCTTGTACTTTCTCGATTTCGGGTCTTTCTTCCCAACCCCAAATTTCTTCCCCGTACACACCACTGATTTTATAAGTGTTTCGAATAGATAGAGTTTGCGGTTCACATCTTCAATTTTCATTAATCCCCATACAATTTTAATTATCCTCTTTGCCTTGTTCGTCTGGCTCTTAGTTTGCGAATATATTTTAATTCAGTTTTCTTTATCTCTTTGTTAATATATTCTCTTCTTTTTCCAGATCATTGTGAGTGTCTAGTCAAGCCTCCATTGGACTTAGCAGATCCCGAATCTCTCTTCAAACTCGCCGTTCTTGTGCCATTTAGAGATCGATTTGATGAACTTCTGGAATTCGTACCGCATATGCAACAATTTCTCAAAAAACAAAAAATATCTCATCATATTTTTATATTAAATCAAGTATATTAACCATTTATCATTTACTATTTATAATTTCAAATCTATATGAATTGAATACAAAAAATTAAACTTACTTACTAGCCCACCCTTGGCTTTTGGGCCATTTGGTACTCCATACAAAAAATTATGCACCCAAGTATATTATAGGTTTTACTTAGAGAAAGTGGTGTAGGTTTTAGGTGAAACATGATATTAATTAATAAAGTAAAGGGTGTACAAAAAATTGTGATCGCACGTTCAAATATTATTAGTTTTAACCTGTAAACTCCTGATGATGGACTAATAATCCGAAATATATTGAGTTCGTATAAACCTCTTTGAGTTTTATTTCATTCACTGTGAAACTACATACCCTTTACTTTATTAATTTATATTATAGGTAGGGTCAGGGCCGTTCCTGACTCATTGTGCGCCCTGGTGCAAGTTAGGTTTTGCTCCCTTTTCTGAAAAATACTAGAAAATAACTCAACTCGAATGGGCTATCTCTCGGAGTTGGCTCCTTTTTCAAACTAAATGGCAAAAACCTGACCTTCCTTAGCTGCTTTAAGTGGCTAGAGACTACTTGTTTTCAAATGTAATACATGAATGAACATACTAAGGGACAAAAAATAAACAAAAATAAATGATTTTGTGAAAAAAAAATGGAGTGACCCCTTTTCAAAATCACAGATTCAATTTAATCTTATCTCTCTTTATTACTTTACCATACAGAGAGGGTATGGTCAAGTAATAGTATCGTGCCTGAAAAAAGTGTTTTTTAGCTTCGTTTTCAAAATATCTCAAAAACGTCTGAAACTACATTGTTAAAAAAAATTGACGTTTTGCTCTACAAAAAAGCCCTAATAACTGAACGTCGAAAAATTATGTATATTTTACAAGATATTAGTGATTTTGTCAAAATGTCGTACGTTACCAAATTTTTTGTAGTCTTTAGCTCAAAAACTAGTGAATATCAAAACGAAATTTCTCATGTAGTTTTGCTGCATTGAGATTAAGAGCTGATTGAAATCGAACAAAAAATTAAGAGGGGGGGGGTTCTTTTGTAAATAATTATAAATTTTTTATTAAATTTCTCTATACCTTCCCCCAAACAAATTTTGACCTAGGTTTTCGGTCACTAGAGTTCGCCGCCCTTTCCCAACATGTTTTCGACAAAGATCTACATTATACATTTTTAAACTAGATTAAATTTGCTACAGTCTAAACAAAGTATCATCTTAATTGGATAATGGTAACCCGTGCCCTAATAGGTTAAAATTTTGAAAAACTTCAATTTTTTTTTTTGTTAATCGTATGTTTTCTATATTTGATTCAATCGCGAATCGAATGCAGGTGATTTTTGTCAAATATTAAGTGAAAATAATATCTGAACTTATATATTTCTAACTTGAAATAATGAAGTTAAATAAATTTATAATTTTCTCATTAATATATTAAAGAATAATTAACACATTAATGAGAATTGTTTTGATCGCGCTTTTTGAACAAGATATATATCGCGAGACTACTGCTGGTTGAAGCTATTGGAGTCTGCTGAGTCTTAAGTCTGGACCAAGAGAGTATGAAAAAAGATATGATCCATTTAGCTAATAATAACTAGACCTTGTTCAGAATGCGGCCTTGCGTTTGATCATTGGTCCACCTAGGTCCACACCAATCGCTGTTATGGAAGCGCAAACTGGGACGGAGCCTCTTCAGGTTCGCCGAGAGAGATCTGCACTCCGTTTCTGGGAGCGATGCAGATGAGTCAACCCCCACCAGTGGAACGACTACAAACAGGCTACAAACAGTCTGATTACCCAAAAAACTCCATTGACCATCCTCGGAGAGCTACAGGAGAAGTATGGAATAAGTGCCGGAACTCCGGCCCCTTTAGACCAAAATCACGAATTTTTTCTCCACCTGCCGGCGGCTGTTTACAATCTGATCGACCACTCACTGCCAAAACATTCAAGTCTGCAACCGGAACTAAGGACGGCGGCCCTTCAGACTATCATCGAGCGTTATCCGGAGGATGAGTGGATCCGAATCTTCACGGATGGCTCCTCCAACCCTGGTACTGGAGAGACTGGAGCTGGATACTACAGTCTCTACTTTGAGGGCTGCTTGGCGGTGGGAGCGCCACTTGGCAGCTACGACGGAGAGATCGCAGCAGTGGAAGCCGCGGCCGGTGTGCTGGCAGGAATGCGACCTCAAACTAAGGTCGTATTTCTCGTTGACTCTCATGCTGCAATCAGAAATCTGTCAACAAATAGCGACACCGTGTGTGCTCGTACCACGGACTGTAGAAGACTGCTTGATGGTGTCGGAAGAAAGGGATGGCACATGTTTCTTCAGTGGATACCTAGCCATGTGGGTATCAGCGGCAATGAGAGGGCTAATGCCTTAGCCAAAGAGGGGACTATACTACCCCAGCCTGTCTGCCTTCTTTGCAGTCTGCCAGAGCCCAGATCGTCATGGCGACGAGGCGTTGGATTGAGGAAGACCTGGTGGCCTCTTCGTCTGCCAAGAGCTGAGCGACCTTGGTTACCGACGGCCCTATCCGACGCAACCTACCCCGAGCGATCAGCGTGGCTGTCTTTCGAACGACGGGGCACGACTATCTTGCCTCGCACTTACATCGCATCGGGATACTTCCATTACTTGCGTGTCCGCTGTGTGGTCATGGGATCATGAATGCAGCACATCTATCCGACTGCCCGGCCTTGCATCACACTTTTGAGGATGAGGAGAGGGCAGAGTACCAAATGGCCCATCTATACTGGTCATCGCGTCGCCAAATGGCCCAACAGCCAAGGGTGGGCGTTGGCTAGTAAGTAAGTACGTATTTAGCTATAATCCAACGTCATTATTGCGTCCAGACTTAAGACTCAGCAGACTCCAATAGCTTCAACCAGCAGTAGTCTCGCGATATATATCTTGTTGAAAAAGCCCGATCAAAACAATTCTCATTAATGTATTAATTATTCTTTAATATATTAATGAGAAAATTATAAAAAAAATTTGTTGTTGTTTTATATTGGTGTACATGAGATTTCAAACTGTTTCGTATAAAAAAAAGCTTCTTCAGCACCTGTTTTGAAACATGAACAACCCTCTATCAGTATAAAATTTCTCTGGTTTATATCAATTCATTTTAAAGAACCTCACATTTAAAAATATAAAATAATAGTAGCTTGAGAAGCCCGCCTTATATACTGATGATTAATAATTTTGCCCTGGGACTTAATTTTTCTTTTATCCATATAAAGACATAAAATTATAATTAAATTTATATAATTTTTGATTTTATTTATTTATTTTAGGTTGACGAATTTCGTTTTAATCGTGCCTCGTTAATTAATGTAGGATTCCTATATACTTTATCGGAATATGATTACATTGCCATGCACGATGTTGATCTCCTGCCTCTTAACGACGAACTTTCCTATGCATATCCAAAAGACGGGCCTTTTCACGTAGCATCGCCTCAACTCCATCCGCGTTATCATTATCCAACATTTGTCGGTGGGATTCTTCTTATTAACAGGTATTATTATTAATCATTTTATTATTATTAATGATTTGATAATTTAAATCAGTCGAAAATTCATTAAAATTACATTTAAAAAAGTACTTATGATTCAATATTATTTAATTAGAACAGGAACGAGGCTTGATGAATCCGGTGGAAGATGGAATCTTCATCAGGTTGTTGATTTTTTTATTTGTTCATGAAACGTTTCGGCTTCAACTTGATGCCATCTTCAGTCTGTAATTACATTAACATTACATTACATTGATTTAGATGATTTATATCTTATAATTAAAACATAATGTCATGAAATGAGTGTTGATGAATTACATGATTGTATATTACATTTTAATGAATTATGATTTTTTTAACATACTTATATAATTGTCATGACATTCAAATGCTGTACAATATTAGGATTTATAACTAATTAACTAATACTAATTAATAACTATAACTAATTAATATTAGGATTTATAACTATAAAAATAACCATCAATCAAAGGATTCCATCTTCCACCGGATTCATCAAGCCTCGTTTCTGTTCTAATTAAATTAAAATTACAATTTTATTTCTATTCAAGCAATCTTTAGCTGAGGGGATTAAAATAGAAATATACCTGGTGAGTTTTTTTTCTTGAGACAGTCTTATAACTCAAAAACAATGCAATATATGAAATAAAGTTTCAAATAAAAGTTTATTTATATCAGGGAGGAACTATCCATTTGGGGCCAGCCACGTCCATCTTCTGCCAGCTCTCTTTTTATAAAATGTATTTACAATTTTTAAGTTGTTTGTTTGACAGAAGTGAATTAAACTTTCTCCCCTTTCATTTCTTTTTCCGTAACCATAGGGACCTAAAATATTATTTTCCTCTTCTATTCTTCTCCCCACCTTGCTATTAAAGTCACCCATTATTATTAATTTATTTTTACTATTATTTCGATTTTCTTCTATAATGTTGTTTAGTAGGTTATAAAAATCGTTCATTGACTGTTCTTCTGCCTCCGCTGTTGGTGCATATATTTGTAAGATTGTCAATGTACAATTATTCTTGTAGGCAATTTTAAGGAGGGCTATTCTGTCCGAAAATCCCCTAATCTCTAAAATATTTTTTTCATATTATTATTAATCATGAATCCTACTCCTCTCATGCCTTTAATCTGACCGAAGTGATAGAAGATGTAATCAGATTTCCAAAGAGAAACAAAGAGGTTGTCCTCTGCTTGATGCAAATAAACATACACACATATATATCGAGATGATATATCTGTATATATATTATTTATTTGTTTCAATATCCATATGATATCGACTCCATGAAAAACATTTACAATTGAAGAAAGACTGATGATGAAGACCAAGTCTTCGAAACTATAGTCTCAAACAAATAAATAATATATAAACAGATATATCATCTCGATATATATGTGTGTATGTTTATTTGCATTAAGCAGAGGAGAACCTCTTTGTTTCTCTTTGTGAATCAACAACTCTGCTACTCTCGGCAAAACAAAAACTTTTCAATTTAATCAGATTTACTTTGAATTATTCTTTCGTCCACTCTTTTAACTTCAGACAGGCCCAAAATATCCATTTTAACATTTTCAAGTTCAATTAATCTTTCTTCATCCTTTAGAGTTTAGACTACGTACATTTAGTGTTCCTATTATTAGTTTTTTAAATTTATTAATTTTATTTTTATTAGAATTAGAATTATTTTTAAATAGATTTCTTTTTATAGAATTATTTTTAATTAAATTCTTTATATGAATATTTTTAATTTTATTTGTCTTATTATATTTTACAAAATATTTAATTTCAGCATTGTTAGTAAATTCATTTTCTGAATTTTTGGATTTAATTGAATTATTTGAATTAATCGAATCTGTTGAATTAATTGAGCTAATTGAATTTATTGAATTTATTATATCATTTGGGAGGTTGTGGTCATTTATGCCCGAGTTGACCAGACTTACTGGGCAGGAGTCGAGATTGCGAGTTTGTATTTTTTTTGTATGTTCCAAGGTCCGAGTTCCACCGTCCTTATCCTACTTATCCTTTCTTTCATCAAGTCCTCTCAAGTCACCAAGAGATTCACTTTTATTTTGAAAAAATGTTGTGATTTTCCCATCATTTATTTTTATTTTCTTTCCTTTATTTCTAGTATTTTTATTAGTATTATCATTTAAACTACTTCTATTATCAATGATACCAGGATTGGAATTATCATTATTTGGGGAATTTATTTCTCCTAGAGGTCTTTTTTTTAGAGTTCCTATTATCCTTCAAATTATTTTGATTTTCTCTTATAATAAGTTTATCGTATCTAATTATGGCAAATTTTCCCTATTCTATAGCCTTAATTAATTTAGGTATCAATTCTTTTCTTTTTAATTGAATATTCTTCGGAAAATCTTCTGTAATATAATATTTTGTACTTTTTAAATTATTTTTATTCTTTAGGATAACATTTTTGTTCCTTAATGCTGTCATCGATATTAAAAACTGGATCTAGTTAGTGTGGTGCGCAGAGTTGGAGGGTCCAGGGTGGATGGGGTCCGAGGTGGGTGGTGTGGGGGCGGGGGTTGGGCACGGGTGCATGATGCGGGGGGGGGGTCAGGGGGCGTGCCTTGCACCTAGTCGTTAATATATATTAAAAATAAGAGTGGTCCCAAAATAGTCCCTTTAAGACTGAAGAAGCCTAAAAGTGATGCAAAACTTGAAAATTGTATTCATATTTTTGGAATAAATTTTTAATCTATTGAAAAAACACATTTTAAAAGAAAACTTACTAAATTCAAAACCAACTTTTCAAATTGCCTTGTTAAACGAACAGTTTGAGGTCTTTCCAGATGCCCATACAAAAACTTATATTTACACATTGCACCCTTGTTTTCAATAGTGCCATAACCTCATGAATGTTAATTTTGCAGGAGAGGCAAAACAAAAATGCTTGCAGTAGCGATATAAACTAATGTAATAGTGACGTTTGGGACCTCACGCGGAATTTACTGAAAATATGGATATGGCACTTTTACATCTTGTAGGAACCCTAATAATGTATACATTGGGCAAAAAAAGTAAATTTTGAAATTTTTAGGAATATGGTACTATTAAAACAGGGTTGTTCAATTAATTCTTAACTTCCCTTATCACATAGAAACAAATTTAATCATATCTTGTAGAACATTGTAGTACGTAAATTCTCTTGATTGTGATTTTTCTTTTTCAGAAACCATTTTCGAAAAGTGAATGGAATGTCAAATAATTATTGGGGTTGGGGCCTAGAAGACGACGAATTCTATGTTCGACTTAAAGAAGCTGGTTTAAATGTTACTCGACCGCAAAATATTTCCACCGGCTTTGAAAATACCTTCCTGTAAGTATTTTACAAAACCAAAATTAGTAGTCTTTGGTTTTTCACTGCGTTATTAGCTACCACCGAGGGGTGAACCGCGACCTAAAATCGTGTACACCTACTTCCACTTCCACTTTCATTTCCAAGTAGAAGACAATAGATGACAATAGATTATCTAATGAATTCCAATCGCGGTTCATCCCTCGGCTACCACAATACAATTAAAAAGTTTTTTAACCATGGGTAGCAGAGAATTAAGTATGAAAAATACATGGTGAGAGCAATATTTCCTAACGAGTGTGTAAGAGTGTAAGAGTGTGTAAGAGTTCCTCAGGTCTTCGGCAAAGTATCT
Organism: Forficula auricularia; assembly: GCA_024734495.1. Lineage (NCBI taxonomy): Eukaryota > Metazoa > Arthropoda > Insecta > Dermaptera > Forficulidae > Forficula > Forficula auricularia. The sequence continues at coordinate 7,194,467 of JALMQS010000816.1, read as the reverse complement.
AAATTTATACAAAAAAATTAATACAGCTTTTTAAAAAAACAATACATTAAATAAGAAATAATAATAATTAAATACAGGGTGGGGCATAAAGATCTACCACATTTTGAAGAGGTATAAAAAAAAATTAACTAGAAAAAACAATATATTTTTAAAAAAGAATATAAAATAATTTTTTTTTAATTTGTTTTAAACATTATCAGACAAAAAGGGGGGGTCAAAAATGAACATTCTAGCCCTTTCGACCAAACTAAATCAAATTTTGTATACATATTCTGTGGGCCCCCAGAAGGCTAGAAATGCAAAAACTAACCAAATTTTGTATACATAGTTTGGTCGAAAGTGCTAGAATCTTCATTTTTATTTAACATATAATAATTATTTATTATAATATTATTTTTTTCAATTTGCCAAACTTTTTCTAAACTACTTAACTCTGATTAATTTTTGTTTTAAAAAAATTATTTTGTTGTCCCTCAACAGGCACGGCGGAACGATCTTGAGGCCAGGGGGGTCAAAACTTGGAAAGTGGTTAAGCCTACCGGGGGGGGGGGGATCTGGGGGTCACTCCCTGGAAATTTTTAAACAAATTAGTACAATTTAACCCATCTTTAAGCAGTTTGTAGCTGTGGTTTTATTGAAAACTAAAAGAAAAAAAAGAGTTCAAATTTTTATTTGTATTTATAATATGCTTGAGGTTAAAAAAGAAATTAATTATCAATATATACTTATATTATTCTTAGCAAATATGACTAATAAACTTATGTAACTAGGAAAACAAAACCTCTGTTCATCAAAAAAAAAAAGAATTAATTAAGAAACTACCGATAACCGGTAATTAATGTTCAATAAATTGGACAATAAATTAATCTACAATCAAGAGTTCATTGGATTTTGCCGAATATTGTAGCTCTTGTATAGGGTTGGTGGAGTGACAGGTTCGGGAGCGGGGGTGCGGTGCGCGGGGGCGGTATGGGGCGGGGGGTCCAGGGCATAGCGGGGCTGGTATGGGGGTGGGGTGACGGGGTGGTTTTTATCAGAATTTTAAATTAAAAATAATATTAATATGTAACTTTTAACTAAAGCTAAAGGCTGAGCATGCTCGGTAGTCAAGTACTTAATTTATAAAATGTACAACACTACGGTGCAAAAAATTCGAGCCACCAATAAGAACTTTATTAAATAGTAAATCATTTTTAATTTTTTTACAAATAACCATACATTTACTGAAAAACGGCTTATTGCAAGTGAATTTGCCACTTGTCGTTGACTTATCCCTTGATTAATTAGGCAGACAATTTGAACTGCTTGAACTTCAGAAATATCCATTTTGTATATTTTATCTTTCTATCCATTGAAGCTTAATTCAAAATGATTGATATTTTAAATTGAATTTGATCTTTTATTAAAACTTTATTTAAATGTAAAGTGATATAGAGAAAGTAGGATAATTTGTAATTGTATCTTTTAATTTAATTTTACTTGTTTTTACTATGAAATTCAAAAATTATCACCCATATTTATTGAATATGTTAGTTTAAAAGAGTTAAGGTAGTTGTTTCTGCGACAATACTAGCAAGAAGTTAATGCTGGAGTATATAGAACATACAATAAGGATTCATAGTTAATAAGCCCAAACGTTTTTGCTGTTTATGTACCAATTCTAGCCAATCCCGTGCTCGTTTGACAAATTTGGCACCATTGTAAGAGATTGAATATTTTTATATTAAAATGACAGATAAAATTTCTATAAAAATCGTTTTGTTATTTTTTAACAAATGTAATCAACGCCTACGTTATACCTTATGAAAATTATAATTTTGAAAAATCCTAGCTCATGCGCGCTTTATACATCTTTCGCTGGTTAAATAAATGCGCTGTTGGCAAATTGTTTTTAGTGTAATTTTTTTTTTATACAATTGGATGTTGATGAAAGCAGTCCACGGTGGTTTGTAAAAAATAAGACTATAGAGGTTTTATTATTTTACATTTATTTGTTAAACCGACGTTTCGGAGATTTATTCTCTCCTTCTTCAGGGTAACAAAAAGTCAATGAAAGTAGTTCAAATCATAATTACTTTCTGTCTCCTTTGACAATGCCAAAAAAACATTATAAAAAATTTTCATCTCGAATAGAAATAAAGTAAAAAGCAATTGATGATCAATATGTTAATCATTTTTTTTATACATTTTCATTATTTATTCATTATTATCTCAGAAACTGTGTTGTAACTATGAATCAAAATTGTCTTAAAATAAATATTGGTTATTATTTATTGTTGGTTTAGTTTTTTATAAAAATGGTAAGAAGAGTTTCTTAATTATAATTATATATGTATGTAAATTTTCCGATATATGTATAAGAGTCTGAAAAACTCGATTTTTGAAATTTAATATCTCCGGAACTGTATTGTTCATTAATTTCGTTTTGCCACCAATCAATGCAGAAGTATTTAAATAATAATCTGTATAAATTTCAAAAAAATCCTAAGAAAATGCATTTGGCGGAACAACTACCTTAAAGGGACGACAAATAATCTTCAATAGATTTCTTTCCTTTCTTTTTCTGCCATATCTAATGGAGTTTGATTCAATACATTTTTATACCTCCTATCTGCCCCCTCTCTATTAATAATTTCACTACTGGCAAGTGATGCTGCATAACTTCTATAATGTAGTTGTGTGTATTTGCCTTTATTTTGATGAGTTGATGTTCACCCCCTTGACCAGCAACTCTTCTACTATATGGACATGACTATACCAGGAGGGAAACATTAAGGGTGTTGCATTATTAAAAGAATCCTCTGCCTCCAAATTCACTCCTTTGGACAACAGGGATTTTAAAATGTCTAAATAACCATGGTGGGATGCAAAATGCAGAGGAGTCCAATTAGCAAACTTTCCAATCCTTGCATTAATAGAGGAGGGGTCTTTTGAAAGCCAATAGTCTGTTTTATTGGTGAATCGATTTTTTTGCACCGTAGTGTATATCTTAATTTGTAAAACCGTAGTAAAATTTTTTTTAATTGTCATTTTCATTTTAGCCATATCCATGATAAAATTAAAAGAAGACGTGATATGAAAAAGTGTTTCAACCAACAAGAGGTTACCCGAAAGCGTGATCGTCGAACTGGATTAGCCGATGTCGCCTATGAAGTAACTTCAATTCGTCCCCTTACAATTTCAGGGGCGACAGCCACTGTCGTTAATATACGACTCATCTGCAATCGTACATCTACCCCGTGGTGTAACTGTGATACTATTACTCCTTCTACAGGGCCTACGCATATTTCCTCAAAATTATCTACGTCAAAATCTTCCTCGGGTAGATGACAATCCACTTTTAGTCAATTTATAAATTATTAACTCTCTTTCACTTTCTCTATATATAAATATATATTAATTGATAGGAATGATTTAAATTTTTAATTTCTATTTAACTATAATTTGAAAAAAAATATATTATTATTAATATAAAAATGAAAAATATTTTTTAAATCCGTTTATATTTATAATATTTAGTCTATTGATGTTCTTCTATGTGTATTTAACTTTTTGAATTATTATATATATGTTTATCTTTTCAAGTTGAAATTAATGATGCATCAAAATGATTTTTTTTTAATTTAAATTATCTTTTACAAGGTATATTCAGTGGCGGCTCGTCATTAATGACTAGAGGGGTCAGGTCCCACCAAAAGTAATGGGAACCAAATAAGCATTTATTTATTATTATTATTATATCGGCGATTATTTTACGTCTGACTCCGCATTTCTCATCCCGTTTATTTATAATAAAATAAAAAAATACAAATCTCTATAAAACAATCTTGGAACGTTTATTTTGAAGAAAAAAACTAAGTTTCAAAATAAACGTTCCAAGAATGTTTTATAAAGATTTGTATTTTTACTTTATCCAATGCGAAGCATGGGAATAGTATTATAATCGGTCTCGCGGCAAGCGCGACTTCAAAGGATCCTCAGATAAAGACTACGGAACCCATGGACTCAATTAAAGTCACAAATTGTAGTATTCAATTAGGTTGAATTTTTGCACGTGGCGGTTTTGCCAAAAATTACATGGGGTCTTGTCGAGAGGCCAAAAAGTGCGATTTTTTCATTTAATGCGTGCGGATGGATGGATGTTATCGTTTTTTTGGCCCACGATATTTTCCACACCGTTGCACCGATTAAAATGAAATTGAAAACCTACCATTAGTTTAACAAAATGAAGCGCTGATTAGCTTTTGGTACATATCGGCCCACAAACATTAGTACTTTATTTCAGTACTTTTTTAGTTTTTTCTAAATATCTTGAAAATGACTTAACCAATTTTGATGAAATTTAATATCCTAATTAAGTACCGTGGGAAACACAAAAAAGGTTAAATAAAGTTTCACACTTCACACCTTCACATTCGGTATTAGTTGGTGGGTCCACTACCCTCTAGGACGTTCTCCCACCTATTCTGCCATCTTTGAAATAGCCATTCTCTATTCATCGGTCGCGATGCTGGTTCAGCCCCAAAATTGTAGGATCTTTCCGATACTAATAGATCAATTGGGGGCACCGAGGCAAGAACTTGGATTGCGACTGTCGACACGGTTCTGTATGCACAGCATACTCTAATAAGGGAGCTACTTTGAGTTCTCATCAAGAGGCAGTTGTACTTTTTGGTCTTGAGTACGTCTACCCACACTGGAGCTGCATATAGAATCACTGAGGTAACCACGCAGTTGAGGACTCCTTTCGCTCGTGCTAGGGCCATTTACATTTGGCATTATTCTTTGTAGTGCCATTGCACTCCTACTCGCTTTACTAGCTGTCTTGATTATATGTTGACCCTATGTTAGACTTCCGTCGATTATGACGCCCAGATATTTGATGTTGTTTTTTGGCTGCATTGGTATTCCCCCTACATTTACCGTCATGTCAGAAGTCTTTTTCTGTCCAACCAGAGCGATTATTTCTGTCTTTTCAGGGGCCAGCTCCAGTTGCCTCTCCAAGAGCCACTCACCTATGTTCCGGATCATCTCCTGGGCCTTCAGGACTGTTTCCTCTTCTTTTTTATCAATAACCAGTAACATTATGTCATCGGCATAGGCTATTTATTGTTCTGCAATCTCTTGGGATGCTTAACTTTAATACCCAGTCATACAGAATGTTCCACAGCAAGGGTCCCAACACCGACCCCTGGACACCGCATGAGACACTGATGGACCTGTCATCAACAATTATGTATCTATCAGTGAAATAGTTACATATAACTCCTATTAGGTACTGGGACACTCCTCTGTTTATTAGATCGTCGATGATGTGCCTCCATGAGGCCGTGTTGAAGGCATTCTTTATGTCAAGGGCTATGCCTAAGCATAGTTCCCTGTGCCTCCCTCTCCCCTCGATTGCACTACGCGCAATTCTAGTCACTTCCTGGATCACGTCTACTGTGGATCTGCCCTCCCTAAAGCCATATTGATCGTCGGATAGTCCACCTCGAGAATCAATTTCAGCTAATAGCCTGTCACCTCTCATGTCCCCACACTAAGAGTGTCTCTCTGCATGCTTCCTGCAGGGAACCAATAAATGAGTTCACTTCTTGGGCATCTAATTCGCTTAGCCTTGTTTTAATATTTTGTTCTAGTTGTGACGCTTTGTCAGGCAGATACTTCCACCTAGAGAGACCCGTATTATGGCTAGGCCCGTGAACGTCCATCTTGGGTGAGCCCTGTATCGTGAACTTGACCAGGTTGTGATCGCTCAATGATTAAATATCCTCAACACGCCAATCCAGGTTCCCGTTTGACAGGCCTGCTGACGCAAATGTGACGTCTATTATACTACATTGCCCTCTTATGTTGAACGTTGGTACATTTCCTACATTAACCACACTTAGCTGTTGCGAAGCTAGCCAATCACATAATAATATTCCTCTAGTGTCCTCGTACTGAGAACCTCAAAGAAAACTTTTGGCATTAAAATCTCCTGCCACTAAAACCTAGTTATTTCCTTTATTCGCAATTATGTGTTGCGTCAGCTCGTTCAGAAACACTTCGTATTCCACCCGTGTTGAATTAGGCGATTTGTAGCATGAAAATATAATAATATCCTCTTCGATTACCCATACAAACCCCTGACCTTTGCCGTAGTTTTTTATTGTTTTATTATAGACCTTTAAGGCAGCATCGATTTGATCATCAACCATCCATTCATCATTATTCTTAACAAGATTTTTATTGGGTTCGCTGACTATTAATATATCTGATTTACAGATCTCTCTTGTATGATATAGGAGGCTTTGTGCCTCTCTAGACCTGTTGAGATTGATTTGTAGCACCCTTATATATAGCCTAAATCTACTCAAAAAACTGAACAACTTTTATAAGAACTATTTTTTATACGACATCAAATAAAAATTTTTTTAAATCAATTAGATCTAAAAAAAATCCAAAAAATAATTATTCTTATTCCCCCCTTGATATAAATAAACTTTTATTTGAAACTTTTTTTCATATAATGCATTGTTTTTGAGTCTCAAGATAAAAAACATTATTACATATTATATTATTACATTAAAACAAATTTTAATTGCCAGATGACTTCACAGCGAGCTAGAAAGAGAGAGAAGATGTGCGCATGGACATACCTTATAGACGAGCTGGGAACTGCCGACGCGTCAGATCTTTTAACAGTCGGCAGATCGGATGTTGTTGCAACCTCTGACTGATCAGAGGTTGTTCGTTTCTCTCGGTTGAATTAGTTGGAGCTGTTTCAATATCCGCCGAGGAGCTCGTGCTTGACATTAGGTTACTCTTGACAATTTGTTTGTTTTTTTTAATTTCGTTTCTCTTGGTTGAAGTAGTTGGAGCCATAAAAGAATTTAGTCTTTTTGATTTTAAGTCGATTCTTCCACGTTAGACGAGCTGGGAACTGCCGACGCGTCAGATCTTTCAACAGTCGCCGGATCGGATGTTGTTGCAACCTCTGACTGATCAGAGGTTGCATCCGCCAACGCATTTTTTTCTGTTTGCAGATTGGCCGAGCTCGTGCTTGGCCTTTTTTTGTTTTTGTTCTTTTTCTTTTCAATCCTGGAGACTAGCCTGTATTATTATTATTATTATTAAGCCTTTATTTACAATAAATTGATTGATACAGTGTATTTAAAACATATTTTTTAAACAAACATTTTTATAATATTGTTGAGTCCATTATTGGGCATAGGCCTCTCCAACTTCTTTCCATAGGTTTCTGTCTCTTGTTATTCTACTCCACTCGTTCCCTGCAAAATTCTTGATGTCATCACTCCATCTTGCGTTTTGTCTTCCTTTCCTTCTTTTCTTGTCTATGGGACACCATTCTGTCACTTTTTTAGTCCATCTTCCGTCTTCCTGCCTATACACATGACCTGCCCATTTCCACTTGAGAGTTTTTATAGTTGACACGATATTTTTTATTTTTGTTTTATGATAAATAGTTTCATTTCTTACTCTGTCCTGTTTTTTAATTTCTAAAATGCTTCTTAGCATTGCTCTTTGTGTAGTCTCCAGCTTGTTGTATAAATTTTTAGTAATGGACCAGGTTTGAGAACCATAAGTCAGAACTGGAGTCACGCAGGATTTAAAGATATTTATTTTTGATCTTAAGTCTATACTTTTGTTTTTCAATATAAATTTTAGTGACCAGAATTTATTCCATCCTAAATTTATTCTTCTTTTAACCTCTTTATTTGATCTTTCGTTGAAACTTATCAATTGACCCAAGTATATAACGTCTTCTTGATATTTTATCATTGTTTTATTTTCTTCTAATATGATGTCAGTCTGTGGGCTAGAGGATATAAACATTGATTTTTTGAAATTTAGTTCCAAACCCATAATTTTTCCTTTTTTAATTATTTGGTTTATCATTTCTTCTATTTGGGTCCTCGACGATGCTATCAGTACCAAGTCGTCTGCAAACCTCAAGTTATTTAAATATTCACCGTCAATCTTTATACCCATATTACACCAGTTAAGTTCTCTGAACATATTTTCTAATGCGCAGTTGAAAAGCGCTGGTGACAATGGGTCTCCTTGTTTCACTCCTCTTTCGATCAAAAAATATGGACCATTGTCTTCTATAGTTATTCGTGATTCTGAATTTTTGTAAATATTTTTTATGAGGTTAATATAATTTGTGTCTATGCCTTGGGAGTGCATTGATTTGAATATATAGTCGTGTTCAATTGTGTCGAATGCTTTCTTATAATCAAGAAATGCAATAAATAGATCAAATTAGTATTCTTTAGATTTTTCTATCAATTAGTTAAGGACCTGTAATTGATCGGTCGTCGAGAAGCCATTCCTGAAGCCTGCCTGTTCTCTGGGCTGATTCTCTGTAAGCACTGGTGCCAGCCTGTATTAAGAGGTGAATAACTAGAGGTTGCCATTAATAGTCATAACATCAAAAATGGAATGCAATAAGGTTATTCCTCTACTATTAGATAAGAATCGATCGTTATTTTTGATTCTAAGCCGATTCCTCCATGTCTTTACCAATGGTTACCAATAATAACCGAAATGTCAAAAATCGAATGTAGAATGGTTATTCCTCGACTGTTAAATGAGAATTGATCATTATTTTTGAATTAAAGTCAACATGAACTGCAAATTGCAAGTGATATCTGATTAATAATAAAGGAATAAACTTATTAATATTTCAAATGTATTTGGATAAAGTTTAGCAACGATCCGTTGCAGTTTATTTTATTATATTAAAACAACCATTAATTAATTTTTCTTTATAATTTAATTTTATCAATTATTTGTTCGTGATTATTACTTTCAGCGTGATTATTGGGTCACACTCATAGCAGGCCGATTTGTGTTTCTCCATCTCGTATAGCTTTCTACCAAACTTTACCCTCTCTCTTCTGACAAATATCTACTTCAGCCCGAAGCAACTGAGTGCGCTTATCAATACTAGGGGACACTTTACGCTGGCCCAAAAAATTAAAAACGTTCACTCCACAGCCTTGCTAATATACCAGGTGTATGCATATGAAATGGGCCTTTTTTATGAAAATAAAACACTTTGTTTTAAATAGGATAGAAAAAAATATTTTATTCAAAGTACTCTCCATCACTTTCTACATATTTTGACCACCTTTCTGTCAATTGGTGCATCCCCTTCCAAAAAAACGGCTAGTCATTGAAAGAAAACCATTCATTGGCCCATTTTTCGACTTTTTCGTAAGTTTTGAAGTGCTGCTCTTTAAGTGCGTGGCCCATCGATGAAAACAGGTGGTAGTCGGAAGGAGCCAGGTCTGGTGAGTAAGCCGCATGGGGTAGCAATTCCCAGTTGAGTGCTTCCAGCGTATCCTGAACCGTTTTTGCTTTATGTGAAGGAGCATTGTCATGAAGGAAAATCACTTTATGTTGCCTTTTTTGATATTCTGGCATTTTTTCTTGCAATGCACGGTTCAAATCAATTAATTGTTGTTGGTAGCGTTTAGCATTTACTGTTTCAGACGGTTTCAATAGCTCATGATAGACGACACATTTCTGGTCCCATCGTCATCGTTGAAACCATATTTTGCATGTTGCTAATGATTGTGCCTGACTATCATATAAGCTTCTTCAAGAATTCGTTGAGTTTTTGCCTCGTTTTTCTTTAAATAAGCAAAATTGTAGAGCAAATGTTCCGCAAACTTTTTGTGTTCAAGGTACACCTACCAAATCAAGAAATTTTAGAGGAACACCAAAGAAATAAAACAATGTTTATTTAATGAGAAATGTAAGCCTGCTTAACTGAGCACAGGCGATCAAAATTTGGTACAATCGTTGATAAGGCTGCTCTCATCTCTTGCTGCTCATTTTTCCGAGGCACACTCCCTAATGACCAAGGTATACCAGTGTGCCGTGGCACACACTTTGCAGAACACTGTTGTAGAGGATGTAATTTTTGACATTTTCGTTTTAAAAAAATTTGAAAATAACCATCAAAAATGGGGGAGGGAGGGTCAAAAATGAAAATTCTAGCCCTTCCGACCAAACTCAACCAAATTTTGTGTACATATTCTGGGGACCCCCAGAAGGCTGGAAATGCATGACTTTCGGGATGTGTGCTAATCACACTATAGTATGGGATATGTTATTTGGGTTCTGAAATCATTTTCCAAAATAGTCAGTAGGTGTTAGTATAAGGGTCTAGCTGAAAAATGCGATTTCTGTTTTCTGTAATTTCTTAATCTTTGTGTTCCTAGACAAGCACTTTTTATTATAGATGTTACATATTCTGAACAGGGCCATATTACTACACACCGATCACGACGCCTCATTTATGAGGCATACGACATAGAATTAGACATATTCTCCCATATGCTCTTATATTTCTCTAGGCGACTTCTTTTTCCATTTCTTTCCATTTCTCCCGTTCGAGGATTTCCCCTAGATATTTTTAAATTGTGGGACTCATTCAATTTTTCCGTATTTTGTGTCCAGAATTTGGACATCACAATTTGAGCAGATGAATTTCGTATTTTTCAAATGAGATCTGTAAGCCAACTTTTCCAGCGCATTCACTGAGAGTTTCCAATTGTTTAATCACTGTGGCTTCATCCTCTGATAGTATGGCTAACTCATCCCAATGAAATTATATTATTAAAAAAAAAATTATTTATTAAATAGAATTTGTCAACTAATGAAAAATTTCAATTATTACTAAAAAGATGAATAAGTAGAGCCATTTATAACTCCGATAGGGACAAAAATCACTTAATAAGCTGACGTGTTCTGATGTGGCCATCCACTTGACTTTACCATACAACCTGGCCCTTAAAATTATTTATATTCATGTAGGGGAGGGGTTAGTTTTTGCATTTTTAGACTTCTGGGCTCCCACTGATTATGTATACAAAATTTGGTTGAGTTTGATATAAGGGCCTAGATTTTCATTTTTTGACCCCCCCCCCCCACCATTTGGGCGGTTAGTTTTTGCATTTTTAGACTTCTGGGGTCCCATTGATTATACAATTGATGATACAACATTTGGTTGAGTTTGCTCAAACGCCCTAGATTTTTAATTTTTAACCCCCCTCCACCCTCCTTAATTTTGGGTCGATATGCACCAAAATCTAATCAGCTCTTAATCTCATTGAACCAAAACTACGTGTGAAATTTGGTTTCGATATTCACACTAGTTTTTGAGCTAGCTCGTCCAAAAAAATTTGGTAACGCACAGACTAACTAACAGACAACCCGACAGACTAACAGACATTTTGAAAAAACAATTATTATCTCGAAAAATATAATTTTTTCAATTTTCACTTATTTGAGCTTTTTTGTAGAGCGAAATTCCATGGTTTCGCTCAATTTTTTTAATCAAAATAGTTTCAGCCGTTTTTGAGATATTTCGAAAAAAAGAAGGAAAAAACCACTTTTTTCATGCACGATTACAATACTTGACCATACCCTGTATGGTAAAGTAAAAATGGGTACTTTGAGGGCCCTCTCTCAGTCATTTTAAACCGAAAAAAATTAAATCGAATTTTACTTTAAAAGATCTTAACAGTGATATCTCACACATCATGATAAAAAAATATATATTTTTTTATTTTGGACCCACAAAAAAATCGACATTTCCCAAAATAATCATCAGATGGAAATTTTAATACAATGCACGCCTGTGTTCTCATTTTCACCAATCTTAAATCTTGCCCCATTGACAAAAATGACCATGAGTTGCCACTGGGTATATTTTTTGATGCAATTACTCTATTTACCAAATACTATACTTATATAAACTAAATAAAATACAAGAATATTCTAAAAAATTTTAATCAAATCTTTTTCATAAAGATATTTTATCTAATATAATTCTAATTTAAATTATTTTATTCTTGATTTAGTGATCTTTGATTAAAACAAAAACAAATCCGTTTTATATTATACAATCTTCTCATTTTAAGGTCAAATCATTATAAAAATTTTTTAGAAACAATCAGATATATATGTTTCGAGTTTTTTCTGAATCCATCATCACTTGTAACTAAGTGGATGAGGCAGTCCAAAAAAAGAAGAAGAAGATAATTTACACTATCTTTTTATTCAATGGCGAATTCGTATAAATGAAAGCAAATCTACGCATATTACATTTACAAATAAAAGATGTACGTGTTCACCAGTGTATATAAATTCAAAAATTATCCCCAACACTAATACAGTGAAATATCTAGGTCTGCACCTTGACACTTGGAAGGAGCACATCAAGAAAACAAGAAATGAAACAGCTTGCCCTGAAAACAAAAGTGATGATTTATAAAGCCATCCTTTAGCCTATTTGGTTGTATGGCTGTCAAATATGGGGAACAGCCAGTGAGTCCAACTTGAGCAAGATACAGAGAGTGCAATCAAAAATTCTCAGAGGCATTACTAATGCCCCCTGGTACATAACAAATGAAATTCTACATAAAGATCTAGATGTACCGTCAATCAGAGAAGTCATATACAACCAATTCGATAAACATCAAAGGAAACTAGAACAGCATTCAAACACATCGGCCATTGTCCTATTGGACAATAGCCAGACTATCAGAAGAAGAAGAAAATACCACATACTTGATACAGAAGAAAAGATGTTGACCTTCAAGGAAACTAGAACATCATTCAAACACATCGGCCATTGTCCTATTGGACAATAGCCAGACTATCAGAAGAAGAAAGAAATACCACATACTTGATGCAGAAGAAAAGATGTTGACCTCAAGAAACTAGAACATCATTCAAACACATCGGCCATTGTCCTATTGGACAATAGCCAGACTATCAGAAGAAGAAAGAAATACCACATACTTGATACAGAAGAAAAGATGTTGACCTTCAAGGAAACTAGAACATCATTCAAACACATCGGCCATTGTCCAATAGGACAATGGCCAGACTATCAGAAGAAGAAAGAAATACCACATACTTGATACAGAAGAAAAGATGTTGACCTTCAAGGAAACTAGAACATCATTCAAACACATCGGCCATTGTCCTATTGGACAATAGCCAGACTATCAGAAGAAGAAAGAAATACCACATACTTGATACAGAAGAAATGATGTTGACCTTCAGCTGGAAAAACAAATTCAAATAGGATAGACATCAATGGATGACTATTCCTTCAAGATAATTAACTCTCATCAAATTTACTAAAAGTTGTAAATAAATAACTGATTGTAAATAAATTGATTGCGTAAGCCGCAAAAGCAAGCTTACCTGCCAGAGCCCCAATATGAGGACCCCATTGCAACCTGGAGTCCAACTTCATGCCCAAAAACTCCGTAGAATCCACATAATCAAGGGATTCCTTACCCAAAGTCAGATCAGCATCGACCCGTCCCACGTTCGACAATGAGAATCTGATGCATTTGGTCTTTCCTATGTTAAGCAGCAAATTGTTGACCGTGAACCAATCCATAATCAACGAGAGAGTAGTGTTCACTTCGTCAAAGCTATTTTGATTTCTCTCAACTTTAAAAATTATTGATGTATCATCCTCAAACACTACCATCACCTCCGATTTACCATTAACATATGGAAGGTCATTTGACCACCCACTGTAGATGGTTTCAGAAGAAATCCGAAACATGTCTGGATGTTTAAAAAAAAAAATTAATAATTTGACATTAAAATGAGAAGATTGAATAAAAGAATATAAAACGGATTTGTCTTTGTTTAATTTAAAATATTAATTTATATCATCTATCAGTATAGGCGAAATAATAATAATAATGTTAATATTTAGAAAACTTATAAAAATTTTATAATCTTTGAAAAAATGTATAATTCTAAATTATATCTAATATGATTAGATTTAGTTTATAAAATGAAACTGATTTTTTAAGTATTAGATTTAATTAAAGCCATATCACATGTTTTTACATACACTTACAATTACAAAGTTTGATAAAACTGGTTTTTTTTGTTTGTTTTTTTTATTAAAAGTCAAGAAGGGGTTTAAAATAATATAAAAACTATTTTTATTTATTTATTTATTTTTTCAAATAATAAAATTTGATTCATGGAGATTATTTATACAACTATTAGTGGAAGATTACTAATGCTAATGCTTGTCAGAATATCTTTTGGAAATGGTCTTATCTCGGATATCCATAAGGGGTGGATAAATATTGAAATTCTCTAATACCTGTACGTTCTAATTACTCTTGAGTTTGTAATTCATTGGATTTTGTTGTAACTTTCCATTTATCTCAGAGGTGTAAATACTTTATAAGTTTAGAAAAAAATTTAAATTTAAACAAATTATAAAGAGAAACAAAGAGGTTGTCCTCTGCTTGATCGAAATAAACATACACTGTACACACATATATATCAAAAATATCTATATATATAAAATTAAAGTTTTGTCTGTACATTGCTCCAAATCACGCCAAATTTTGGTTGCGCACTTTTCAAGCAAAGTTATGAACGAAAACACCCTCAACAAAATTTCTGTCTGTATGTTTGGGTGGTTTTTAAACGTAAAGTGATATTGAGAAAGTATGATAATTTGAAATTGTATCTTTTAATTTAATTTTACATTTTTTTTTTTATAAAATTCAAAAATTATCAATAATATTTGTTGAATATGTTAGTTTAAAAGTTAATATAACATAATATATGGTTATTTGTAAAAATTTAAAAAAAATTTCCTATTTAATCAAGTTTTTATTGGTGGCTCAATTTTTTTGCACCTCACTGTATATTTTTTATATTTATGTGTCTTATGTTTATTTGGATCAAGCAGAGGACAACCTCTTTGTTTCTCTTTATGAATCAACTCTGCTACTCTCGGCAAAATAAAAACTTTTCTATTAAACAAATTACAAATTTTTTAAACCCCTTCATGAATTTTGTGCCAACCTATATACATTAGGGTGGTCCTTATTTTGGGTATTTTCGAATTTTTACCCTGGCAGAGGCTCATATGGTTCGAAATAAATAAAAAATCTTCCAAGTTTCAAGTCCCTATCTCAATTTTAACCTGAGCCTCAGAGCGATGCAAGTTTCCCATCTAAATAACATGGGGTTTTTGCCATTGAACTATCAATTTTTTATTTCGGCCAAAGTAATATTTCAAAAAATTTGAATCTCTAAAACTCTGAAACTTTACCCTTATAATAGTAGTTATCCTTCAGAGTTTTTTCAGATTTTTAATTATTACAATTTTGGAGTTACAGCTAGATAAAATACTGCCATATCTTAGTGTTAGTAAGTTAGAGAGAGAAAATTAAAATAGCTACAAATCTGTAAAAATTCTGAAGGGTAGGTACTATTATAAGGATAAAATCTACAGAGTTTCAAATTTTTTAAACCATTGCTTTGGCTCGAATAAAAAATTGATCGGTCAATGCCAAAGACCCCATGTTATTTAGATGGGAATCTTACAAATAAAATAAAATTCGAAAATACCCAAAATAAGGGCCACCCTAATATACATATATTACAATTATGTTGGAAAAGACTCATGAAAAAATATATCAAATCATCATTTTCTTATTTATATATGTACATATCATTATAATTATAATTTTTTAAATTTAGCAAACCAATTATCTAGATTCGCGATTCTCAAACTCTGAGACCCTTAAACTCTTTCTTCTTCTAATGGTGCCGTCTCTCTTCGGAGTTTGGCCATCATCATGACGATTTCTCACTCTTGATGATTCCTATTGGGAAAATAATGATGCGGTGGTTTCCCGTTGCCTTCTGCATTCTTTAGAACCAGGAATTGTCAGTTCCTGGAGCGGGGGAGTCGGTATTATTATTATTATTATTATTGGAAATATTATTTTTTTAATTTTTGCTTCTAGCTGGGACCGAACCCGTGATGTTGTGTTTTGCAGAATCAATGACTTTATCCGCTCGGCTATCGGCTCCCTCTTGGATTCTTTCAGGAGTATTAATTACACTGCTCAACAAAAATTTCTAACCGTAAACCTAACAATGGATTCCATTAGAGTTTTATACTCTGATTATCATGCGATTTCCCGATTTTTTACAATAGGTCACAGTTTTGAGATATTATCGGTCAAAATGACCGAAAAATGCCATTTTGACCTATATTCGAGTCCTATTAGATATTAAACAGCAATATTTGAAATCAAAATGTTTTGTTGACGTAATAGAGAACAGCTTCCTTTTTGATTTTCAAATTACCACTTGTATTTAGCTCAGTTACCATATATCTAAAAAACTAAGACTATATGTTTTAATCCTTTATAATCACGAAGTTTTAGTTTTTTAGTTATAACTCGAGTTCTAATTGAACTAAAAACAACTGGTAATTTGAAAATAAGAGAGGAAACTGTTTTCTATTACGCCACCAAAATATTTTGATTTCAAATATTGCTATTTAATACACTATCTGCCAAGAAAATCGTAACACTTAGATATTTTTTTTAAATAACTAATAAAATGTATTTTTAATGCAATAAAATTGAATAAACTTTTAATATGATATATTTTTAACCTTTCTTAATAAGTGTAACATAAATTTAAAACATTTTATTTAAAAATTACAATTTAAATGAAATAAAATCGGATAATTTGATATTTATTGATTTTTGATGAAATCTAATATCTTTATTATAATCTTTCAATCCTTGTTTTTCATTTGATGATAATATGCTTGAAATCCATTATTTGAGTGTCTTTTCGACTAGACACATCCAAATTATGCCCCTTAGCATTACAGATTCTGCGAAAGCCGTTGAGTTAATCGATGATGGGCGCAGCTACAGATGCGTAGCCAATGTTCTTGGTACGACAGCAACAAGTGTTAAACACTTATTAAGAAAGATTAAAAATATATCATATTAAAAGTTTATTCAATTTCATTGCATTAAAGAAACATTTCATGTATTGTGTATTTAATTGGACTCGAAAATGACCTTTTTCCTCGTTTTGACCTATAATATCTCCAAAACAAGAGCTAATCGGTAATTTTTATGGTGATTTTTAAATTCGCCAGGTGGAAATACATAAGAATCAGCTATATTTGAGCCCGAAACATTTTCATTGTTGGGCAGTGTTATTTAGTCTTTCAAAACACACATTCGACCTCAATCCCTGAAATCTATTTCTATTCTTCTTCTTTTCATGATGCAAGGGCCCACCCCGGACTACATAACGTTGCATCTTTTTTGATACAACATTTTCTTGCTTCATTATCATAAAAAAAACATGTCTGAGCCTCATCCACATAAGCTCACAGGGGAAGTGAAACTTTAATTTTAAAACCCACTAGTTCATGACAAATATAATTTATATAAATTAATTAATATTTTATTATATTAATTGTTTATGACAAATGAAATTTAAATTAGGTATTATTTAAAAATCAGGGCTTGTTTCTTATTTCCCCTCTATTAGGCCATTTCCCCTTTATTGTAACAAAAAATTTTTTTAAACAGATACGTCGCTAAAGAAGTTTCACTTCAAAATATGATGTTGGCTTAGTTTAACTTATTATAGTTCACTCATTCGTATTACGTGCATCTTATTGAAATTGATATTAAGGGTTTTCTCAGAACTTGCCAATGGAATAAACTTCAGTGACTTAAAGTTTGAAAATCGCTAATCTAGAATAGATAGATTAAATTTATATTTGAAGTTAAATTGTATTGTTTAACTCAATTTTATCAAATTATTTGATTTTATTCTAAATGATTTCATAAAAATGTAATAGAAATATATATATATATTTTATTTTTTTTAATTTTATTAAACCAATTATTTTACATTAATTAATGTATACATTGTATTTTTGCTTCGATTCCGGAGATTACTTCTCCACCATCAAGTATCCTTATTCATCTTTAGTCCTTGTTTTTAATAAGAGGAAAAATCTAATTAGATAAAAAAAACCTCTTTTCCGATAATTATTTCAATTCCATTATTTCCCAATCAAGTCGATTGGTTCCCGATCCTCCAATCCTATCCCAATAGAAATATATACAAATGTTTTTATATTTATTATTGTCTTTATATTTATCCATTAGTAGGTATTATATTTATTTTATTAAATAAGCCAACGAAAAGGCAAATGATTTCTTTCAAATCAACATTACTTACCAATAGGGCTTCCAATCTCTCAACTCGTGACCCCTATAGAATTTAAAGGTGAATGTTTCAAATCGATAAAGATTTTCAAGTAGTAGTAGATAAGGCTAGCAGCCTTTGAAATTATAATCTCAAATATATAAAAATATTTATTTATATTATAAAGACATCATATCTTATTCCTTATTAGTAGAGACCGGATTTTTATGCAGTAAAGTAGGTGACTTCCACATCGTAGTATCTTTTATCTATGGTTGAATCTTCAATGGAACGAATGAGTGACAAACCTAATCGAGTACCCCGATGGAACTTCAGGGGAGCTAACTGGGGGAAGTTCAGGACCCTAAGGGCCAGTTGGATGTCGGCTGGTAAACTCTTTTTAAACGTTGACAAAGGTAAAACCTTATATTCACCTTGTGGCCATCCCATCAGGCACAAGGTGAATTCTAAGGTTTTACCCTTTGTCAACTTTTAAAGAATTTACCAACGGACATACAACTGGCCATGTGATAAAATTCTCAAACCCTCTCTGGTTGGTGATTCTCCAGAGGCGGCTGCCGTCTCCATAACCAAGTTTTTTAATTTAAATCTTATTTTTATTGGAAATGGAAGTGGAAGTAGGTGTACACGATATTAGGTCGTGGTTCACTCCTCGCTTATTTTATAAATAAATGAAATATTTTTTTTTTTTTAATAATGATTTATTTATATTTTGAAGAAAAAAAATTATTACATAATTAGTCAAATTGCATGAATACATTTCTTAAAATTAGTTTTTAGAAAGCATCACTAAAAGATTGTTGTTTCTGTAATATTACAATCAAATCTCTTTTTAATTGTGCTTCACTTTACTCTCCTGGGGGTCGGGTAGGCTAGGCGGTAGCATGTCAGCCAGCTAACCAAGAGGACCCGAGTTCGAATCCGGACTCGAGGCATCCGGCTAAAATCTGACCCCCTGAGGTAGAGACAAATTTAAATTAATTAATTAGTATCGTAAATGGCTTATGGCTAGAAAGGCCGAAAAGCCAAAAAAAAACAACTTTACTCTCCTCTATATTCTTTTCTTTTTATTTTATTTTATTTTTTTAAGAAAAACTAAATATCTTCAAAAATATATAAGTATTACAAATTTTTTTTTCTGTAAAAATATTTATAATATTATTATATAAGTATACTTAATAATTACTTTAATACCATTTGAACAATGTTCATAAAATAACCAAATTATATTTACAAAAAATAACCATAAGATTCTATTATTATTATTTTAAATTGAGATGTTTTAATTGAATTAAAAATTAATTATACCAATTGACTTAACCTTCCAGCGGGCACGCTGTCGTAAAATTTATGACACATGGGCATTATCGCTTCCACCATTTTTAACCGACTTCAAAAAAGGAGGAGGTTCTCTATTCGATTGAATTTTTTTTTTTTTTTTTTTACCACTTGGCATTGGCGTAGCCAGAAAATTTTCATGTGGGGGGGGAGGTCAATCCAAAGCAAAAAATGTAGTGGAAATTTTTTTTATTAAAACAAATAGTCCAGTTAAATTGTGTTTTTACCCGGAAAGTTTTGGGGTAGTTGTAATTTCTTCGACCCTTCATGTTTTTGGGTTACTGAATCCGAAACTGTGGCTAACATAATTTCTTGAAGGAACATTGTCAAAAAAAGTAAAAAAAAAAATCTCATTTTTGGCGGGTTTTTACTTATAACTCGAAAACTAACAACTTTTCGTAAATAACCTTCCTATTCAAAAGGAACTGTTTATAAAATTTCATCATTTAAGTTTTTTCTCCGACTAACACTTTTGAGAATTCGGATCATATTCTGTCATGAAAAATGCTAGATATCTATCAATCTAAGAGTTTTAACAAAAAAGTGTTTCAAATAAACGTTAAAATCAACAAAATTTCCTAGAGAATGAGATAGGAATCAAGTTTCTAGGATGAGTTGTTTTCATTTTATGAAGGAAAAACTGCGATTTTTTATAATAAATTGCAGTTGTGGTCAAAACTGCAACCTCATTGTGGCGCGAGTTACCATTATCCAATTAAGATGAAAATTTGTTTGAATTGTAGCAAATCTAAAAATGTATAGAGTGGTCTTTGTCGAAAACGTTCTCCTTCAATGCTCAAAATGGGAAAAAATCGAAAAAAGTGAGAGTTTTTGAGATTTGCGGAAACAGAAAAAATAAGCCAATTTTCAACTATAGCGGTTGAGTCCGAATGGTTGTTCGGAAAAAACCTAAATAATGAGATTTGTATGAAATTTTATGAACTTTTATTTTCAACGGGAAGGTTACTTACGAAAAGTTGATAGTTTTCGAGTTATAAGCAAAAAATGAGATCTTTTATCTTTTTTGCATTTTTGACAAAAACATATAGGATCAAGAAATCAAAACTATAGTTTTTAAGGAATTTGGTGTTGGTACTTGGTGAAACATTTTTTAAAATTATTGATAAAAATACTTGGTAGGTTTCACATTAAGATATAAAAAATAAAACGAATTTATTTTTAGAGAATCTTAATCTCGATATATATATTTGGGTGACTAACCCACCTTCAGGAGATACAGGAAGTTACTTCCTGTATCTCCCTGAAGATGGGTTAGTCACCCGAAATATGATATATCGAGATTAAAGATTCTCTAAAAATAAATTCGTTTTATTTTTTTATATCTTAATGTGGAAACCTACCAAGTATTTTTATCCAATAATTTTAAATCAAAACTACCCTAAAACTTTCCCGCGAGGGGCCATTTAGTGAATAATTTAACTGGACTAAAAAGGTACTTTAAGAAATTAAAAAAGAATATAGTTCTTGATTAAACATATGAAATATATTTAATTACGGTTAGTTTGCCATAAGAAACGGTTTGTCGTTGCCGTTAGTCATCCCTTGAGCCCTGCCCTTGGGGGGTCCTGGCACCCAAACCCCGTCGTGGCTACGCCTCTGAATTCAGGTGTGCTTAGAAGTTTTTGTTATTCATTGATATTTGAGAATTTCCGTTGAGCGTAAATTTTACGACACTCTCTACTATTTAGTGTTGTTTCGTTGTTTGTTTAAGAAAGCCAATTTTTTTTTTTTTAAGTACTGTCATTTATCATTTTTCATAACCTTACAGCAATTCTCTAACATTAATATAAAGAAAACACCATTTACATTGATAAAACTTGATGACGTAAAATTTACGACAAGCGCCCGCTCAAGGGAAATTACACAGCGCGCCCGCTGGAAGGTTAAGTGAAAAAAATTACTAAGAAACTTTACAAATAGAAAAAATAAATAAAAGCTCCTATAAAATAATGTTATTTTTTAAATCCATAAACATTTCAAATTAATATTTATAATTTTTTATAATTTAATTAAGTATTATTCTCAAATGGAATATCAGTCAAAATAATAAATATGAAGATAAAATTGATTATTATTATCATTTTTGTCCATAATGTTTATTAACGAGAGTTTTTATAATGGGAATTAAGGACAAAAGTTTTTGAGTGATTTTTTTATTTTTCCACCAACGTTTCGTCGACTTTTCCGACTTCTTCAGAATTTCAAATACAATGCCGGCCAAAAAAAAGTAACACTTAGATTAAAAAAAAAAATAACTAATGAAATGTATTTTTAATGCAATGAAATTGAATAAACTTTCAATATGATATATTTTGAACCTTTCTTAATAAGTGTTTAACACTTGTTGCTGTCGTACCAAGAACATTGACTACGTTGTACGTTCGCAGAATCTGTAATGCTAAGCGGCATAATTTTGATGTGTTAGTCGAAAAGATACAGAAAAGATAAAAAACATAAAAAACATTTGATTTGATAAAAAACATTTGAGAAAAAATAACTAAATATTATTTATTAAATAACACTTTATTGAACAAAAATCCAATTAATAAGTAAGTAAGTAGGTAATTATTGAAAAGAAGAAATTGAAAAATAAATGTAACTATAGATATCTATATCTAATCTTATTATTATATATTAAGCGTGGTGGAGGGGTACGGGGGGCGAGGGAATGGTTCCGGGGGTGGGGCGGTGGTCCGGGGGGCAAAGGTGGGAGTTCGGGGATTAATATATAGATTTTAACTGAAGCAAAAAGTTACCGAGCATCGCTCGGTGGCTCCAGTTACTAGGTATATATATATATATATATTAAACAATTTATTTCAAGTATATTCAAAATTAAATTTTTTTTTAAAAGTTTAAAAAGTCATATGAAACGAAACATTGACTTGTGACATGGATGCGAATTTTAAAATGTTAGAATTCAATCACTCAAACCGTGAACAATCAATTTTGAAACTGCTCTAAAAGCTGTCTTAATTGAGTTATAGAGGTGGGTCAGGTGTCATTTTGCAGCTTTTTTAATGCTCTTTTCAGAGACATACAACATGATATAGGTTGTAATATTTTTTTTTTCAAAATGTAAATCAAATTTTTTATTTTGATTTTTTCTAAAAAGTACCACTTTTAAAATTTTCAAAAAAATTCTGTAAATAGATAGTACTTTCACAAACTACTATGCAAAGTATAATGATGGGATGGTAATGGGGTCTATGTTTAAAAAAATTATACACTTTGAAAAAAACATTTGAGAAAAATAAACTAAATATTATTTAAAATTTCAATTTTGAATATACTTGAAATAAAAAATGTTTTTTCAAAATGTATAATTTTTTTAAACACAGACCCCATTTTACCATCCCATCATTATACTTTGCATTGTAGTTTATGAAAGAACTATCTATTTACAGAATTTTTTGAAAATTTTAAAATGGTACTTTTTAGAAAAAATCAAAATAAAAAATTTGATTTACATTTTGAAAAAAAAAATTTATTACAACCTATATCATGTTGTATGTCTCTGAAAAGAGCATTAAAAAGCTGCAAAATGACACCTGTCGTTTTTTAAATTATTTATTTTTAAACATTTCTTTAAACCCAGTGACATATTCTATTTATTTTTTGTTTTATTTAATTGATTATTTATTTATTTATTCTTCCCAGTGTATTTATTGTGTGGGGATCCGGGGGTGGGAGGCGCGGTTGGGGCGGAGGTGCGGTGGTGGGGGCGAGGTTTGTGGTTTCGGGAGGGGGGTCGGGGTTACCGTGCATCGCTCGGTGCCTCCAGGTACTTTTTCTTTATCTCTGTTACCAATTGAAGAAAATAATGTATTTTAGACGAATGTGTGATGTAACTATTTGAAACCCTGAAAAAGTCGACGAAACGTTGGTGGAAAAATACAAAAAAATCACACAAAATCTTGCCCTTAATTCCCATTATAAACTCTCGGTAAAATTGATCTTTCTGGATTTTTTTCCTTAAAATAAAAACTTAGAGGTATCACAATCATACATTCTTGCTGGTAGACTTCATTTTTTTTGTTTACAGCCTTTTCCAAATATTTTTACTTTCTCTTTTTAAATATATAATATACACTGTCTGTCTGCCTCCGTGGTGTAATGGTTAGAATAACTGACTGGCAACCCGGAGGTCTCGGGTTCGATTCCCGGCTATACCCAGACATTTTTTCTGTAAGTATAGGGTCTGGTAATAAAAATTAAGTGGGAGATAAATTTAACCGAATTTATCACGCGGAGAATTTACCACTGCTCGAAGCCCCTAAAACCTTAGTAAATTGGATATTGAATTGTATCTAAGTTTCTGAGATTGGCACGTGATCCCGGCTTCTTTTCCTTCTACTCTGTTCTTTTCACGATGGAGGGGCCAGCCCATACAGGCCTTTAGGGGATCCACCTTCTGGTGTATCTCCTTCTCACATCAATATCATTAAAAAAAAAAAAAAAAAAAAACTGGCTGTACTGTAAAATATTTGTTTGATCTATTGTTTAATGTTTAATCTATTATTGTTTTTTGGAGGCTCTGCTGGCGTTCAATAGATGACCTGGAAGGTTTATCGAGATGGAATAAAAAAAAAAAATTATAATTTTCTAATTAGGTATATTACGACTTTTTGCCCAAGAAGCTCGATAGAAGTACCCGCATATCTTTCTTCATGTTTAGATAAATACTACCTTGATCAAAAAGTTTCAGGAATTTATTTAGAAAATCAAAAATACAAATTTATTCATCAAAATCGATATTGTCCCCTTCAAAGTACTCCCCAACGACTGCAGCGCACTTATGCCAGCGCTTGATCCAATCCTCGAAACATTTTTTATACTCGGTTTTCGGTATGGACTATCAGAGCCGTTTTCGATTTTTACGATTTTAAAAATGAAATCGTCTTTGCATCAACGAGTTTGTATTAAATTTTGAGTTAAAAATGGTGCGAAAATGTTGAAGAAGTGTTACTCTATCGAAAACAAACTTTTATGTGTGGCCCAAGTTTTCGTGAGTCTGTCGAGGATGACGAACTCAGTAGACATCGAAAACGTCGATAAAATCAAAGGTGTTGTGCGCGGCGAGTATTTTTTCCTTAATAATAAATATTATTATTTTAAGGGTAATATTTATAGACGGCGGCGTGCCCTTTTGATGCCCTTTGATGCCTTTTTGACAATAGACAAGTGGGGAAATATGTTTCCCACCTCCTGAACCTCAATAAATGTAAAATAAGTTGTCATATTTGGGTTAATAAATAAGGCCTGTCAAATGGATTTTAACCCCAGATGTCGAATGTAAGTTTATTGGGTTTTTTCCGAATTTTTCCCGGAGTTTTCTCGTGGGAATAATTTCTAAAAATAGGCGGGCTCACTATTTAAAAAACGCCCTGCTAATTAAGAATTAAACTGATAGGAAGTTTTTGGGAAATTTCCATTAAAAAGTCAGGCAATTTTTAGAAACAAGCGAGCAGGCTTTCAGTTCAGAGTTGGAGAGTGGAGTTGAGTGAGTTCTTAAGTCAGTTCTCAGTTGTCAATTCGAGTTGAGAGTTGGAACATGAGAATCAGTTGAGAGACACAAGTTTTAAGCTCTCCAGCCTTTAGCCAGGAGAAATGTATACTTATAATTAACTAATCAAAAACCAATATTAAATAATACTCTCTTCTTTGAAATACATCTCTCCTCCTTCAATTACCATTAAATCAGCATCAAGACTGAAAACAGGTCAAATCGCTTGGGCTACGTTACCAAGACCGTTCTGCGGGGAACATTCTTCGAGATAAATCTACAAATCGTCAACCTTTCTCTGGTCAAGAAGGGTTGCAAACAAAAATCAAAATGTTGTCGTAACAATGGGCGAAAACTGTAATCGAACTTAAACATCGCTTATGAATCCGTTCAAGACATTATGTTTAATGATGTGGCTTTGAGAGGCCAAAAAGACCGGATTTGTGGGAATCACGTAACGCGCGGTTATCCGTAACTTTTTGACCAAGAACAGAACGAATACCATCCAAAAGTTACCGAATTGGCCTGATTTAGCTCTCCCTGCGACTTCTTCCTGTTCAGTCGACTCAAAAAACCGCTCCGGGGAACGCGTTTTAGCAGCCAAAAGGAGATAATATAAAAATCGTAGGCAGCTCTGAAGGCCATACCGAAAATCGTATATAAAAAATGTTTCGAGGATTGGATTAAGCGCTGACATAAGTGAGTTGCAGTCGGTGGGGAGTACTTTGAAGGGGACAATATCGAATTTGATGAATAAGTTTATATTTTTAATTTTATGAATAAATTCCTGAAACTTTTTGATCAATGTAGTATAGTGAGATAAGGAATAAATCAAAGATTACTTGATCTAGTAAATAGTAACTATAAATTGTTTGGTTAATCGTATCCATAATTTAATTAATTTGTAAGATCTTAATAAATTGGATGAATAAATTAAATTCAGAGTTTTATATTAAATAAGACGGAATTTTCGTCACTATATTTGCGAATTCTTCAGCGACTGCAATTTAAATATACAATTTTATACAAGAATTATTCTAATCTTTATATCAATAATTGTCTAAATGTATACAACTTTTCTTTCGATATTATTCATTTTTATTTTATTTTTAATTATGAGGAAGTAAAAAGATTTTCTCTTCTTAAAAAATAAAAAATTAATACTACTAATACTTTTTTAGTATTTTTTAATATGATATAAATAGAATATGTAATATTAAAAATATCATTTAATCAGAGATGTACTCATAAAAATACCTCATTAAAAAGTATCTGGAATACAAGTTACAAGATACTTTTAAGTATTTGAGATATTAGATACAAGGTACTTTGGTAAATGGTATTTGAAATACTAGATAAAAAATTCATATTTTCTAAATACTTTTTAAAATAAAATACTTTTTGAAAGAAAACATATTTTTATTCATCTTAAAACGTAAGGTTTATTTAGCTCTAAGTATAATAATTTTTTTAATTAAATAACAATTTTTGAGTTTATCAATTAAATTGCCAAATTATAATATAGAAAAAATACGTTTGTGGGATTTAAAACTCGATTTTTAATCAATTAAATTATTAAACAAATTATTTTACATTAATTAATGTATACATTGTATTTTAGCTTCGACTCCGGAGATTACTTCTCCACCATCGAGTGTCCTTGATCATCTTTAGTCCTTGTTTTTAATAAGAGGAAAAAACTAATTATAGAAAAAAACCTCTTTTCCAATAATTATTCCAATACCATATTGCGGAAATTAATCCATCCAATTAATTTCCTTCCTTCCTCCCATCATCCGCATCAATTAAATTAATTAATTATAAATTTATTAAACCAATTATTTTACATTAATTAATGTATACATTGTATTTTAGCTTCGACTCCGGAGATTATTTCTCCACCATCGAGTGTTCTTGATCATCATTTTAGTCCTTGTTTTTAATAAGAGGAAAAAACTAATTAAATAAAAAAAACATCTTTTCCGATAATTATTCCAAATCCATTATTCCGTCCAATCATCTCCCCACCCACCCATCAATTAAATTCAATAACTTTTAATATTTATAATGATCTATTAGTGGAATTTAAAATTAAAAAACCAATTAAAATTAAAAGGAAATTGAATAAAAATGTAAATATACATTTTTATTGAAACAACCACCTGTGAATAATTATTTCAATTAACAAAAAACCCATCAAAAACAACTTAGCCGAAGATGAGACCGTGACAGATCGAATGTCCAACACAAAACCCTCCTAACCAGTGAATTTCATCCAAATCGTTAGAGCCGTTTTCGAGAACCCGAACGGATATATATATATATATACAATTTTTGCTCGTTTAATATAATAAGATAAGATAAGATTTACTTTTATCTCTATGTATTTCAAATACTTGTATCTAAAAAATAAGTCACATCTCTGCATTTAATCTAGAAATTTAATTTATTCATAATATTGATATTCAAATAAAGCTTTTCTTTACCGGTTTATTGAATCTGGATGGATCATCAAAACTTAATTCTGATTTCAAATTTCAAATAACATCAACACTACTATGAAACTAAGACTTGTTTGGATGCAAGTCGAGAACAAGAAAAATTTCTTAAGCATGCAATAAAATATGCCAAGAGTAAAAGAGCTCTCCAGCAAGAGAGGCGGAGACAATCAAGCTCAATCAATCAAGAGGTCTTCTAAGTAGGTAGAACGATCGCCGATCTAAAGGCATGCAGGTCTCACGGCTCCCTGCAACATCAACGACAGACACATCGAGAGCCCAAAACAACAACAATACATCAATCATCACATCTCTCATCAAGAACAGATTTATAAGATTTACTAAAAATTGAAATACACTCGTGGACAAAATTAGCGGAACGTCGAATAAAAGCCAGAAAAATATGCTTAATTTATATATATATATATATATACTTTTAGTGACTTATTTTTTAAGTGATTTTGATAATTTTGAACTAATTTTGATATTAATTAACAAATTGCAAAATTTTAAAATAATCTAAAATTAAAAAAATATGCCTTATCTGAAATTAAGTGATTTCATGTTTGACTGTATTTTTTTTCTTTATAAAAACTTTAAATTGTTTTAATAATTTGTATTCCCTCCCCTGAGTGTGATAACACAATTAACTCTCCTAGGCATGTTCATAATTGTGTTATCAATGAATTTTTGGGGTATTCGATACGCTTCCTCAAGAAGTGCATTTTTCAGTCTCTAGGTTAACAGGAGCTAGAGATCTCTTAAATGATCTTCCCAACATGTCCCAGACATGCTCAATAGGATTTAAATCTGGAGAGCGTTCAGGCCAATTCATTGTTGACAAATTCACTGGTGACAAATAGCGACAAACTTTCTGGGCTACGTGAGGGCGAACGTTATTATGCATTAGAATAAATTAGTCGCCAATGTATGGTGCGAAAGGTATCCCATAATCTTCTAGTGTCTGAAATATACCTTTCAGCATTCATTGACTCATTTTCCTCGATGTGTAATTCCGTGCGTGACCCCAAAGAAATGCCAGCCCAAACCATAACAGAGCCGCCACCGAAAGCCGTCCGCGGAAGACTGTTGAAACATTGATGGTACCTCTCATTGTGACGTCTCCACACTCTCAGGCTTTCACCGTCTGGCTTTAGACAAAATCTTGAATCGTCTGTGAACAAAACAAGGCTCCAATCCATCTCAGACCAATTCTCATATTTTTTGCAAATTGCAGACCATCTACTCGATGGTGTTTCTCTAAAAGGGGACCCTTGGCCGGTCTTCGCGACAGTAATCCAGCTTCGTTCAGTCTTCTTTAAACTGTCTTAACAGACACAGTCACCTGTCTCACTTCTTTCATTTGATTTCGGATGTCACTTACGGTATGGGCACGATTTCTCAGAGCAGAGCTAACAATAAATCTATCGTCTCTAGTGGATGTAGCACTTTTTCTACCTTGGCCTTCACGTCTCTTGTATTGTCCAATGTTGCGATATCGTTGTATAGTGGATTTCGATACACTAAGCATTTCAGCCACTGCTTGGTATGTCCTTTTCCTGTTTTCATTTAACGTAACATCTCAGGCGATCTCAAATTCGCTCAGGTCCGTCAATTTGCATTTAATGTCGAGTTTAATGTCTGACGAGCCAATTTTAATAATAAATCAATTTTGTTCAAACAATGTTTTAAAAAGAAAACAGTTAATTCTAAGCGAAAACCAATTTGATAGAATGTACCTAATAAAGAAAATGTTATAAAATTTAAATAAAATGTGAGATTTGAGGAAAAATTTATATTTATGTGAGTTATTAAATTAAGTTTAAAAATAATGTTTTAACAAATTAATACAGAAATTAAAAGATAAGAGTCGCTTTAAATCGAATTATAGCTTTTTTTGTTGTTCCGCTAATTTTGTCCAGTGTATTTCAATATCATGCTGGATAATTTAAATTGGACAATCTTTGAGAAAAAAACCCCATTAAATATAGATTTATTTTAATATTAATATATTTTTGATGAGATATTTCCATCAGAATACAAAATTATTCTGAAGGGAATATTTAATCAAAATACCAAATCTAGGTCTTTTCATAATAAACCTTTTAATTTAAATGAGTTATAAGAGTTTTTATTGTTTCAAAAATTTATTCGTATATTAGCCCAAGACCGAAAAAAGGCCGCATAAATATGCACAAGCTGGAAATAATTTTAATCGACGGTATGCATCCCAAATAAGAGTTAATATATGAGTTTTCTGGCTGGTGATACATTTTTGAGGGCCCAAAAACCAAGAAAATTTTGGACTTTTTTCAGATTTTGACTTATAACTCGAAAACCATTAACCAATTAAACCAATTAGCGTTGTATTGAAAATTTAACTCTCACCATAATGAAAGAAGACAAGATTTCGCGTCGTATGACCTACTTAAAAGTTAAAATCGGTTCAGCCGTTTAGCCACAATCGATCGTCAAAGATAGCCAATTTTTACCAACTTGGCGGAAAAGTGAATTATGCTCATTAGGTGGTCACAAGAAACCACTCTTAGAATTTTTGCGGTGCTGACCCCATAATAGTTGCCAATTGGCTAAAAAATGAGATTATCAAAATTTCATCTTAATTGGACAATGGTAACCCGTGCAGCAGTAAGGTTGAAGTTTTCCTTCATAAAATGAAAACCACTCATCCTAGTATCTTGATTCTTGTCTCATTTTCTAGCCTTGAAGTTTTACTTGAGCCACTTTTTTGTTAAAACATTTAGATTTGAAGATATCCAGCATTTTCCAAGACACGACATGATCCTACCTCATTAGGGCCCGGGTTACCGTTGTCCAATTAAGATTAAACATTGCCAATCTCATTTTTTAGCCATTTGGAAACTATTAGGGGTAAACATAATTCACTTTTCCGCCAAATAAGTAAAAACTGCCTATGTTTGACGATCGATTGTGGCCAAACGGCTGAACCGATTTTAATTTTTAAGTAGGTTATTCGACGCGAAACTTTATGCTCTTTCGTTTTTGTAAGAGTGAAATTTTCCATAGGACGCCTGTTTTTCGAGTTATAAGCAAAAATCTGAAAAAGTCCAAAATTGTCGTGGTTTTCAGGCTCTCAACAATTTAGCATCAGCCAGAAACCGTCGCAAACTCATATAACTCTTATTTGGGATATCTAACATCGATTAAAATTATTTCCAATCTGCATATTTATTGGCTATCAGAAGTCTAATTTACCTGGCCTATATTTATTTATTAACTTATTTTTAGCTTTATTATTAGCTATTAATGTAAATTATATATACAGGCTATCTCCAGGTTACGGTGGGCCGGACTGTTGCGTAAATATTAAGGGATTCCCAATCCCATAAGGATAATTTATGAATAAACAATTAAATTCATAATTCGAAATCGACAACTAGAGCTGCTTTTAGCCTAATTGTTTATTTTGATTTAATGTAGTGCTCTGTTCATCAAATATCCAAGTTAAATACAAGTACGACCTGAAAACGGTTTCAGGAACATGAGATACGTGCTTTTAATTCGA
Source organism: Forficula auricularia (assembly GCA_024734495.1). NCBI lineage: Eukaryota > Metazoa > Arthropoda > Insecta > Dermaptera > Forficulidae > Forficula > Forficula auricularia. The sequence goes on along the minus strand of JALMQS010000816.1, from coordinate 7,163,476 downwards.
AAACCGCCTGTATTGGTTAATAATAAATATTAAGACTCATATCTAAGAGTTTTGTTTTACACTTAAACTATTTCATACAAGAGTTAGAAATGATTCGCCAAACATGCCTATTTTAAACAAATTAAACTTACTATTCTACAAATTCGTTTACTAATCTTAAATAATTAGAATCTTCTATCTTTTGCAATTGTTTTTTCTACATTAAGCAAGCATTTTCTAGACAAATAAATATCAATTATCTATCATTACTACAAAAAATACCTTACTTATATTATTTATTTTTTTATAAAGATTATTAAATTGAATTATTTTTAAAACATTGCACCACTAAATGGTCTATAGTTGCAGAAAAAAATACAAAATCTAGGGGATTCATGCTTTCGTGCAGAGCTCATTGACATGCTTCGCTATCATTTTAAAATTATTAATTTTATTTATAATATCAATAAAAATATATTCTTGGGCTCCTTAATTCATTTATACATTAAATACAAATACTTTCGATCCCGAACCAAATCTTGCACCCTCTTTCTTAACTTAAAGGGTTTGTATCCAGGGGAGGGATAAATATAATCAGTTACAATCTATCAATCAATTATCTATTAAATTGTCTTAAATCTTAGTTTTAACTATAACTTAATTATTTCAAATTGTTTTATTTTTTAAAGTTTAAAAATAAATACTGTATGTAATAATTCAAGCCTTATGTAAAGCCCAAAAATTTTACCCCTATATTCTAACGCCTTAGTGGAATAAATGTTCACCCACCACACACTATTATTTATTTCTGGACCAAAATAAAGCTGTAGATTTAAATATAGACAAGGGAAATATTAAAGTTTATTAGTTTTTCCATTTAGAAAATAATTGAGGTCCAAGGATCACTGATTCCCTTCTGATATAAAAATGATTATGTAAATTGTAAACTATGCTCTTGATTTTCTTTGAGAAATTATTTTAATATACAAGTCTTAAATTACTATCTCAAAAATGTAATTGAAATATTTACGTATTTGGGTATCTTATTTCTTAACTTAGTAGTTCATATCTTATATCTGATAATGATTTTTGATGTAATGTAATTGGTATTTTGGATCTCCTTTAATAAAAAAAAAATTGTAACTTGTCTATTTTTATCATTTATAACTACCATTAAAAATTTACCATACATAGCATTTTTTATTTAAAAATAATTTGAATGGTTTGAAGAACTGAGTGGATTTTGATGAGGCAGTCCAAAATTCAAAAAAAGAAATAATTTAAACTATCTTCTTTATTCAAAACTCTGAAGAAGGAGAAATAAACCTCCGAAACGTCGGTTTTTGAATAAAAAAAGATAGTTTAAATTTTCTCTCTTTTTGAATTTTGGACTGGCTCATCAAAATCCACTCAATTCATTTTTCAGTCCGTCTCCAAATACAGGGTAAGGCATAAAGATCTACCACATTTTGAAGAGGTATAAAAAATGAAAAAATTTAGCTAGTAGAAAAAACTGAATATATTTTTGAGAAGAATATAAAATAATTTTTTTAATGTGTTTTAAACATTATCAGACAAAAAAATGGGGGGGGGGAGTCAAAAATGAAAATTCTAGCCCTTTCGACCAAACTCAATCAAATTTTGTACACATATTCTGTGGGCCCCCAGAATGCAAGAAATGCAAAAACTAACCAAATTTTATAAACATAGTTTGGTCAAAAGGACCCATTTTGGGTGGTTAGTTTTTGCATTTCTAGCCCTATGGGAGCCTACAGAATATATATACAAAATTTGGTTGAGTTTGGTCAAAAGGGGTAGAATTTTCATTTTTGACCCTCCACCCCTTTTTTTCGACTGATATATCGTTTAAAAAGCATTTTTTTTTTAATTATTTTATGTTCTTTTAAAAATATATTCAGTTTTTTTCTAGTTAAATTTTTTCATTTTTTATACCTCTTCAAAATGTGGGAGATCTTTATGCCCCACCCTATACTACTTCAATCGGTTTGAAGAACTATTAAACCCTTTGATTTTATATATAGGTAGTTATATACATAAATGAATTAAAATGCTGAAGTATATATTTTTGAGATGTAAACTATATATGAATAATAGGTGTTAAATGATAATTTAAAATTTGTGTAGGTAAGTGATATTTGATATTTATATAGAATTAGTGAGGAAATTGGGTAAAAATAAGCCGAAAGACAAAATAAACTTCGAATAATAGTGAAATAAACTTCATTTATTTATATTGTGCATTTCTACAATTTATTTATTAGTGTATAAATAATTTGATTTGTAAATTCCCTTTTCTATCATTAAATATGAATCTTTTATAGATAATATATGGAATTTATCATTTTATCAATTTACATGTTTGGCACTAGCAAGGAAAATAATTTACAGAGATTGACTGTAATAACTCTTCAAGAGATAAAGAATTACTGAAAATCAAATAGAAACGTTTAGAGTGGAAAAAAACAGTCCCACTAAAGAACCGAGTGGTCCAAATTTTGCTTCTGTTAATATTTTAGAAGCTATTTGAATAAGTTATGTGATTTATTTGTATATATAAATAAATCACATTTTAGAATTATAAGATTATAACGAAGAGATTTGGAAGACTCGATTCATTGACAGCCCTTTTCGTCTTCTGTCCTCAGAAAATTATTATTTAATTATAATAGTTATATCTTTTCAAAGTAATGAGTAATTTATTATGGGCTAATAAGTCTTTTTTTTGATTTAATGCAATCAACTTAGAATTTATAAAAATAACAATATCACGAATCACACAAAAACAAAAATATTTATATTTTAATATTAAAAATTAAATTCGTTCTTTTGGAAAATCGATGTCGATTGATATAAAATAAATATACCGGGTGAGTTTTTTTATCTTGAGACAATCTTATAACTCCAAAACAGTGCATTATATGAAAAAAAGTTTCATTTATATCAGGGGGGGGAATTAAACTACGCTATATTAATAAATATCCTAATAATTATTTTTAACAATCATTCAACTTAATTATCAAATAATAATAATCAAATATTTAAACATTAAATAAATAATTTAATCATTTTGCCCTCAGGAGCTTCATTTTATCGTGTTGTAAATCTATTTAAAAAACAAAAAAAAACACAGGAAATGTAAAGGCTACGAAGAAACTTAAAAGGTGCGGGTGGTGGTGTGGGGGTGGGGGGCGGGGGTTGGGCACGGGTGCATGGTGCGGAGGTAGGGGTGCTGGGTGGGTTTCGGGAGGTGTAGTGGGTGGGAGTGGAGTGGAGTGTGAGGGTGGAGTTCGTGGGTTGGGGTTCCAGGCGGCGGCCCCCTGGCTAGCAAGAGGGCCGCGGAAGGCGGGCCTTGCAACTAGTGTTGTATAAAAAAATAGTTCTAATGAAAGTTGTTCAGTTTTTTTTTCTAGATTAAGAAAATGTACAGAAACATATAGGTTTTCATACAAAAAACAGATCTTGACCTCGAAATACCCTTGAAAGCTTGTTCTAGATCGACAAACAATAGCGTAGTTTAGTTCCCTGTGATATAAATAAACTTTTATTTGAAACTTTTTTCATATAATGCACTGTTTCTGAGTTACAAGACTGTCTCAAGATAAAAAAAACTCACCCGGTATAAAAATTATAAATTTTATAACTACTCACCAAATAATTGTAATTTATAATTTTTATTATAAAAACATAAAATAAATATAAATCGCGTCGAGATCAATTCCCAATCGGATGAGAAAATTTTCAACATCAAATACAGTAGAAAGGCAACGGGATACCTCCCCATGGGACAATTTTCTCAAGATATTGCTATGGAAGAATACTCAAAAATGATTAGAACTCAAGAAGATAAAATTTAGAAAAAAAAATTTTTTAAATAAATATTTAAAATCAAACAATTTCCACAGAACAATAGATAATCTTTTAACTATATTTCTATTTTTCAGACTACTAAACATAATATTCGCATCCTTAGGATAAGAGAGAGTCATTCAAATTTATTTTCTTGATTCACCAATCAGTTTCGGTCACCACTGGTTGACCATCTTCAGTAATACCAAAATTTGGAAAATTAAACATTCGTAAATTTTTTTAATCAATTACATAATACAAAAAATGTAGAGTAGTAAGTCAAGGATGGTTTATGTATACAAAGTGACAATTTCCAGATCTTGAACGAAATTGTATGTATTTCTATATTTTTTGTATTATGTAATTGTCCAAAAAAATTTACAAATGTTTCATTTTCCAATTTTTAGTACTACTTGAAGATGGTCCACCAGTGGTGACCGAAACTGATTGGTGAATTAATAAAATAAATAATAATAATTAACTGAAATTATTGTCTTTTAAAAACCTTTCAATTTAAAAAATTAAGTCTTTTAAGTTCTGGAAGAATTTTTATTATGCCTCGAAGGGCTGCCCACAAAGGGCAGGATTGCTTTTTGGCACTTGGGATTGTATCCCACGAGGGTGAATACAACCCTTCTGGCATGTAATAAAAATTATCCATAACAACTCAGAAGACAATCTCGTGATTTTATGCAAAAAAATATTTTGCAAACATATTAAAATTTAGAATATAAAAAGTCTATAATTAAGTAATGGAGAGGGATTCAGCCAATGGGCAGCCTCTGCCGAACAAAAAACTCCCAATTATGGAAAACGTTTCGGCTTCAATTCAATAATGCCATCATCAGTTCCTAAGAGCTGAAAAAACCGATAGAGCACACATGTAAAAATACAATAAAATTTTTTTACAACAATCCACAGTTGTTAATTATAAAATTATATCTTACAGTATTAGCGACACAATCAATTTTATAAATAAATTGTACGCAGGCAGAGTTGTTCTTTGCGGAAAAGAGAACATGAATTGAGTATAATAAATAAAAAAGCTTAGACAGTCCTGAGCTCCCATTATATTGAGACGACGATGGATTTGACTTCGATGATGCTGTCGTCTTGATGAGATTAGATAACAATTACAATATAAGCGTCTGTTAGCAGAAAAATATTTTATTAAGACCTATGAGCAAAGGGCTCTTGATGAGATTAGATAACAATTATAAGCGTCTGTTAACAGAAAAATGTTTTATTAAGACCTATGGGCAAAGGGCTCTTAATTTTCAAACAGATTGTATTGGGCTTAGCAATGCCTACTTGTCAATATTGACAAATACTGATGCCCCAGTATAGTAAATATTGAGAAAAAAAGGAAAGAATTATAGAAAAGATTTTATATTTTGTCATTTTAAATTGAAATTTGATATTCTTAATGTTGATTAATATTTGGAGAAATCCTTTTAATTGAGAGATGTTTGTGAGGGGTCAGTGATCCAAATTAGATCAATGTCCTCATACTGTTATTATTTGAATGAAATGAAAATTTGCTTTAGTTGTACTTGAGACGTTGCGCATATCTAGTGAGAGCACACCAAGATTTATGTACCATTTTATATTTCATATAATTTTGTATATTATGATAAAATCCATAACAACTCTGCCTGCGTACAATTTATTTATAAAATTAATTGTGTCGCTAATACTGTAAGATATAATTTTATAATTAACAACTTTGGATTTTTGTAAAAAAAATTTATTGTATTTTTACATGTGAGCTCTATCGCTTTTTTCAGCTCTTAGGAACTGATGATGGCATTATTGAATTAAAGCCGAAACGTTTTCCATAATTGGGAGTTTTTTATTCAGCAGAGGCTACCCATTGGCTGAATCCCTCTCCATTACTTAATTATATACATATACAGCCATCAAAATTGTAATAAAAAGTCTAATAGAATAAAAAAAAAAATCAAATTGAGGTATTAGAGGGTCCAAAATGACAAAAACTAGAAGCTTTCTTCTCAAAATGTGCTTAATCGAGATGACGATGGCAATCTTATCATAAGAGTACGATTAAATGCTGAAGTTCATTCTGATATTTGATCTTGATATGTCTATTTCATTTGATTTTTAACTGAAAATTTGTTTCTTTATATATTTATTTTCTATCTTGACAAAACAACTTGATCTATATAATATTTTATAGTTATATTTATCATTTATTCTTTTTTCTAATATCCCATTTTATTTATATTCTTACTGCTCAACTTTTTATTCTAAATTTATTATTATTGTTCAAATTTTAAGAGATTATAGGTAGTTATTATTTATATATTTATATAATTTTGTTTCTTATGAGAATAGTTGAGTATTTTAAGTTTCTATAAAAATTATAATTACAATTATGGCTAATGGTAAAATAAATTATCGAAACTATTGGGTTGATCTTATATTTATTGAGTCTTTTTTATAGATTTTTTTCATTAAAAATTGGCGTTTTGTTTAATTTTTTCCATAAAAATAATCTTCTCTTTTCAGTCAATGAAAATGCCTATCGAAAATCATATCCATATTCGAAGCAACGCTTTCGGGCCCCCGGCTTTAGGGGGCCCCTTTAAAAATTTATTTATTTATTATTTATATGTAAAAAAAATAAACTGCAACGGATCGTTGCTAAACTTTATCCAAATTCATTTGAAATATTAATATGTTTATTCCTTTATTATTAATCAGATATCAATGCAATTTGCAGTTCATGTTGACTATAATTCAAAAATAATGATCGATTCTCATCTAGTACTTGAGGAATAACCATTCTATATTGGATTTTTGACATTTCGGTTATTATTGGTAACCACTGCTGAAGACATGGAGGAATCGACTTAAAATCAAAAATAACGATCAATTCTTATCTAATATTAGATAAATAACCTTATTACATTCCATTTTTGATATTTTGACTATTAATGGCAACCTCTACTGAAAACGTGGATGAATCGACTTAAAATCAAAAAGACTAAATTCTTTTATGGCAAACAACTCAAGTTTGATACATCCATCCATCCATCCATACATCCATCCATACATACATCCGCACGCACTAAATGAAAAAATCGCACTTTTTGGCCTCTCGACGAGACCCCATGTAATTTTTGGCAAAACCGTCACGTGCTAAAATTCAACCTAATTGAATACTATAATTTGTGACTTTAATTGAGACCATGGGTTCCGTAGTCTTTACCTGAGGACCCTTTGAAGCCACGCTTGCCGCGAGACCGATTACAATACTTTACCCATGCTTCGCATTGGATAAAGTAAAAATTCATCATGGGCTCCACGGAGAAGCACTTGATGAGTCATGATTTAAAAAATAAAATAATAAATGAATAAACAAAGAAAAGCAAAATAAAATAAAGAAATAAAACAAATAAAATACAAATATCGAAAGTAATCCTGTTTAGAATGTCAGAAATCAAGTCCAGGCATGATCGTCGTCTAAAAACTCGCCAACCCGATAGTATGCCTTTTTTAGTAGTGTGGAGGACTATCACTGAATATAGGTAAAACAAAATATATGTTAATATCTAAAACAATTCAAAATAACTGTGGGATTTATGTAAAAAACCAACCTGTTGAAAGGGTGAGAGAACACAAATACCTGGGCACAACCATTAATGAAAATAATGACAGCTCCCAAGAAATACGAATAAGAATTGAACGGGCGAGAAGTACATTTCTAAAAATGAAGAAACTTTTCTGCTGCCGAGACCTGAACATTGAACTAAAGACACGAATGATGAGATGCTATGTCCTATCAGTGCTATACTACGGGATGGAGGCCTGGACACTGAGGAAAGCCGATGTAAGGAGACTGGAGGCATTCGAGATGTGGATATATAGAAGAATGCTGAGGATCTCATGGATGGAGAGAGTGACTAACGTGGAGGTGATGAGACGTATGAAGAAGGAGAGGGAGGTGATTCTAACAATTAAGAGAAGAAAAATTTTATATATGGGACATATCATGAGAGGGGAGAAATATCAAATACTGCAAAATATTATGCAAGGAAAAATTATAGGAAAGAGATCCATAGGGAGGAGTCGAAAATCATGGTTTGGGAACCTCAGAGAATGGTTTGGTTGTACTAGCCACCAACTATTTAGATCTGCGGTCTCATAAGTAAAAATCACCTTAATGATTGCCAACCTTCGGAACGGAGACGGCACCTAAAGAAGAAGGAGGATTTAAATTTATTTAGAGCTAGACTCGTAATTTCCTCCGGAATTTTGTTGTATATTTTCGCGATCTCAACGATCTTTTTGGCGAAGGAAAAATCAGCAAAAGCCATGTTGCCTTCTTACAGTGGACGCCTTTCGGTATTCTTTTGGGTGAAACACCTGGCGAAACCCAAACCTTCTTTCTTTTAACTATTATTATCATTTCCGTCCATAATGTGTATTAATTTGAAAGTTTATAATAGGAAAATAAGGACAAGTTTCTATGTGTGACTCTTTTATTTATCAACTAACGGAACGTTTCGTCGACTTTGCCGACCTCTTCAGGGCTTCAAACAGTCATGCCACACATTTGTCTAAATTTTCTTGTTATCCTCGTTACCATTGAAGACCATCAGAAACACAAAACTCCAAAAATATTTGGCACATTCACATAAACAATTTTTCTTTCTTTTCTTTATATTAACAATTACATAAAAGAGAAATAACATAAATAGAATGAGGCAACACTGTTTTTAAAAACTTGTCTTGGAATGAACACATCTCCTCTGTGGCGAAATCTGCAGCAAGGAAGATTGGCTACTTATTCAGGTCCAAGCAATTTTTCAAGCCCCCACATCTTCTCACCATCTACGAGGCCCAAATCTGCCCCTGTCTCGAATACGGCTCTCATCTATGGAGAGGAGCCTCTAAATATTCCCTTGCTACCCTGGATGCAATTCAGAAACGAGACGTCAGGCTAATTGACGATTCTACCCTCACCGACTTGCTCGACTCGCTGGCTGATCGAAGAAATGTCTCTGCCCTTTCCCTTTTCTATAGATACTATCACGGCTGGTGCTCTGATGAGATAAATTCAATAATCCCCCCCCCCCAAAGCATGCTTTGCACGTAGCACGCGTTTTGCCGACTTCCAACACTCTTTCGCGGTCAAATTAGAAAAGTGCCGGACCACTTCATTCGCCAATACGTATATCCCCATGACTTCAAGGAACTGGAACTCTCTTCCAGCCTCCATCTTTCCCAGCACTTATAATCTTCAAACCTTCAAAACCCGAGTGCATAAACACCTACGTCTCCACCCTCTCACTTAATCAACTTTGCCTTCTCTTCGGTAATGCAAGGGTCTTTCGAGATCCATAGGGGCTGCATCTTTACTGGTGCACCCCTTCTTGCATTCGATTGCATTAAAAAAAAAAAAAAAAAAAAAAACAGAATAGAATCTTTTTTCCTATTGATCTTTACATATAGAAATTTCAAATTTAGAAACTTAACATTTCTAAATATAAAGATCAATAGGAAAAAAGATTCTATTCTGTTTTTAAAAACAGTGCTGCCTCATTCTATTATGTTATTTCTCTTTTATGTAATTGTTAATATAAAGAAAAGAAAGAAAAATTGTTTATGTGAATGTGCCAAATATTTTTGGAAATTTGTGTTTCTGATGGTCTTCAACGGTAATGATGATAACAAGAAAATTTAGACGAATGTATGCATTACTATTTGAAGCCCTGAAGAAGTCGGCAAAGTCGATGAAACGTTGGTTGATAAATAAAAAAGTCACACATAAAAACTTGTCCTTATTTTCCTATTATAAACATTCTTTAAACGTTTATGAAGAATCCCCAGTGACGAAATTCTTCAGGAAAGAGTTTGCTCGTTTCTCTGCAGCAAATAAATGAAAATTCGGACACGTTCGGCTTTTCTGTAGTCGGAGAGTTCGTGGAGGTCCCATCCAGCCAATTTCCATAATTTTCCGAGCTTTTTGAGACGATGAACGATGGTCAAATGGTCCACAATATAGTCTTAGGCCATTATTCTGAATGTCAAGCTTTCGACGGTTGCCTGGTCATCGATATTTGATGGTCGACCTCTTCCTTCTGCGAGGTTTGTATCGCTCAATTAGAACTTCTTGAACCATCTTTCAAATTGGCTTTTGCTGATTGTCCCTTCACCAAAAAGTTGGTTGAGATAACGAAATCACTGTGCTTTATTTCAACCTTTCTCGAAGTGGGAGAGTAAAATATGGCGAATATAGATATGATTTTCGATACGCATTTCATTAACTGAAAATAGAAGATTTTTTTAGAAAAAAATATTAAACAAAACGCCAATTATTAAAGAAAAAAAAATCGCTAAAAGAATTAAACACCAACCCAATAACATTTATATATTCTAGGTCAGTGATTCTCAACATTTTTTTCTTTCTTATTAAATTGTATTCACTAGTCATCAAAAAATATCTATCCCTAAATAAGATTTCCCTGAATTACTTTTTAATAAATGTTTATAACTAGTAAATAAATTATAGATGCATCAGTTAATCCCATATAAAAAATAATTTGTTTAAAATTAAGTTAGGTATAAAAAAAATTAAAATTATTTTGTTTTTAACATTTTTTGAGAATCTTTAGAGTAGTTTATTTTGATATCTGTAGAGGATCAAATTGATGATCTTGAAGTTTTCTGGGCTAGACTACTACTATAAGTAAAGAAAGAAAATTTGTAGTATTATATGACGATGTGTAGGCTTCTACTTCCGGAATACCTTTTAAATAAATGAGCCGTTTATTTTGAAAGTGGCGTAAGTCCATTTTCCTAAAAATCGAATTAACTACCTTAATAGTTACATTTTTTAGTCCCATTGTGAGAGTTTCAAATGAATATGGAAAATATTATGCAATAAAATTTTGTGAGATCCCAGCTTTATGTTTAACTAGCTGCAAGGCCCGCCTTCGGCGGCCCTCTTGCTAGACACGGAGCACACCCCCTGGACCCCCAGCCCTCGAACCCCACCCTCACCCCCACTACCACCCACCACACCCCCCGAAACCCACCCAGCACCCCCACCCCCCGCACCATGGCCAACCCCCGCCCCCACACCACCACCCCAACAGTCCATTCCGCACCCTAACCCACTAACCCTCCTCACCCCACCCCTACCCCCAAAACCCCTCCAGCACCCCCACCTCCATGCACCCGTTCCCAACCCCCGCCCTCACACCACCACCCGCACCCCACCCACCTCGGACCCCGCACCCCATCCACCCCGTGCCCTCCAACCCTGCGCACCACACCCCCGCTATGTCCCCGGGACTCCACCTCGTTCTTAAGCGTTTATTCGGAATTTATACTTTTTAATATTCTTAACATGTCTTTCCATCAATTCTCCATTTGAATTAATTTTCTAATTCCATTATGTAGTTTAAAGGTCGAAAATCATAATAATAATAATTTATAGATTTATACATAATTCTCCCCGAGGAATATGCTGTACACCTACTTCCATTGTACTTCCAAATATTTCCAAGTACTTCCAAATATTTCCAAGCACTTTCAAATATTTCCAAATACTTCCAAATGTTTCCAAGTACTTCCAAATATTTCCAAGTAGTTCCAAAAATTTCCAAGTAATTCCAAATATTTCCAAGTACTTCCATATATTTCCAAGTACTTCCAAATATTTCCAAGTACTTCCAAAATACTTCCAAAGAGGTGTACACCTACTTCCAATCGTGGATCACCCCTCGATTCTCCCCAAGTTAAAATGTATATTTTTACTTTATTTTATTTTTCATTTATTTCCTACAGTTGAGAATCCCTGCTCTATATATATTATAAGGTATGTAACCGACTACTAAAATTCAACAGTCTTAAAATTTTCCAATGTAAATTGAAATTAGTTTATAAGGAAGACAATCTAGGAAGAATTTAAAGAAATTGCTTTTAGTTTAGAATATGATTAATAATTAAATTTCTAAAGTTATCTCTTTTTTCTCATTAGAATCTTTGTTATTTTTGTTTTATCTTACTAGAAAATGTAAGTTATTCACACAACTAGAGATTAATTTGCTCAGATCTATTCAATTTATAGTTTTAATTTTTTATATATTTTGGTCATTAAATCGCCTCATAATCATAATAAAAAAAAATACAAAATACAAATAAATTTCTTGGAATCATACGTAAAAACGTAAAAGATCAGATCGCATTAAAATATTCTTTTAAAAATCGACTATCTGGGTAATCAATATTGCACAAAATTTATTTACTAATCCTACAATCGTCTCCCTTGTAGAGTTAACAAATAATTAGGAATAAACTTGTTGACTTTATATCATAATTGAATCGTTTGTATTACATGGCTCGACAAAAATTAAACAAAAATTTCTCCCCGTAAACCTAACAATGTTTATTATCCTTTATAATCACGTAGTTTTAGTTTTTTTAGTTATAACTCGAATTCTAATTGGGCTAAAAGCAAATGGTAATTTGAAAATCAAAGAGGAAGGTGTTTTCTATTAAGTCAATAAAATATTTTGATTTCAAATATTGTTGTTTAATATCTAATGGGACTCGAAAATAAATAAAAATCTCAAAACTCTGACTTGTTGTAAAAAAATCGGGTAATTTCATAAATAAAACTACTGGAATCCATTGTTATGTTTATGGGGAGAAATTTTTGTTGATCAGTGTAATTAAGAATATTTTTACTCCATAAAAAAGCCATTTAGTGATTTTATTTAAGAAAAATTCTCAAAAAAATTAATAATAAATAAAATGTAATTATTATTTTATGAGGCGACATTTATCCGATTATTTTCCACTCTAAACGGTCGTTTCTTTATCACTGATAACTTTGATGCCGTCTTTTGTGAATTGTATTTGTACAATGGGCTCTGCATCGCTTACCTTGCGTCTTTCTGTGCCCGCAGCAACAATCTGGACAGCTTGGCCCGGATACCCTATTACAGTGGCTGTGGCAGCCGTATTGGCTGAGGAGGTTGACACAGTACTCGTTATAAGTTGACTATTCGAGGTCTTAAGCATAGATCCAGATCGTTTTGTATTTTCCGAATTTGCGATTTCTGTGCTTGAGCTGCTATTTCCGCAACATTGGATTAATTTGACTCCTATGCCACCACCATCCATTTCATCATAACCGGGACTTGGTGAGTCCATAAGTACATCGCTAGGAGAAGGAGTTAGGAATATGGAATTGGTATTATTTGAATGTAAATACTTACTAAATTCCAAATGGACAGCATTGAAAAAGAATAAAAATTTTTTAGTATATAGAAAGAATGTTTGCTTGTTGAGGCTTTGGTGGGTCAGGTTGATCAAGTGAAGAATTCTTTCGGCCTAGTGAAATAAGAAAATGTGTTAAAAATTTATAGTTTTATTCATAAAGTTTGGCCTTTGAGATCTGAAGCCATTCTCAGGTGATAATAGATATAGATCGAGTCAACTCAGTCAACAATAATCTGTTAAAATGGATGTTTTATAATAGTCGGTGATAAACAAACTATATAAGCGAGCGTACCCGCCAATCGTACTAAGTAAAATCCGTCGAGTTTGATTCATAAAATGTATATGTTTAGCACCGACTTCAAAAAGTGATTTCATGTAAATATTTCGTCGTTTAGTTGTAACTAAATTAGATTATTATTTTATACCTTTTAGTGTATTTTATTTTATTTTTGAGTTCTTATTATTTTATTTGTTGCATTTAATTTTTTTGAAGTCGGTTTTATTTTTTTTTTATAAAAATTATTTTTATTTTTCTCTTTTTTAGTGATGTTATTAATAGTGACTTTTTGGCGGGTTTTAAATGAACGTTTTAAGTTTGATTTTTTTATAGATTTTATTTATTATAATTTCGATTATTTGCTCATAAGAATTGGATATTTAGGTTAATTCGTCATTGATCATATCATCAGAACTTGACTAAATTAATATGGGACCACCCCTAAGGTACCCTCTATCCAATATAAAAAGAATCATCGAAATCGGTTCATAAATAAAGAAGTTATGCTTGAACAAACATAGCAAAAAATGTCCAATACCAATGAAAAAAATCGGGACCAATCGGAAACTAGACTGAATCCAATGCAAAAAAATCATCAAAATCGGTTCACAATTGGCGAAGATATTAGGTAACATAGAAACAAAAAAAAAAATCAGTCGAATTGAGAACCTCCTCCTTTTTTGAAGTCGGTTAATTTACATGAAAGGTTTCATCGAGTTAAAAATTATGGGATTCTTTACTATTTCAATTGACTCTTTATCTATTCATAAACAGTGACAGGTTTCAGTAGTGAAATGACACTTATATTAATTAACATCAATTGTAGTAAAAGATCAATGTAGCTGATTTGAATTTATCTAGATATAGAATATAAATTAGCCATATCCATTAAGAACAATTTCAGAATTAGAATCCGAAAAGTCGTGAACAAACTATAGAAACTTTTAACCGATTTTCTTATTTCACCATGAGTAGTCCAACTCGAAAGAATTCTCCAGTTTAACATTAATGGTGAATTGAAATATTTTCAATGAAATAAAAAAAGAAATATTTAACTAAAAAATCATTTAATATTATTGAATTATTGGTCTATTAATTGATATCACAGCACTTGGAAGTAAAAAATTACTTATTTATAAAATATATAATATTATATTATATTAATTAATGACAGTTTTTCAATAATTAAAATATTAACATAGAAAATAAATAAATTGATCTTTTATTAGTAAAAAATAAAATTTTCTTAAAAAATGTGTATAAAATTTTAAGAAGTAAATTGACTAAAAAAACTAAAAATTTATCAGTTCTCTGAATTTTGAAACTAGAATAATATTTTTAATATAAGCAACTAGATTAATAATAATAAAAATGATAATTTAAAAATTCGTTATATTTTTAGCTTAGTAATTTTGATTAATATCAATTTGGATTATTATGTTGCTAATAAATAAATAATCTTCATTTGTTTGCGATGGTCTCTTTAATATTACTAAAAAACAAAGAGAGAGAACAAAAGATGAATTCTCATTTAAATGAAAGATATTATAAATAGCCCAGTAAATAGAGGATCCTAAAAGGGGTTCAGCTTACATTAATTGCGGGAAAAGATTTTTTCTAGGATCGTTTGGTATGGTCTGGGTATACGAAATCTAAGTTTGCGACCTCGAAAGTGTGGGGGACAACTTTTGGTGGACGAAAAACCTCGAAATTTTCGGACTTTTTTCCAGTTTTTCGCTTATCACTCGAAAACGGTCCATATTTTTGTAAATAACAATCCTATAGTAAATAAAATAGGATCAAGTTTCGACTCGATTAAATATAGAAATAATTTTTAAGAGAAAAATAAAATCGACTTCAAAAAATTAAATGCAACAAATAAAATACACTAAAAGGTATAAAATAATTATTATCCTATTTAGTTACAACTAAACGACGAAATATTAACATGAAATCACTTTTTGAAGTCGGTGCCAAACAAACTATACCTATAAGCGAGCGTACCCTCCAAACGTACTGCGATTCATGAAAGGTATATGTTTGGC
Organism: Forficula auricularia; assembly: GCA_024734495.1. Lineage (NCBI taxonomy): Eukaryota > Metazoa > Arthropoda > Insecta > Dermaptera > Forficulidae > Forficula > Forficula auricularia. The sequence goes on along the minus strand of JALMQS010000816.1, from coordinate 7,148,050 downwards.
ACCGACTTCAAAAAGTAATTTCATGTTAATATTTCGTAGTTTAGTTGTAACTAAATAAGATAATAATTATTTATACTTTTAGTGTATTTTATTTGTTGCATTAAATTTTTTGAAGTCGGTTTTATTTTTTCTTAAAAATTATTTTTATTTTTCTCTTTTTAGTGATGTTATTAATAATGATCATATCATCAGAACTTGACCAAATTAATATGACACCATCCTTAAGATACCCCCTTTCCAATAAAAAAAGAATCATCGAAATCGGTTCATAAACAAAGAAGTTAGTCCTGAACAAACCTAACAAAAAAGGTCTAATACCTATAAAAAAAAATGGGACCAATCGGAAGGTAGACTGAACCCAATGCAAAATTTTTTTTCAAAATCGGTTCACAATTGGCGGAGATATGAGGTAACATAGGCACAAAAAAAAAAAAATCAGTCGAATAGAGAACCTCCTCCTTTTTTGAAGTCGGTTAAAAATATAGAAAATTGGTCCAGTAGTTCGATTTTTTATGGCGATTCAAAAAACAACCCCCAGGATCACTTTTGAATACCTTTCCCAAAAACTCTGACTTTTTTCGATTTTTTACCATTTTGACCATGAAGGAGCAGGTTTTCGACAAAGACCACTCTATATAAAGTTTTAAACTAAATTAAATTTTCTACAATTAAAACAAAGTATCATTTTAAATGGATAATGGTAACCCGTGCCGTAATGACGTTGAAGGTTGCAAAAAATCGCAGTTTTTCGTTCATAAATAGAAAAGTACTCATTCGAGAAACTTAATTTCTCTCATTCTCTGGGAAACTTTGTTGACTTGAATGTTTATTTGGATCACTTTTTTATTAAAACTCTTAAACCTATAGATATTCAGCATTTTCAATGACTCTTTTGAGGATTCGGATCATATCCGTTTAGCTTACATTAATTGAGGGAAAAGATTTTTTTTAGGACCCTCGAAATTTTCCAGGTTTTTCGCTTATAACTCAAAAACGGTTCACATTTTATAAATAACCGTCCTAGAGTAAATTAAAGAAGATAAAATTTCGCGTCGATTAAAAAAAAGAAATTCTAAATTGGTCCTGTAGTTCAATTTTTTATTGGGATCCAAAAAACATCCCCCGGGATCACTTTTGAATATCCCAAAAACTCGCACTTTTTTCGATTTTTCCCATTTTGACCATGAAGGAGCACGCTTTCGACAAAGACCGATCTATACATTTTTAAACTAGATTAAATTTGATACAATTGAAATAAAGTTTCATCTTAATTGAATAATGGTAACCCGTGTCGCAATAAGGTTGAAGTTTTGAAAAACTAGAATTTTTTGCAAAATATTGCAGTTGTTCCATCATAATAGGAGATTTTGTTGCCTTGAACGTTTACTTGGAACACTTTTTTGATAAAATTCCTCGATTTATAGATATCAAGCCTTTTCCATGATGTTTTTGAGGATTCGGAACATATCCTGTCCCTTAAATGTAGAATATCTATAAATTTAAGAGTTTTATCAAAAAAGTGTTCAAGTAAACGTTTAAGTAAATAAAGTTTTCTAGAGAATGAGAGATAGGAATCAAGTTTCTAGGATGAGTGGGTTTGATTTAATGAAGGAAAAACTGAGATTTTTTGAAACAATGGATCATTTCCTTACATAGAAAATGCTGGATATCTATAAATATAAGAGTATAAACAAAAAAGTGGCCAAAGTAAACGATCAAGACAACAAAATTTCTAGACAATGAGATAGGAATCAAGTTTCTAGGATGAGTGGTTTTCATTTTATAAAGGAAAAACTGCGATTTTTTGCAAAAAATTGCATTTTTTCAAAACTTCAATCTCATTGCTGCACGGGTTACCATTATCCAATTAAGATGAAACTTTGTTTGAATTGTAGCAAATTTAATCTAGTTTAAAAATGTATAGAGTGGTCTTTGTCGAAAACGTGCTCCTTCATGGTCAAAATGGGAAAAAATCGAAAAAAGTGCGAGTTTTTGGGATATTCAAAAGTGATCCCGGGGGATGTTTTTTGGATCCCAATAAAAAATCGAACTACAGGACCAATTTAGAATTTCTTTTTTTTAATCGACGCGAAATTTTATCTTCTTTAATTTACTATAGAACGGTTATTTACAAAATGTGAACTGTTTTCGAGTTATAAGCTAAAAATTGGAAAACGTCGGAAAATTTTGAGGTTTTTCGGCCACCAAAAGTTGTCTCACACACTTTCGTGGTCGCAAACTTAGATTTGGCATAACCTCACAATACCAAATAATCCTAGAAAAAAAAAATATTTTTCTGCAATTAATTTAAGCTGAAACCTCTCTATTTACTGGCCTAAAAATAAAATAAATTTAAAATGTAGAAAAGATGCAATATCATATCCATCTTCTAAAAAATATAAACATAAATTATATATGTACAAACGAATTGATGTTAACGGAATAATTAAAGAATTTTTAAAATTGTAAAATACTTACTTGTCTGATATACCTTGATAAAGACCCAATTTAAGAATGTAATCAAGTACTGCGTCTTGAATAAGATATTTCGCACTCTGTTGTCTTCTCAAAGCTCGACGGATTTTTGTAGAGCTTATTTCATTGCGAATCCATTCATTCACGATAATTATATTATTCTAAAAATTAAATAAAATATTAGAAAAAGAAAAGAAAATAAAGTACGTGGGTATTCTAGGAAAATCACAGGATAGAAGTGAAACTTCGATAGTTCATTTAGTTATGTTAATAAATACTTTTACAACCGACATCGGCAAAGCAGATTACGGATATGATTCAAGATATACACCGCGAAACAGACAAAGTGGGTCTAAAAATAAATGCAAATAAGTCTGTAATCATTACGAATGGTCCTAATATAAACATTTCAATGTAACGGGGCCGCCGGGCTACAGTGGCCCCGACCTGTGTAAGCAAATATTTGTAAAATGTTATCCGCAATCTCACTCAAACTCAAATTAGGGAAAATATTGTTTTAGAAATTAAAAAAGCGATTATTTTGGATACAACACAACTCAAAAATTGACCAACTTTCTGTAGTTTTTCGATATATCTCGATAACAGAAAATGATGATCGTGTACCTGAAGAAATAAAAATCTGCGAATCATTTTTGGGGTTTAAATCAGTAGCCGATTGTAGTGCAGAAGGGCTTAAAACTGAAATTTTAAATAGGTACCATAAAAGAATATGGAATTGATTTGTCCAAATGTAGAGGGCAGGGTTACGATGGATCAAATGTTATGTCGAGTGTATATGGAGGATTACAAGCCCTTATAAAAGACCATGCGCCAAATAATAGATAATTTGGAAAAATATATAGTTTTTTTGACAATAGTATAAAACGCTGGTCAATGTTGAGTAACGATCCATCTGAAAAATATAAAATTACCCTTAAGGTAGTTGTTTCACCATATGCATTTTCTTAGGATTTTTTTGAAATTTAGACAAATTATTATTTAAATACTTCTTCATCGATTGATGGCAAAACGAAATTTATGAACAATATAGTTCCGGAGATATTAAATTCCAAATATAGAGTTTTTCAGACCTTATACATTGCAGTATACGGGATATCTGAAAGTTTACATACATATTTAATTATAATTAAGAAACTCTTCTTACGATTGGTATAAAAATCTAAACCAACATTAAACAATAACTAATAGATTTTTTAAGAAAATTTTAATTCATAGTTACAACACAGTTTCTGAGATAATAATAAATAAATAATGAAAAATTTACAGTAAAAACAAGATGGCAACAACGCATGTATTTAACCTAAAAAGTGGGTTAACTTTTGTAATTTTTTGACGTTTTTTCCCTTCAGCCCTTGTTGCAACAGCTTTCAATCGCTTATTAAGAACTTTTTGTTTTATAAATCTCCCTTTATAATGTACTTTATCTGAAATTTCTATAATAAAATATATACAAGCTCGGACAGTGTTGCCAGATTTGTCAAACGAGCACAGGAAAGGCTAGAAGTGGTACATAAACAGCAAAAAGTTTTGGGCTTATGAATTATGAATCCTTATTGTCTGTACTATATATGTACTCTAGCATTAACTTTTTGCTAGTATTGATGCGAAACAACTACCTTACAAAGTATTCCCTACAAATGGTCTTCAAGAAACGACGCTTTATCGTCTATAAGGAAAAACTATTCATTAATAATGAAAACTTTGTACAAACTAAATTTAATTTCCACTAAAAAAGACGAACGAATTCGTCACAAATGTAAAAATATAATTAACATTTTAGAGAGCTACGATTTTATAGTTCTTTTGCCCTCTCAAAAGCCCAGATTTAAATCCTTTGTACTTCTAAGGGCCGGTTGTATGTCGCAAAGTAAATGCTTTTTACCACTAACCAATGGTAGATGGTAAATGGAGGGGCTGGGGTGGCCAATCAGATGACAGGCTTTGAAAGTTCCTGTCGTCTGATTGGCCACCCCAGCCCCTCCATTTACCATCTACCATTGGTTAGTGGTAAAAAGCATTTACTTTGCGACATACAACCGGCCCTTACATACAACCAGCCCTTATGTCTTTCAGTGCCTGTCATCCGATTGGCCATCCCAGTCCCTCCATTTACCATCTACCCTTTGTTAGTTGTAAAAAGCATTTACTTTGCGACATACAACCGGCCTTAAGTATGCAGCGTAGTTGAAAGAATCACTAACAAGTCCAGATAGCAAATTTGGCATCATTGAGAGCCGCTATAGAAGCGGTATTCGCCGATATGGACTCATTAAAACGGGCCTACGAACGCTTAATTATAAACTTCTCCATTTTTTAAATAAAAAAGATGTTTAATTTGTCCGAATTTTGGCTTCGCACCCTGTATTCTCAGTGAATAAAAGAAATGACTTCAAAAGTGCTCTAAAAAGAATAAATTAGTTTATTTTTGAATTAAATCAATGGTGTCAGTTTAGAGGACACTTGGACTCTTTTCTCCCATTTGAAATGTTCAGAGAAACTATAAAATTAACAAAGAAAAAATGTTTAAAATGATGGTTTAATTTGAATTGGAAGCAGGGGAAGAATTTTACCGTTTATCAAGGTCAATAAGTAAGTAGAAAATGAAATTGAAGAACAACAAAAATTCTCTAATCTGATACCAATTATATTAATTTATTTGAGAAGTGATGGAAAAGGCAGCCCTAGGGTAGTGAAAAAAATTCACTCGAATTTCACTATCCTTGGGCTGCCTTTCCATCACTTCTCAATTAAAATTTCTACCAGTTCGTTTCTCTCCGAAGAGAAAATTTCTTCTAATATATTAATTAATTTTTTAATATATTAAACGGTAGAGAAAATGACTAAAACTAATAAAATAATTAATAAATACCTGATATTTGGTCAAAAGATCTGATTCATAAATAAAGTGATAAGGATCGGTGCCCTCGCGAGTTATCACAACCAGACCGTGATGACTTAAAATCGCCTCCACCTAAGAATGATAGGAATTAAAAAAAAAAACTTTATTATTATTAAAAGAGAAAGAATTTAATCTTTAGGACAAATTCTAGGATTTTAGTAGAAATATTTATTTATATCGCGATATCAGAAGGGATCATCCCCTCAGGAGTCGTACCTGAGAATAACATATGCTTTCCGGGCAGGTAGATCTAAAAATATTAAAATGGTATCGGTCCACATTGTTGAGCAGAGTCAAATTTAGAAGCATGTTTTTTTTCCATATAATAGATTCAGTAAAGTACAAATTTCAAATTTTCATTTTTTTATTATTTTAATATATTTAAATAGGAAAGAAATTAATTATACGAGCCAAATATAGCATTAAATTCATAAAATTAGTTTATTTTTTTATTTTACAAGAAATAATTGAAAATCGGGATTATTTGAGTCAGATTCATAGTATATAATATCCAATGTTCATTTTTGAACAAGAGCAGAGGAGAGATAGGAGGGCGGTCACACAAGCTAGACGTCAATGCTAAAATAATGCCCTGATTGGCAGTTCACCCAGGAAAGGGTAGAATTCAGCGAATATTAGCCCCATGGAGCATTGAAAAACGCCGTAGAAGGAGGACCAAAGGAGAACCACAAAATCCTATAAAAGGCCGAACAAGAGGCAAAAACGAGAGATCAATTTATTTCCAAAAATGATTGTCGCTGAACTACTAAAGTTACGGGCAAGCGTTAATAGAGAGATCTCCACTCCTGCACTGGTGACGTCAGGCTGATCGACCCACGATACAGCTGAAAGATCCCCTGCAGCTCAAAGGCCCTATCCTTTATATAGGCCCGTGTGGTCAGTAGGTACATATCAATACAGCCTCTCTGCTGTCCACACGTTAAAAAAGCCTCAAACACGCTGTATTACACCATCGCCGAGAACTCCACGGAACCCATCATAGAAGATACGGAACCTCCGCCGGCACACCGGGTCATCGGGAGCCATTCAGCGCACATCAAGACTCAAATGTAAATCTTCCTTCTACACATTTTCGCTTGCATACTCTCTTCTATACAAGTCCATCAGCCAAACATAAATTTCATTTTTCAATTGCAATATCAACAAACTCTCATTAAAGCTGTTAAATTCAAAAGTGACGTTAATAAATTATATACTATTAATTTTATTCTTTCTTTGAATATTACTTTGTTGTAAAGTCCCTCTTTCATTTTTCAGCTAGCTTAAATTCTTTTTATTATTTTATTTTGCAAATTTTAAATTATTTTTATTTTGTTTTTTTTGTAAAATCATTGAATAAGATTAAATTCAGTAGAGTAAATTTAGAACCCATAAGAGTAGATTCAGTAAATTAGAAATTTAGTACAACGAGATTCACTGAGTTCACACCACCCGAAAAAACACGAAAAACAGGTTTGTATTTTCACGATCAGAATCATCCCTCAATAAGATCCCAACTTCCTGCTCCCAGGGAAGGGACATACCATTGAAATATTTCTACTAAAATCCTAGAATTTGTCCTAAAAATTAAAGTTAACTTTCGAATTAACTGTTCCCAGCTCTGATTAAAAAACAAATTTATTGAGATTATTGAAAATAAGTGGGATTAGATTTGTTTGTATTTACATCGTCTGGGTTCCATAAGCCGGGTTTTCCGAATGATTCAAGAAGATCAGCGCCACATAAAAATTTCACTTGCACTTGGCCAATCTCCGAAGAAAGCACAGCATAAGGAGGCATCCAATTAAGTCCATCTATAAGACGAGCACGTTTATTCCCACCACTATCGGAAGATTCTGTTATAGCTGCATTGATTTGATTCTAAGAACAAAATAAATATAAGGATTAAAATACAATCTACAATATCAAGTGTGAAAAAGGTAATGGAAAATGTTTTTGTGAATATATGTTATTATATACACTGCGAGTCAAAAAAAAGGTAACAAACAAATTTTTTCAAAAAAAGACAAATAAAATATATTTTAAATACAATTCAATCGATTAGATCTTCAGTAAGATTTATTTTAAACATTTCTAAATAATATTAACATTTATTTAAATCATTTTAATAAAAAACTTATTTAAAATTAAAAAAAAATCAAATAATGTGATATTTATCATATTGCTTTGAATTCTGATATCTCGATTTTAATCATTTAAAACCTTTTTTTTTCAATAAGTTTATTATTTAGTCTTTATGTGAGTCTCTTTTCGACCAGACACATAAACAAAGCGGGGGGGGGGGGTCAGAGACGCCGCCACATACACACACACATAGAACTTTATTTTCAATTTTAAAATTTTATAAAAAAAAAATGTTTTTTTTTTTACAAATTTTTTTTGCCAGGCGCGGGCCTCTATGGGGGGCGGTCGCCCGCCCCCTGGATCCGCCCTTGCACATAAAAATCATGCGGCTTAGCGGTATAAATTGTGCGAAAGCAATTGCTCTAATCGAGGATGGTCGCACTTACAGATACGTAGCTGATGTTCTTGGTACAACACCAAAAACTGTTTTTAAAGTTGTAAAGCGGTTTAGAGAACACAATACTTATCAGAGGCGACTTGGGTCAGGACGTCCAAGATGTACATCGAGAACAGATGACCGCTTTATGTCTCTTCAAGTCCTTCGGGACAGATTCACAACAGCGGTACAGGCGAGAAATCGCCTTCAAGAAGCTCGGCAAGTCAATGTAAGCGTCAGCACAGTTAGAAGAAGACTTAAAGAGGCCTGCTACAGGTCCAATTTTATCCTATACATAACGAATGGCGCGCCTTCACTTTGCCAAAGAACATAAAGATTGGCATGGGAACAATTGGGCTAATGTTCTCTTCACCAATGAGTCACGAATTACCTTAAGATCATCTAACGCACGTGAAAGAGTATGGAGAAGACCAGGGGAGCGATATGCACCATGTACATTCTCAGGAAGAACAGCATATTGTGGTGTATCTGGGATGGTGTGGGGCGGCATCAATACCAACGCTCGCACAGAGCTCGTTTTTATCGAGAATGGGTCTCTTAACGCATATCGCTATATCGAGGAGGTTATACAACAACATATTGTCCCTTTTTCTCCTTATATTGGTGAAAATTTTCTTCTCATGCAAGACAATGCCAGGCCTCATGTTGCTCGGAGTGTGTCCAGCATTTCCTGGGTGAGGGTTGGTATTGCATGTGAAATGGCCAGCCTAAACTCGATAGAACATGTTTGGGATATGCTTGAGAAACGTGCCAGAAAAAGGGATTTTAACTCACTGGGAGAACTTAAAAGTGTCCTTACTGAAGAATGGGAAAAAATTCCTCAGGAGGGCATTAGAGCTCTAATTGAGGGGATGCCAGCAAGGATTGAAGAAGTTGTTAGTGTTCGAGGAGGCAATACGCATTATTAAGGTACGAGAAAACTTTTTTTTTTGTTTTTATTGAAAAAAAAGGTTTTAAATGATTAAAATCGAGATATCAGAATTCAAAGCAATATGACCAATATCACATTATTTGATTTTTTTAATTTTAAATAAGTTCTTTTATTAAAATGATTTAAATAAATGTTAATATAATTTAGAAATGTTTAAAATAAATCTTATTAAAGGTTTAATCGATTAAATTGTATTTAAAATATATTTTATTTGTCTTTTTTGAAAAAAATTTGTTTGTTACCTTTTTTTTGTGTATATTAAAAATTTATTTTTATAGCAGATGACACACTCTTTTATTGTCTCCTTTAATTTATAAAAATTCTGCTACTCGAAACTTTCAATTTAAATACTTGGTGGTATTGGAGAGTAGCTCTAGTCCTCGTCCAGCCTTCCTGTTGAC
>JALMQS010000816.1:7103039-7138681 GCA_024734495.1 Forficula auricularia | reverse complement strand
TCGAAAATGACAAATTTTCATTTGAAAAAAGTAAAAATTTTATCAAAAATGAATTACTATTTATATCAAGAAGATATTTTAATTACTACCTTGATCAATAGTATTCTATTGTTGGTTTAAATACACACACACACACACACACACATCGACAGAGACATTTAGTCAATGATCAAAATAAATATTAAGTAAAAAGAGATCGAAATTTATCATTTTTAATTTGAATTTATATTTGAGTTTCACTTTATATACCCTGTGGTCGAAAATGACAAATTTTCATTTGAAAAAAGTAAAAATTTTCTCAAAAATGAATTACTATTTATATCAAGGAGATATTTTAATTACTACCTTGATCAATAGTATTCTATTGTTGGTTTAAATACACACACACACACACACACATCGACAGAGACATTTAGTCAATGATCAAAATAAATATCAAGTAAAGAGAGATCGAAATTTATCATATTTTAATTTGAATTTATATTTGAGTTTCACTCTTTTATATATACCCTGTGGTCTGCAAATGACAAATTTCCATTTGAAAAATGTTAAAAGTTTCTCAAAAATGAATTAATATTTATATCAAGGAGATATTTTAATTACTACCTTGATCAATAGTATTCTATTGTTGGTTTAAATACACACACACACACACACACATCGACAGAGACATTTAGTCAATGATCAAAATAAATATTAAGTAAAAAGAGATCGAAATTTATCATTTTTAATTTGAATTTATATTTGAGTTTCACTCTTTTATATACCCTGTGGTCGAAAATGACAAATTTTCATTTGAAAAAAGTAAAAATTTTATCAAAAATGAATTACTATTTATATCAAGGAGATATTTTAATGTACTACCTTGATCAATAGTATTCTATTGTTGGTTTAAATACACACCCACACACACACACATCGACAGAGACATTTAGTCAATGATCAAAATAAATATTAAGTAAAAAAAGAGATCGAAATTTATCATTTTTAATTTGAATTTATATTTGAGTTTCACTCTTTTATATACCCTGTGGTCGAAAATGACAAATTTTCATTTGAAAAAAGTAAAAATTTTATCAAAAATGAATTACTATTTATATCAAGGAGATATTTTAATTACTACCTTGATCAATAGTATTCTATTGTTTGTTTAAATAGACACATACACATCGACAGAGACATTTAGTCAATGATCAAAATAAATATTAAGTAAAAAGAGATCGAAATTTATCATTTTTAATTTGAATTTATATTTGAGATTCACTCTTTTATATACCCTGTGGTCGAAAATGACAAATTTTCATTTGAAAAAGTAAAAATTTTATCAAAAATGAATTACTATTTATATCAAGGAGATATTTTAATTACTACCTTGATCCATAGTATTCTATTGTTTGTTTAAATAGACACATACACATCGACAGAGACATTTAGTCAATGATCAAAATAAATATTAAGTAAAAAGAGATCGAAATTTATCATTTTTAATTTGAATTTATATTTGAGATTCACTCTTTTATATACCCTGTGGTCGAAAATGACAAATTTTCATTTGAAAAAAGTAAAAATTTTCTCAAAAATGAATTACTATTTATATCAAGGAGATATTTTAATTACTACCTTGATCAATAGTATTCTATTGTTGGTTTAAATACACACACACACACACACACATCGGCAGAGACATTTAGTCAATGATAAAAAATAAATTTTAAGTAAAAAGAGATCGGAAATTTACTCATTTTTAATTTGAATTTATATTTGAGATTCACTCTTATATTATATACTCCGTGGAAATCGAAAATGACAAATTTTCATTTGGAAAAGTGCCTAAAAAGTTATCTAGCAAATGAATTGGGCACTATTTATATCAAGGAGATATTTTAATTACTACCTTGATCAATAGTATTCTATTGTTGGTTTAAATACACACACACACATCGACAGATACATTTAGTCAATGATCAAAATAAATATTAAGTAAAAAGAGATCGAAATTTATCATTTTTAATTTGAATTTATTTTTGAGATTCACTCTTTTATATACCCTGTGGTCGAAAATGACAAATTTTCATTTGAAAAAAGTAAAAATTTTATCAAAAATGAATTACTATTTATATCAAGGAGATATTTTAATTACTAACTTGATCAATAGTATTCTATTGTTGGTTTAAATACACACACACACATACACATCGACAGAGACATTTAGTCAATGATCAAAATAAATATTAAGTAAAAAGAGATCGAAATTTATCATTTTTAATTTGAATTTATATTTGAGATTCACTCTTTTATATACCCTGTGGTCGAAAATGACAAATTTTCATTTGAAAAAAGTAAAAATTTTATCAAAAATGAATTACTATTTATATCAAGGAGATATTTTAATTACTAACTTGATCAATAGTATTCTATTGTTGGTTTAAATACACACACACACACATACACATCGACAGAGACATTTAGTCAATGATCAAAATAAATATTAAGTAAAAAGAGATCGAAATTTATCATTTTTAATTTGAATTTATATTTGAGATTCACTCTTTTATATACCCTGTGGTCGAAAATGACAAATTTTCATTTGAAAAAAGTAAAAATTTTATCAAAAATGAATTAGTATTTATATCAAGGAGATATTTTAATTACTACCTTGATCAATAGTATTCTATTGTTGGTTTAAATACACACACACACACACACATCGACAGAGACATTTAGTCAATGATCAAAATAAATATTAAGTAAAAAGAGATCGAAATTTATCATTTTTAATTTGAATTTATTTTTGAGATTCACTCTTTTATATACCCTGTGGTCGAAAATGACAAATTTTCATTTGAAAAAAGTAAAAATTTTATCAAAAATGAATTACTATTTATATCAAGGAGATATTGTAATTACTACCTTGATCCATAGTATTCTATTGTTTGTTTAAATAGACACATACACATCGACAGAGACATTTAGTCAATGATCAAAATAAATATTAAGTAAAAAGAGATCGAAATTTATCATTTTTAATTTGAATTTATATTTGAGATTCACTCTTTTATATACCCTGTGGTCGAAAATGACAAATTTTCATTTGAAAAAAGTAAAAATTTTATCAAAAATGAATTACTATTTATATCAAGGAGATATTTTAATTACTACCTTGATCCATAGTATTCTATTGTTTGTTTAAATAGACACATACACATCGACAGAGACATTTAGTCAATGATCAAAATAAATATTAAGTAAAAAGAGATCGAAATTTATCATTTTTAATTTGAATTTATATTTGAGATTCACTCTTTTATATACCCTGTGGTCGAAAATGACAAATTTTCATTTGAAAAAAGTAAAATTTTATCAAAAATGAATTACTATTTATATCAAGGAGATATTTTAATTACTACCTTGATCAAAAGTATTCTATTGTTGGTTTAAATACACACACACACACACACACATCGACAGAGACATTTAGTCAATGATAAAAATAAATATTAAGTAAAAAGAGATCGAAATTTATCATTTTTAATTTGAATTTATATTTGAGATTCACTCTTTTATATACCCTGTGGTCGAAAATGACAAATTTTCATTTGAAAAAAGTAAAAATTTTATCAAAAATGAATTACTATTTATATCAAGGAGATATTTTAATTACTACCTTGATCAATAGTATTCTATTGTTGGTTTAAATACACACACACACACACACACATCGACAGAGACATTTAGTCAATGATCAAAATAAATATTAAGTAAAAAGAGATCGAAATTTATCATTTTTAATTTGAATTTATATTTGAGATTCACTCTTTTATATACCCTGTGGTCGAAAATGACAAATTTTCATTTGAAAAAGTAAAAATTTTATCAAAAATGAATTACTATTTATATGAAGGAGATATGAGGTAACATAGACACACAAAAAAAAATCAGTCGAATAGAGAACCTCCTCCTTTTTTGAAGTCGGTTAAAAAAACCCAACCATTTGGATTTCGTCATTAGGCACAAGGGAGTTAGAGGGTCCAGGGGGGCGTGGATAGAGTTAGTAGGGGAGGGGTCCAGGGAGCGATGCCCACGGCTGAAGATGCTCACGAATGCATCCGCGTGCATCTTGCTAGTGAATATAAAATAAATAATAGTATATTTTAAATTGAAAGTTTTTGCCGAAGGTAGCAGAATTTTTATATATTGAAGGAGACAATAAAAGAGTGTGTCTTCTGCTGGAATTATAAATTTTATTTATTTATAACGAGACTATAGTTTCGAGGGCTTTGCCCTCTTCATCAGTCTATTACAATGGATTCACAGGAATTAATTTATGAATGAAAGGTTAACATCTTTCATGTGGTTAGAGTTAAGAAATTATACAGGGTGCGCAAGTGCACAAGAGATTACACAGGGTGTGCAAGTCAAGATTTGAAAAATATACTTGTTTTATTATTTTGGATGTAGGTGGCGTTCGTGAAGTTTATATTTTAGCGGCTATTTTTAAAATATCGTTATAAATAAATAAAATAAATAAAATTTATAATTCCAGCAGAAGACACACTCTTTATTGTCTCCTTCAACAATATATTTTATGTACTTTGATGATAATAAAAGTTTTGATGCCAACCTCCACTTGCAGAGACGCCTCTATAGTTATTCCTGGTGTCGGCTTCTGTATAGGCAAGGGCTCCGTTTGCTGATGTTAGGGAATCCCCCAGAGCAGCAACCACGCTTATATCAGATGGCCTAAGACGATGCACACTCGTGGCTGGCTTCACACCTTTTCGTTTTTGTAATGAACATGGAAAAGGCTTCTTTTCTGGAATCGGATCCTGATTTCGCTATGAACAAATAACAAAAACATATTATAAAAAAATGTTATTAATAGTGACTTAATATAATACCTAGCATGTATCTCGTGTTTATTTGATTAAGTTAATATTTTAGCCAATAAGAGAAGAATTTTTATTTTGATAAATCTTTAAACCCCTCTATCTTTAAAACCATTAATCAAAGAGATTTTACTAAAAGGATCTTTTTTGTAGAAAATTAAGTCTACAATTTTTCTATTTAGGTTTATTTGATTAAGTTAATATTTTAGCTAATAAGAAAGAATATTTAATGATAATAAATCTTTAAATCCACATATCTTAAAAACTATTTTATTCAAAGGACCTTTTTCTATGGAATTAAATTTTCTAAACATTTTCTAAACAAGGCGAAATAACGTAAAAAATAATAATAACGTATTCTTATGAGCAAATAATCGAAATTATGATAAATAAAATATTTTATAAAAAAATCAATCTTAAAACGTTCATTTAAAACCCGCAAACGTTTCGAGTGCATTTCTATATTTATTAATTGAATTTTATTATCATTTTCTGTATCATTCGCCCGAACGCTTTCTCTTACGATATACATGCAAGGTATTATATTAAGTCACTATTAATAACATCACTAAAAAGAGAAAATAAAAATAATTTTTATAAAAATAAAATAAAACCGACTTCAGAAAAATTAAATTCAACAAATAAAATAATAAAACTCAAAAATCAAATAAATACACTAAAAGGTATAAAAATAATAATCTAATTTAGTTACAACTAAACGATGAAATATTAACATGAAATTACTTTTTGAAGTCGGTGCCAAACATATACATTTTATGAATCGAACTCAACGGAGTTTACTTAGTACGATTGTCAGGTACGATCGCTGATATAGTTTATTTAGCACCGACTTCAAAAAGTGATTTCATGTAAATATTTCGTCGTATAGTTGTAACTAAATTAGATTATTATTTTATACCTTTTAGTGAATTTTATTTGATTTTTGAGTTTTATTATTTTATTTGTTGAATTTAATTTTTTGAAGTCGGTTTTATTTTTTTCTAAAAATTATTTTTATTTTTCTCTTTTTTAGTGATGTTATTAATAGTGACTTAATATATAACACCTTGCATGCATCTCGTAAGAGAAAGTGTTGGGCGAATGAATCAGAATATGATAATAAAATTCAATTCATAAATATAGAAATGCACTCGAAACGTTTGCGGGTTTTAAATGAACGTTTTAAAATTGATTTTTTTTATAAAATATTTTATTTATCATAATTTCGATTATTGAATTGGAGATTTACGTTATTTCGTCATTGGCCATATCATCAGAAATTGACCAAATTAATATGGTAATACCCTAACGTAGCCTCTTTCCAATAAAAAAATCATCAAAATCGGTTAGCAATTGGCGAAAATATTAGTTAACATATAGATACAAAAAAAAAATCAGTCGAATTGAGAACCTTCTCCTTTTTTGAAGTCGGTTAAAAAATTAAGCTTACTTGTAGTCCAGGTGGAGTGAAACCCAAACGGATTGGCAAAAGCCTCAATTGTTTCGGAATTTCTTCAAGAGCCGGTCGTAGTTCTGATGCAAAAGCATCCCACAATCTCTCGCTTCTTTGAGCTGGTGTTGACTGATTGGAGAAATACTCATCCACCATCAACCAGGCCTCTTCAGTCACATTCTCCATGTGTCTTCCATAATTTAATGGAAATAACAATAGTAGTAAAAAATAATATTCGTTGATATGAATTAACCTGTAAAAAAAAGAAATATAATAATTAGTATACTATTTGTATTGTTTTAAAATAAGCTGACGTGTTCTGATATGGCACTTGACTTTACCATACAACCTGGCCCCTAAAATTATTTATAATCATGTAGAAGGGGGGGTGGAAAGGCCAACTGTGAATGCGCTGGAAAACTCTAAAAATGCGACACTGATACAAAAATCAATTTGTCACTTATGTGACTCCGTCCACCAGTTGGTCAACCAGATACAAACTTTTACTGTACGTACAATTGAAGTTATTAATAAAGTTAATTTTGTGTGATCTGAAGCAGAAGGTCTTATTTACAAAAAAAAGGTGCTGAAATGTTAACAAATAAATAAGTTGGACAAGATATAATAAAGCCAAATATTCAGGTTGTAATATAACAAGTTTAATTATTTTATTGGAAAATAATCGAATGTTGTTTCAGTCAACAAATATGTACAAGATAATATTTTGTTATTTGCTTAAGAAATAAATTTAATCTTTTGTTTTGTTTTGAATAAAAAATAATATTACAAATAATACTTTGTTTACAATTAGTTAATTATAATTAATAGTATGAGTAACAGGAATTCAATTAAAATATCAATTATTTTAATTGGTTTGCGTGGGTTTGTATGTGAGTTTATTAATTAATAATCACTAATTATTAGTTTGTTAAAATGTTATCTAAAAATAAATAATAGATATTCTTATTAATAGATTTGGTATATAGTTTAAAACACAAGAGTTCTTATTTAAAAGTAAGTCAACTAGTATTGAAATGAATAAACAAGCTGTATAGAATGTTAAGTTAATATGAACGAAAATGCAAGTTCAATTTAATTGGGAAAGAGAATGTATTTGTTTGATTCAATTATTTTACATGAATTAATGTATACATTGTATTTTAGCTTCGACTCCGGAGATTACTTCTCCATCATCGAGTGTCCTTGATCATCTTTTAGTCCTTATTTTTAATAAGAGGAAAAAACTAATTAAGTAAAAAAACCTCTTTTCCTATAATTATTTCAATTCCATTATACTTCCCAATCCAATCTTTTTCTATTCATTTTTCAATCATTTCTTTGATTCTTTTTTTATAAATTTTATTAAACCAATTATTTTACATTAATTAATGTATACATTGTATTTTTAGCTTCGATTCCAGAGATTACTTCTCCACCATCGAGTGTCCTTGATCATCTTTTTAGTCCTTATTTTTAATAAGAGGAAAAAACTAATTAAGTAAAAAAACCTCTTTTCCGATAATTATTTCAATTCCATTATTCTTCCCAATCCAATCTTTTTCTATTCATTTTTCAATCATTTGTTTGATTCTTTTTTTTTTTATAAATTTTATTAAACCAATTATTTTACATTAATTAATGTATACATTGTATTTTTTGCTTCGATTCCGGAGATTACTTCTCCACCAATGAGTGTCCTTATTCATCTTTAGTCCTTTTTAATAAGTCCCGTTTTTAATAAGAGGAAAAATCTAATTAGATAAAAAAACCTCTTTTCCGATAATTATTTCAATTCCATTATTCCCCAATCAAGTCGATTGGTTAATCATCAGCCCTCTTCCCTTTTCTCCTCTCCATTTGTTTGATTCTTTTTTTTTTTTTTTTTTAATTTTATTAAACCAATTATTTTACATTAATTAATGTATACATTGTATTTTTGCTTCGATTCCGGAGATTACTTCTCCACCATCGAGTGTCCTTATTCATCTTTAGTCCTTGTTTTTAATAAGAGGAAAAATCTAATTAGATAAAAAACCTCTTTTCCGATAATTATTTCAATTCCTTTATTCCCCAATCAAGTCGATTGGTTAATCATCACTCCTCTTCCTTTTCTCCTCTCCATTTGTTTGATTCAATGTTGATATCTTTTATAAATAAGATTTGTTAGTTAATGTTAAAGAGATTTAACTCCTGTTGAAAATAGTCTGTACTTCTTTTAATAGAAATAGCCAGGTAGGGAATGGAGATCGAAACAGTACATTTGTGTGTTATGAAAAATATAAATCTGTGAACCTTTGAAAAATGGTTTGAGATCCTAGGCGGTCCTACGCTGCGAGCTTGAAGAAATAAATCTTCTTGGAAAATGAATGCCAATATTTGTAAAATCACTTGATATGTTGTAGATAGATTTCTGGCAGGCAGGGAAACGATTAACTCGAGTAAAAGGTGTGGAAAGGTTCAGCTTGGGAGTTTCGATCTGGCGTGTTTGCTTGTTAATAAACAACTAACGACTGATTTATAAATAATTAGAAAAGAATAAAATATTAATTAATTATTGTTGGGATCATGTGACCGATGTCAGAGAGATAGCAATTAAGAGTTAAACTTCGCTTCACCCAGAGTAAGTCCACCATTAACTTAGGACCGCCGTGGCGTGTCCAGGGGGTTAGTTTTTCCATTGTTATACTTCTGGGGTCCCACTGATTCTCACGCTCCCGTACTTCCATATCATCCTCCCTCGAGCCCACCATACTTTTGCTCATTCAAGGGAATTATAAAGCCTGAGCTTTTCTCACGGTGCCGCGATGGTTTTTCATCTCCCCGCGGGCCTACCATTTAGTATAGAGTCAGCATTATAAGAATAATATAAAAGACCTCATCTGCGAGGCTCTAAATCAAGTCGCACCCTGTTCGGCAACAGGTACAGGTCTACTCTCTCTACAGTCTTCAACTCTCTTGGGATCAACCCCTATTCTCTCCAAGTACTCTAACACCTTTAAATTACGGACACAAGTCCGATTGAAGTCTTCCACCTGTACCCTCCCAAATTCATAATCGATCTGGGCCAGTCCTATTACGCCCAGCCCAAACAGTTAACCTGTACGAAACTACATCACTATCGATTCCCATGCACTTCCCGGTAATTATATTAAACTTTCCGACACATACCGGTAACCACCAAATTGCATTATTGACTTTACTCTCATTCAGTGTATAACATAAATTATAAACACGTGTGTTCCTCGTATAAACATTATAAACTGTAACCTGTGTATTTCGACCAAAGAAACTTTAAATAAAATAAACATTTAAAAAAGAATTGAATCACTAATCGATCAAATAATCGTCTCCAAAAATCTAAATTAAATTAAAATAACTTGCTATCCAGACATTTCCTTCAACTCCGCTCTACCGCTGAACAAAAATGTTGTCCCTAGGTGAAAAAACAATTCTTTTTTAAAAAGAGATTTCAAACGAGGAGGAACATAACTTGTATACAAAATTTGGTTGAGTTTGGTAAACGGCCAAGATTTTCATTTTTTGACCCACCCCCCCTTCCCCCCATTTTGGGCTGGTTAGTTTTTGCTCTTTTAGACTTCTACAGGTCACTTATTATGTATACAAAATTTTGCTCAAATGGCCTAGATTTTTAATTTTTAACCAACCCCCTCCCTCGGGGGTCAGATAGGCTAGGCGGTAGCGTGACAACGAGCTAACCAGGGGACCCGGGTTCGAATCCGACTCGAGGCATCCAGCTAAAATCTGACCCCCGGGAGTAGAGACAAATTTTAAAAAACTATATAACTAGTATCGTAATTAGGCTTATGGCTAGAAAGGCCGAAAAGTCAAAAAAAAAAAAACCCTCCACCCCCTTAATTTTGAGTCGATGTGTACCAAAATCTAATCAGCTCTAACAAAATCAATGATTATAAGCGCATCTCCAGTCTGGTGAGCAACATTGCAGCAAGGTTTGGGGTGGGCTCGGGTTCTGTGAGAATTGAAGCCATCACACTCTCGTGGATGGGAGTGTGTTGGCATAAAGCGATGCCTCCCTTAGTCGCCCTGGGAATTTCCCAGAGAACTTTAGGGGATATGACCTTCAGGGCGATGAGGGGTTCTTTGATGAATTTTTATAGCTTCAACAGGAGAACTTATAGGGAAATCGCCATGCGCTTGAAATTGTATAAAGAAAAAAAATTGTAAATATATTATGTAAATGTTCGTATAATTGTGTAAATACTCCTATAATTAAATTCACCCGACTATGTAAATATTTCTTGTAAGTGGAGGCCCCCACCTGCGTGGCCCAATAAACGAAAAATTAATGAACCAAAACTACATGTGAAATTTGGTTTCGATATTCCCACCAGTTTTTGAGCTAGCTCGTCCACAAAATTTGGTAACGCACAGACTAACTAACAGACATTTTGACAAAACAATTATTATCTCGAAAAATATAATTTTTTCGATGTTCACTTATTCAAGCTTTTTTGTAGAGCGAAATGCCATGGTTTTGCTCAATTTTTTTTAATCAAAATAATTTCAGCCGTTTTTGAGATATTTTGAAAAAAAGAATGAAAAAAACCCACTTTTTTCATGCACGATTACAATACTTGGCCATACCCTGTATGGTAATGTAAAAAACATAATTTGAATGACAAACAAGACGTTTTCAAACAAAATACAATCAAATTCTATATGCGTAGATTTCGACGCAAAGATAATATTTGTTGTTTTTTTTTTGAGGATCAGATGAGGGTAAAGTTCGTGTATATGTATGTTTGTGTTGTATGTAATTTTGTATTGATGAATGGAATACCTATATACAGTTTTTTTCTTAACGTATAAATGCTCTTCGGGCCGCTAGAGTATTGAAATGAATTTCACACCTGATAACTTATTTACAAAGCTCGGGAACATTCCATGAAATGATTGGGCTCCTCTAGCTCCTACGCAGCTTCTAATCTTCTACTCCGATGAGTTGCCTAAATACAGGCGCACATGAACCCTCTTACTATGTTAAGATCTTTGACATATTTTAACTACTCCAGTCCTTGATGTATAATTTATAATTTTTACTGAGGAACATCTTAATTTGTTTTATGAAGTCATAAGTGCCAAGATAAAGATGCACTATAAGAGATGAAATTTATTATTCTAATTAAGTTACTAGAGGACCACAAAAAAGGTTATATAAAGTTTTTATAATAGGTGAAGTAAAAAGTTCTGAGCCAGAATTTTTCAATTTAGATCAAACTAGCTGCAAGGCCCGCCTTAGGCGGCCCTCTTGCTAGCCAGGGGGCTCGCCACCTGGACCCCAGCCCTCGAACCCCACCCCCCGCCCCCACACCACCCACCTCGGACCCCGGACCGCACCCCGTGCCCTCCAATCTTGCTCACCAAACCCCCGCCTAGCCCACTGGACCCCATCCCGCTCCACCCCCTGCACCGCCACCCCACTCCCCATTCCACCCCTGCGCCCACCCTCCGCACCCAGTTTTTGCATTTCTAGCCTTCTAGTGACCCACAGATTATGTATACAAAATTTGGTTGAGTTTGGCCCAAAAGAAAGAATTTTCATTTTTTGACCCTCCCCCCCCCATTTTAGGTGGTTAGTTTTTGCATTTCTAGAGGTCCAGAGATTATTTATACAAAATTTGGTTGAGTTTGCTCCAAGGGCATGAATTTACATTTTTTCACCCTAACCCCTTTTTTGGGTGTTTTTTTGGGAAATTTTTTTAAACAAAAGTTGTCAGAAATCACATCTCCTACAACTTTGTTTATCATAAAATTTGCCGTAGGGTTATTAGTTTAGGAGTTATTTGATAATTTTCATTCGTGCCCCCCCCCCCTCAAACCCCTTTCTGGGGTCAAAATATCAAAACGTTATATGGCTAAAAAGAAGATATCTGTTGTAAATATGAAATTTCATAATAATTCCTTCAGCCGTTTTGACGTGAATCGTGAGCAACTTTTCGGAAACCACTGAAACAGATATGCATACAGACAGACAGGAATATGGTGGTGGTGTTTTCGTTGATAACTTTTCTTGAAACGTGTGCATCCAAAATTTAGCGTGATTTGGAGCAATGTACAGACAAAACCTTAATTTTATATATATAGATTTGCCCCGTTTTGTTTGATAACCTTTGTCCTTTGTGAAGGCGATCTCATAATTCCGCGGTTGAAGAAATCCTCGTCCCTAGTGGTGGAAAACTAGCTCATTTTCACAAGCCTCTCATGAGGCCAGTTTTGTACCAACAAGAAAATTTTGCAAATGCTTGAAAAGGTGATAATAGCTTGGTGCTAGGTCTGGGCTATACGGCGGGTGCAATATAACCTCCCATCCAAACTCTTGGAGCTTCTGGCGCGTCGTTAACGATGTGTGCGTCCTGGCGTTCACTTGATGGAACACAACACCTTTCCTATTGGCCAATTCTGGCCGCTTCTCGTCAATCGCCTTCTTCAATTTGGTCAGTTGTTGACAGTATAGGAGTTGAGTGATTTGACCAGATGGTAGCACCTGATAGTGGGTGATTCCCTTCCAATCCCACCAAACACACAGTTGTCCGCCTCGGTGGTGTAATGGTCAGAACAACTGACTGGCAACCCGGAGGTCTCGGGTTCGATTCCCGGCTATACCCAGACATTTTTTCTGTAAGTATAGGGTCTGGTAATAAAAATTAAGTGGGAGATAAATTTAACCGAATTTATCGCGCGGAGGATTTACCACTGCTCGAAGCCCCTAAAACCTTGGTAAATTGGATATTGAATTGTATCTAAGTTTCTGAGATTGGCTCGTGATCCCGGCTTCTTTTCCTTCTGCTCTGTTCTTTTCACGATTGAGGGGCCAGCCCATACAGGCCTTTAGGGGATCCACCTTCTGGTGTATCTCCTTCTCTCATCAATATCATTAAAAAAAAAAAAAAAAAAAAAAGTAAAACCATCTTGGGCCTTGATCCGGCTTGGCGTTTGTTTGGGCCGGCTTACCTCTCTGGGACCACGATCATTTTTGCCTGTTCTCGTATGTGACCCATTTTTCACCGCCATCGCCATCGATTCAGCAAAAAATCGCAGACTTCAATTCGGTCCAAAAGTTTCTTTTGTGTCAATTCGTGTGGGATCCATACATCGAGCTTCTTCTTGAGACCAGCCTTATGCAAATGGTTCCAAACGGTTTTCAGGCTAATCTTCAGGACCTGGGCAATGGAATAAGTGCTCGCATGTTGGTCCGTCTCGAAAATTTCCACGATTTTATCGACTTTTTCGACGATTGGCCTACCAGATCGCGTCTCATCTTCGACGTCCATATTACAAGAACGGAATCGTTGGAATCTCCGCTTTGCTGTTGTATTCGATAATGTATTGGGTTCCTAAACACCACACATTTTTTAGCCGCCTGCTCCTCTTTTTCCCTTTGTTTGAAGTGGTACTGAAGAATGTATCGAATTTTCTCTTTTTTTACCTCCATTTTGGAACGCTCTAACACACAACTGGCTTCACCAAACACAAAACTCTAAAATAACTTTTTTTTAAAGCGTTATGTCACCTTTAAATCGCAACAAAGAATCACCAGATGCGACGTATACATCATGAGATAAAGCCATCTAACAGAAAAGGCTCACAACTTTTTACTTCACCCATTATTTTATCGAATTTAGTTCTTTTTTATACTCGGAAAAGTTTAGGAAACCCTGTTCTAAATAACAATTTTTATTGGTCAACTTGTAATCAAATAAATTTTTTTTTTAGATTTCTTTGTTACTAAGGAACCCTTATAATTTCGCCATGGCTATTCCTCGCGAAGGGGGTTGAAAAATAATTGGAAAAAGACCCGGAGAGAGATAGAGGGTGGAAGGAAAAAGAAAGAAAAACGATAAATAAAAGAACAAAAAGGAAAAGAGGAAAAGAAAAAGTGAAGATGCAGCCAATGACCTTAGTGATCGAAGCGCTTTAACACTTAAATAATCAATCTATCTATCAGACGTGTGAGGTGACTTTTCAACCAGAGATAATTCTGTTCAAAAAAATCCTTTAATTGTTACAAGCTTTTATTAAGTTTGCAATGTTTGATTGTTTGTATGTTGGTAAAATCTTGCAAGCTAAAATAGAATCACCTCCACTTATCCTATGGAGTTGAAATTTTACAGGTTGATTTTGTCTCGATGGCAATACATTTTTATGGTAAGCATGACTAGGGCCAGCCCTACGATAGAGCGAACGGAGCTGCCGCTTCAGGCGCCAAGTGCCAGGGGCGCCTCAGTGGCTAATAAAAATATAAGAAAATTTTTTTCTGTTCGTCAATATCTACTCTTATTAAATGAACAAAAATTGTTTATATATTTGTTTGTATATATATTTGTATCTTAGTTCTATTTTGAAAACGACTCTACCGATTTTGATGAAACCAACTCTATTAACAAGTTTTGAGGATGAGAAAGCGATCTGGCTAGGTCTGGACCTCGACAAATTTCATCATAATTGATCTTTTCTTAATTAAAGTAATTATTGAGAGATAAAAATCTCAATGAAAAAGTTTGTTTACATTTTTTTCAATTATCTTTTATTTATTATAAACCAACTAATAGGTTATAACAAATATTATTATATTATATTAAAATTGGGAATTTTTTTGTTTGTTTTTAATTAACAGGGGTGTAAATTATAACATTACATGTGGATTCATAACAAAACAGGTGTGTTTACAAATAATGTGGTTCCAAGTGGTTTTTTTTTATATAACTTGGAAACTAATCTTATTTAATTTTATGTTTTTATTTCAGATCCTATACGATTATTTTTATTATTATTATTTTCCTATTTTTTTTTAATTTTTGTCAATATGATATATATATATATTTTTTTTTACTTTACCATACAGGGTATGGTCAAGTATTGTAATCGTGCATGAAAAAAGTCTTTTTTTTCCTTCTTTTTTTTTCGAAATATCTCAAAAACGGCTAAAACTATTTTGATTAAAAAAATTCAGCGAAACCATGGCATTTCCTTCTACAAAAAAGCTCTAATAAGTGAACATCGAAAAAATTATATTTTTCGAGATAATAATTGTTTTGTCAAAATGTCTGGTTTTCTGGTTGTCCGGTTGTGTGGTTGTCCGTTAGTCTGTGCGTTAGCAAATTATTGTGGACGAGCTAGCTCAAAAACTAGTTTGAATATAGAAACCAAATTTCACACGTAGTTTTGGTGCATTGAGATTAAGAGCTGATTAGATTTTGGTACATATCGACACAAAATTAAGGGGGTGGAGGGGAGTTAAAAATTAAAAATCTAGGCCATTTGAGCATACTCAACCAAATTTTGTATACATAATCAGTGCGACCCCAGACGTCTAAAAATGCAAAAACTGCCCGCCCTAAATGGGGGGGGGGGGTAGGTCAAAAAATGAGAATCTATGCCCTTTTACCAAACTCAACCAAATTTTGTATAGATAATCAGTAGGCCCCCAGGAGTATTAAAATGCAAAAAACTAACCCCCCCCGCCCTACATGATTATAAATAATTCTATTAAATATTAAATTGTTGAAGTTATAACAACCTCAGTCTTAAGGAGCTACTCGCTTGTCCGCCCTGCTCCCTCTCCTTATCATATGTTCTCCTCTTATCATATATTCACCTAGCGGTTCCTCTCCACTCCTCACTGACCTCTCTCTGATAATCATTACTATTCAATAAATACTATTTTATCTAAATATATGTGTCTTTACTTTATACAGCTCCCAAATATATCCCAAAATATCCAACATAAATATTAAATATAAGTGAGTGCCAAGTTGTGTGGTAATGTCAAGAGGATGGCCACATCAGAACACGTCAGCTTATTTAAAAAAGTTAAAATATTATTTTAAAAGAGAAATAATTCAATCAATATTTTCGGACAAATTCTAAGATTTTATTGAAATATTATTAAATTGCGATATCAGAAGGGATTCATCCCCCAGGAGTCGAACCTGTGAGACACAGGGCTCGCTCATACTCACTCACTCACTCATCATCAAAACAGCCAGAACCACTGGACATAGAAACATGAAATTTGGAGAGGATGTTACATCTATGACATAGGGGCTCACTAAGAAAGGATTTTTCGAAATTCGATCCCTAAGGGGGTCAAAGGGGGCAAAGTGTGTTTTCACTGATTATGCGATATCTCTTAAGGACGATAAAATATCTACTTGCTTTTTACTTATAAAAATACTAAATTAAAATATCTAAAAACTAATTTCAGGATTTTTTGAAATTCGACCTTTAAAGGGGTCAAAAGGGGCAAAATATCTTTGCAATGTGCTTACACTAATTATGCATTTTCAATTAAGAACGATAAGATTCACTTGATTTTACTTAATAAAATTCTCAATACAAATATCTAAAAGAGATTTCCGGACTGGACATAGAAACATGAAATAATGAATTTTTGATAATATTTTTTCTAATGATTTTAGTGTCGCTTTTATGCTACACTCATAAGATTATAAAATAAGTTTGGACCCTTTTTTGTGGAGTTACTCATAAGCTAGCCAAATTATGCCAAGAGATAGCGTCTTCTATCTATACTACAATAAAATATTCAAAACTCTACGTACTAAATTTAATGAAAAAGTTAATGCTTTTTGCCAGGTTTTATAATTAAAAAAAAAAATCGGTTGTCTGTAAAGTCGGTTTACTGACGATAGTTGAACAATGACAACGTCATGAAAAATACTGATGGAATGGTATTTACTTATGACGTTGTCGTTCAATATCGTCAGTAAACCGACTTTGAACTGTATTTTCTCCATCCATCTTTCCGCAGCTAACTTTGTTCTTTTTCTTCCTCTTCGTCGTGAGTGCTGTATTTATCCTTTCCATCGAAAATCTCCTTCCCTCTCGTTCTATCTAATTTAAAAGCGCGCGCTCCTTCTTGCTTGCTCATGAGTTTCTCCCTCTCTCGTCCTTTTATAAAAAAGGCCCCCGTTCCTAGGTTTTTCTTAGTTTTTAAAAAATCTATAATTATTTAGGATGGATCACTTGTTGAATGTCCATCAGAGAAGTTGAAAATAGACAGGACCATAGTAGGGTTTATATTTATACTTGAGTGGAGCTAAGCAAGCAGTCAGACTAGAGTAGAGCGCTCCGAGGAAGAGATGGAATACGAGTTGGGCATTGGGGCTGGGGAGGGTGAGTAAGAGGAGAAGATAGAAAGAAACAGCTCGTTCCGCGCTCTCGCTTGCACTTCAAGCCTTAAATGGAACGCCTCAGATGAGTCATGTTTTTCGAGTGTGCAGCCGACTTCACCGATTTATAAGACGTTGTCACGTCAAAAAAAACATATTTTTGGGAATGGAGCTTTTTTAAATAAATTTTGAGACCTAATAATCACATGTCGAGACGCCACCCGCCAGGGCCGCTGCCGGAGAGTCAAGACTATAGAAGGCATACCGGCTCGTATGATATAGCACAGAAATTTTTTACTCCATTCTTCTAGAACGGAAATTAAAAAATTTAGCTTAAAATGAAAAAAAAGTTTTTCATACAAGTCCTCTTATTTAAATGTATAATTCATAGTTTTGAGCAGTTTTTTTTTCAAAAAATCAGCTCGGGTCTAATTATACATTTAAATAAGAGGACTTGTATGAAAAACTATTTTTTCATTTTAACCTAAAATTTTTAATTTCCGTTCTATGAGTAAAAAATTTCTAGTGCTTATATCATATATTGCGATTCAGAGAGAGTTTTTGTCTCGAGGGTGTGAGCTGACTGCCCGGATAGCGTGTTAGTTCTCAGGTTCGACTCCTGGGGGGATGAATCCCCTCTGATATCGCAATTTAATATTATTTCTACTAAAATCTTAAATTTGTCCGAAAAAGAATGATTGAATTCTTTCTCTTTTTAAAATATATCTTGGTTAATCTGAACCCGAGCTGATTTTTGAAAAAACTACCAACTATTTTCAAAAAAAAAAAGATGCTCAAAACTTTAATTATACAATTGGATGTTGATGAAGGTATTGTCAAAGGAGACAGGAAGTAATTATGATTTGAACTACTTTCATTGACTTTTTGATTGATTGAATGATTGATCTTTATTATTAGCCTTCTCGGCTATTTTTTTTTTTTTTTTACATTTATATTTTTTTTTTTTTTAGAGTTTTATTTTTGTTTATTGGGCCTCCGAGGAGCGGGCCGCCTCTTACAAAGACAAAAGTTCACCACACAAACTTCACACTTTCAGCTTCAGAACAAATAAATTCAAATTCAGAGCGGGTGGATGAGAGAGCCAGGATTAATCTGACTCATTTCACATTTCTTTTTTTTTGTATTAACAATTAACAATCATACGCCACCCGCTCTATATGTTCTTCTGCCGAAAGTGTAAAAATTAAGGAGAGATCCCCTCATCGCTCTATATGTCATATTATTTATTGTTTTTGCGACATACCCAGGGCGATGAGGGGCCTACCGCTTTATGCCACCACACTCCCTTCCACGAGAGTGTGATGGCCTCGACCTGACCGAGCTCGCCCCGACGCCAAATCGCTCCGCAATATTGTCCACCAGACTGGGTGCCCCTATATTTTTCTATTTTGTTTCGGTGGGCAACACCCAGTCCTGCAAGCGCGGAGACGATCTGGACGTCCAAAACCCCACCACCCCCAACTCATCGCTTTGCCACGATGTCTGGCTTTCTATTGCCTGCCGAGCTGGAGTATAGTTTGACATATTAATTTACAATTTTAGGTACAAGTAATATAATTCTTCACATTAACAGTTTCAATATAATAGGACATATTAATAAAAAATGAGAAAGTGGAACAGGTAAAGAAAAGAAGATACCTATGGTAGGTATTATGTCTCAACAGAATAAGAAAACACATCCCGGCCTATACAGCTTCCCTTATCTACAGAACAATAACATCGCCACATTCCATGTTACCCTGAAGAAGGAGAGAATAAATATCCGAAACGTCGGTTTTAACAAATAAATGTAAAATAATAAAACCATTATAGTCTTATATTTTACAACCATCGTGGACTGCCTTTATCAACATCCAATTGCATATTTATACCAGTCCATCTCCTAAAGAAAAAACACTATCACTTTAATTATACATTAAAAAATATTATTATCACGGATTTTTATTATATTTTTCTAGAATCGTGCTTCTAAAATTCAACACGAAAACGTTTATTGCCCATAGCTAAGTTTTATTTGAATTTATTTAATCTCTTTTTTTCTACTTCTTAGACTTTAATCTTTTACTTTTAATCCCTTTGAAAGAAACTGCAAAGTTCACGTCTTGTATATGTGGCATTAAGAAGAGGAAAAAGTTGTTGCGGGGTGGGCACCGCATTTGAAGAATAAACAACTTACTATATAGTAATTATATTGATATTTGTTAATCAGAAAAGTTAGTTAATAATATAGAATATTGTAATCCACCATAACAAAGATGCAATAAAAATAATTTTTATAAAAAAAAATAAATAAATAAAACCGACTTCAAAAAATTGAATGCAACAAATAATAAAATAATAATAATTAAAGATTTTAATTTTTATTTAAATCACACATGACTAATTTATAATTATTTATTGAAACAAATAATTACAATTTTAATACAACGTTTCGATCGACTTATTCTGTGATCGTTCTCAATTATGAGCACCCACTCCGATTATAGGTTAACTGAGCCAATCATTAGTTTTTAAGGAATTTGGTGTTGGTACTTGGTGAAACATTTTTTAAATTATTGGATAAAAATACTTGGTAGGTTTCTTAATGTGAAACCTACCAAGTATTTTTATCCAATAATGAGCCAATCATGTTTATCTGGGCTCAAAGCACAAATATACCGACGGCATCAGCGCACCCTGTCGGATTGAGCATTACATGTTTTTAAAGATTATAAAAAGCAAAAAAATTATATTGACAAATCAAATGATAATAATAGCAATAATAGTACATAACAATTAATTCACTTATCAAGAATGTTATAGTTTACATCGTTGGATTTTTTAATATAAGGTACATTTTGTATATTAACATACACCAACTTACAGATATCAGGGTTGCTAACTTCGTGTAAAAATATGTTAATATACAAAATCTACCTTATATTAAAAAATCCAACGATGTAAACTATAACATTCTTGATAAGTGAATTAATTGTTATGTACTATTAGTGCTATTATTATCATTTGATTTGTCAATATAATTTTTTTGCTTTTTATAATCTTTAAAAACATGTAATGCTCAATCCGACAGGGGCGCTGATGCCGTCGGCATATTTGGGCTTTGAGCCCAGATAAACATGGTTGGCTCAGTTAACCTATAACACTGCCCAACAATGAAAATGCTTCGGGCTCAAAAATAGCTGATTCTTATGTATTTCCACCTGCTGAATTCAAAAATCACCATAAAGATTACCGATTAGCTCTTGTTTTGGAGATATAATCGATCAAAACGGTGAAAAAGACCATTTTGACCTATTTTCGAGTTCCGTTAGATATTAAACAACAATATTTGAGATCACAATATTTTGTTGAACTAATAGAAAACAGCTTCCTCTTGGATTTACAAATTACCACTTGTTTGTAGCTCAATTAGAACTCGAGTTATAACTAAAAAACTAAAACTACGTGATTATAAAGGATAATAAACATTAATAAAGTAAAGGGAGTGTAGTTTCAGAGTGAATGAAATAAAACTCAAAGAGGTGTATACAATCTCAATATATTTCGGATTATTAGTCCATCATCAGGAGTTTACAGGTTAAAAACTAATCTGTAAATTCCTGATGGACTAATAACACTGGGCAACAAAAAAGAGGCAAGCTAAAAAACGACGATCTGATGAAGGCACCACATAAATCTCTTCAGACACGACCATCTGTCAAGTATTATTCCAGCAATGTAGAACTCTTAGAATGTAACTACAATTTGTAAAAAAATAAAATGCACTTTCAATGTTGTTAGCATATGTAATTAAAATGTATCTTTTTCTCTTGATCCGCCACCTACTGTATTTCACAGAAACTAGAGCTAAGAAAAATTTTTCATTGTCATATTCGTTTTTCTCAACCCAAAATTGGTAGGAATTGACTCATCAAGTGCTCGAAGCATTTAAAAATTATTTTTTTGTTGCCCAGTGTAATCGGAGTGGGTGCTCATACTTGAGAACGATCGCAGAATAAGTCGATCGAAACGTTGTATTAAAATTGTAATTATTTGTTTCAATAAATAATTATAAATTAGTCATGTGTGATTTAAATAAAAATTAAAATCTTTAATCAGATTAATCACAAAAATGGAAGCTTCAACAGCTTCATTACTAAATAATAATAACTTAAAAATAAAATAAAATCCACTAAAAGTTATAAAATAATAATCTTATTTAGTTACAACTATACGACGAAATATTAACATGAAATTACTTTTTGAAGTCGGTGCCAAACAAACAATATAATACTATTCAACCTAAATGAATACTACAATTCGTGACTTTGATTGAGACCATGGGTTCAGTAGAGGAACTAGGGACAATCTATTTGTATTGAACACTCTAATTGAAAACAAATTAAAAAACAAAAAAGGAAGGCTTTTTGTACTGTTCTTGGACTTGAAAGCGGCATTTGATAAAGTCAACAGGAGAAAACTAATAGAAAAAATAAAAAAATACGGAGTACAAGGAAGAATGCTAAGGTATATAAAGGCAGTATATGAAGAAACATCTCGAAATGAAGAAGGAAATAAATTTTGGACATCTAGAGGGGTGAGGCAGGGATGCCCGATGAGTCCAGTTCTATTCAACATGTATATAAACGACATGGAGAAAGAATGGGAGGAAAGAAACTTAGGAGGGACGGTGATCGGGAATAAAAAGATATACTGTCTGAAATATGCTGACGACGTGGCAGTAGTATCCGACACAGAAGAGGGGTTAAGAGAGATGATAGTAAATTTAGTCAAATACACAAAAAAGAACGATCTTGAAATCAATTGTAAAAAGTCAAAAATAATTTGTTTTAGGAAGAGGGGGAGGAGGGAGAAGAAAAGAAACTGGTTAATGAAGGAAGAAAAAATCGAAGAAGTCGAAAATATCAAATACTTAGGATACAGACTAAATTCAAGAAACAATCACAATGAACATATAAAGAACAAAAAGCAAAAGCAAAAGAATTATATACACCACATGGAGTATAATAAAAAGAACAAGAATGGCTTCATTCGCAAAGAAATTCTACCTCTTCGAGTCCCTAATAAAATCGATCTTAATGTATGGCGTTGAACTATGGGGTTGGGAAGAAAAAATGGAGGTGGAAAAAACACAAGGGGAATATATTAAGCTAATAATGGGGATAGACAGAAACACGCCGGACTATATATGGAGGGGAGAAACGGGGAGAACAAACCTATATGTCTACCAGTCTAAAAGATTGATAAAATATATGCTAAAGGTCAAAGAGATGGAGGATGACAGATGGCCGAAGATATGCCTGAGGGAAATAATTAGAGGAATTAAAAATAAAAATGAAACAAGATGGGGAAACAGTTTTAGAAAAAGGTGGAATGGATGGGGAGAGCCCACAATAGTTCAAGAATTACTAAATGCGGAAGAAAATGAACTATTAAAGAAAATAGAAGACGGCATAATAAAGGGAGCAGAACAAAAAATACAATTGGACCTAGAAAAAATAGAGAAATCCAAGTATTTCCCTTACTATAAGGAAATAAAGAGAAATATTGGAAAAGAGGACTATCTGGAGAGACCGAACATAAGCGAGTGGAAGAGGCGCATCTGGACAAGGGCCAGATGCGGAAATATTTATAACAAGAGAATAAGAGAGGAAGAAACAACAGAACAGAAAGGAGAAGAGAGAAGAACAGAGAAGCTGTGGAAGAACCTGGTAGAACCATTAAAGGAGGGAAGGATGGAAGATGATGTAATAAGACGGATGAGGGATGAAGACGAGCTAGAAAAGAGAAGAAAGAAGGGAGAAGAAGGGGCCAGGGGATCAAGAACTTTATCGATTAATGAAGACGAAGAAGAGGAAAATTGAAACACAATTAAAATTAACAATATGTACAAAATCAGCAAATGTAAACAAAAAATTACCTTTTTTCAATATATTAAAAGAAAGTACCGAAGCCCCTTTCGGGCATGTACTAGAAATTGAATCAAAATTATTGTATATGAAATTATACACTCGGGAGCAGCTAAATCGACTCAACCTCTAAGCGCGCATACAAAGTTGTTTTTCTTTTAAATGGTCAAGCCGATATTTATAAAATAAATATATCTTTAAAGCTTATTTATTTAGCTTTATATTGATATCAATTTCAAGCCAATCGGCTCATTACTTTTTAAATTATGTGATCCGAATGGCTGAACTGGAAAAATTGCTGTTCCTAGCTGCCGCTACTTGCTTAGTTACAATTTCCTTATAAAAACCAATGTAACCAATTATTCTTATTAATCGATTTTCAGCAATTGACCTGAACACATCTACGCAAATTGACACAATTGTTTTTAGAAAATCATTGATACTAAGCCAGAAGTTGCCGCTCAAGTTGTTGCTCTGTTGAAACAGAGCCTTAGCCAAAGAGAAGTCGCTCTTCAATTGAACTTAAGTCAGTCTACTGTCTCAAGGGTCTACAGAAGGTTTCAGGAGACTGGTGCCTTCAATCGGAGACCGAATACCCGCCGCCGCCGGTGCACGTCTGAGAGGGATGACCGTTTTATCGTCACGACGTCTCTCCGAAACCGCCACCTCACTGGTGTCGATGTCCAGCAGCAGCTGAGAGAAGTTCGAGGTCCGGCTGTCAGTCGGTGGACAGTCAGAAGACGCTTGAAGGAAGCCAACCTCACTTGCAGAAGACCTGCCTCTGGACCAAAATTAACCTCACGTCACCGTCAAGCTCGACTTCAATTTGCTCGAGAGCATCTCAATTGAAGTATCGACCAATGGCGGGCTGTCCTTTTCACAGATGAGTGTAGAGTGTGCATTCATGGAAGTGACAGGAGAAGTCGGGTCTACAGGCGTCAGGGAGAGCGATTTTCTCAATGCTGTTTCTCTCAAACAGTGTCACATGGTGGTGGTTCCTGCATGATTTGGGGTGGCATTTCTCTGGAGGAAAAAAGATATTGTTTTTGTGCCTGGTGGAGGCCGGGAGGGGTCTAACAGCTGACCGTTACATTGCTGACATTCTCCTGCATCATGTTGTTCCTTATAAAGGATTTATTGGGGAAAATTTTTTACTGATGCATGATAATGCCCGGTGCCACACTGCGGTGGTCACTCGGCAATACATGACCGAAGACGCTATCCACACCATAGAGTGGCCAGCGCTCAGCCCAGACATGAATCCCATCGAACATATGTGGGACCACCTCAAACAAAGGTTCGAGCCAGAAATTCGGTACCTTCGACCATTGATGAGCTTAAGACAGCTTTGTTAGATGAATGGGAAGGCATCCCTCAAGATTTTATAAAAAACTCATCGGGTCGATGCAGAATCGCATGCGGGCTGTTATAAAAGCTAGGGGGCAACACAAATTATTAAGAAAATAAATTTTCTTTGTTATGTTTAAAATGTCAATTTTATTTTAATTTTGAACATCCCTACTTTTCCTTTCCTTTACACCCTTTTTTCCTTTCAATTGTCATTCAGATCACATAATTTAAAAAGTAATGAGCCGATTTGCTTGAAATTGATATCAATATAAAGCTAAATAAATAAGCTTTAAAGATATATTTATTTTATAAATATCGGCTTGGCCATTTAAAAGAAAAACGACTTTGTATGCGCGCTTAGAGGTTGAGTCGATTTAGCTGCTCCCGAGTGTATAATAAGTTGGTTACTCAATAAATATTAACAATTAACAACCATGGGTTCCGTATACTTTGCCTGAGGACCATTTGTTTCGCATTAGATAAAGTAAAAATTAATATGAATCTCAAAATGATATATTTAATTAAATAGTTGATTTATTAAAGATATCTTAAAGGAGAAAAAACTCTAGATCTAGAGCAGCGGTCGAGGAACCGGGGTAAATTACCCCAAATGGGGTAACAATGAAACTATCTGGAGTAATAAGGACATTTTTAAAATTTTCTATTTTATAAAATATTATAGTAAGTATTTTGACTTTGATAGGCGAAGACTGTATTCAAATTGCGTTCACGTCAAAAAGTCCTAATTTTGAAGTCATTTTAGCGAAAAAGAAACAACATCATTTTTCTAAAACGTAAAAGCGTTTGAATTATGTTAATGTTTACAATTTTTATTTACTTACAGATAGTTTTCATGTCAATTCCAATTAATTCAACAAATAATAAATACAATGAAACCCCTCAAATCCGAACACCGGAAATCCGAACGAGTTTTTTTTGACAAATTTAAGGTTTTATCACTTGTCACATTTCAAAACTGTTCAATTTTTATACGATTTTTTTCAAGTTCAAGATTGTTGCTTTACCAACACCAAACGCACCAGCCAATTTTCTCAAACTTTCCCCAGTGTCCAGACGCTTTAAAGCTTTCAGCTTTTGTTCTACGGTACAAGAACTGTGTTTTCGTATGCTTGCCATAATGTAAAATCAAAAAATATTAATCAAAACCGTTCACTTAATTAAAAACTCAACAATAACAACGCAACTCGAACATAAACGCGGGCCAAAACCAGCTTTCGGCTAATCCGAACAGGCTACAGCACCAATTAGATCGAATTTTATTTATTTATTTCATTTTTCAACGGCTAGAAGCCTCAATTTACAAAATTATATATTACATACACAAGAATATATTAAAATATTGATTAAATACAACAACACATTACACAATTATACAATAGCATTATATTAGTTATTCATAAATTAGTGTGAGCTTCTTGAATAAAGCCGCTACCTTATTGATTTCCAAAGAAAATTCCTGAGGATTAACCAATTTTGGTGCCAACTCATTGTAACAATGGCAGAGTCTGAACACTGGATTTCTTTCAGGATGTCTACCAGTAGGCATCTCTGGATAGAATGGCATTCTTCTTCTTAATGCATAATTGGGGCTATGTAGAGGAAAGAGAGCAGTAAGCTCTGTACATTTTACCTGGCCCGACATAATTTTATATATAAATATGCAATCAGAGGCGATCATACATGAATTTACAGAAGCTAGGCAGAACGACTCAGCAGCAAGAGTGTAGTCATGATTAAATCTTGACATTGGATTATCAGTAAGGGATGTTAATTTTCTTAGAACTTTGTGCTGAACTCTCTCAATCCTATCAATGTCCCCCCTCGAATTCGGTCTCCAAATAGCAGATGCATACATAATTATAGATTTAGTTAGAGTTGAATATAGGTATTTAATCACATCAGGACTTTTGAATGACTTAGTGCTACGAGATATAAAACCCCAACTCTGATTAGCTCTACCCACCACATATGTGATGTGCTCTTTAAAGGTGAGTTTGGAATCGAAAATAACTCCAAGGTCTTTAATAGAGTTAACTCTAATACAGGTAGTGCCATTTTCGAGTATATAATTGAATTTAAAGTGGTTAGGTTGTTTAGAAAAACTAATAGTAAAACATTTATCAAAGTTTAGGAAAAGCAGGTTCGCATTACACCAATTTATTATTTTATTCAAGTCAGATTGCATTCTTAGGCAATCTTGTTCAGTGGAAATCTCTAAAAATAGCTTTATATCATCCGCAAATAATAATACATTACAAAATTCAGATATGTTTGCTAAGTCATTAATAAATAATAAAAATAGTAATGGACCAAGATGACTGCCTTGGGGAACACCAGATGGAGCAATAAACTTGTGTGATTTTGTACCTTTAATTTGTACATAAGAGTTTCTCTCGAATAGATAATCGCCAAGCCATCTAATTATAGAAGAAGATAAATTATATTTGCTTAGCTTTAATAGTAGTATTTTGTGGTTTATCAGGTCGAAAGCTTTCTTAAAATCTAGATAGATTGTATCAAGCTGTTTGTTTATGTTTAAGCTGGAAAATATTGAATTTGTAAACAATGTCAGGTTTGTAACTGTGGAACCTTCTTTGAGGGGTTTTACCGTAATATACATTACTTTGCTATTTTTTTGCTTTTCAGAATGTAGGGGTAACAGCGACCTACGCAAAATATTTTGGGGGTAATAGATTAAAAAGTTCCCCGACCTCTGATCTAGAGATTAGTAAAATTAATTCCAAAACAGGTAGGCATATAGGTAAGTCGGATTCTTCATTCATTCTGGAGAGAAGATCTCAACAAATTGTTGAAATAAGAAATAAATCATCAGGTGAAGAGGCATATAGGGTAAATTATCCCTTATTTGAAAATCCTCGTGTGTTCTTAAATTCAATTAACCCTCTCTCTCTCTCTCTCTCTGATTTCAAACTGGAATTGAAAACCAGAAATTAAACAAGAGTTATCTTGTGAGGTTTCAACCCCGAATTGATGAAAACAAATAAATTAAATTAATTACTGCGGAATGTCATCAGTGGATTAAGATAATATGAAGGTATGTCTGGTGTGTTGTTTACAACATGCATCGGGGGGGGGGGAATAAGAGAATTAATTAAAACTGGAGTTGTTCAGATAAACAACAGCAATCAAGAGTATTAAAAAATCAACAACATCAACACCCATTCAAGTAGGTACTTAAA
This sequence comes from Forficula auricularia, assembly GCA_024734495.1. Lineage (NCBI taxonomy): Eukaryota > Metazoa > Arthropoda > Insecta > Dermaptera > Forficulidae > Forficula > Forficula auricularia. The sequence continues at coordinate 7,110,673 of JALMQS010000816.1, read as the reverse complement.
TAAATCATTAAGTATTTAGAAGGGATTTGAATAAGAATAATTTATGGTTGATTGATTGATTGATTGATTACACGCTTTATACAGGGTGGGTAATAAAGATCTCCCACATTTTTAAGAGGTATAAAAAGATGAAAAAAATTTAACTAGAAAAAAAAACTGAATAAATTTTTGAAAAGAACATAAAACATTTTTTTTTTAATGTTTTTTTAAACATTATATCAGACGAAAATAATCTGACGTGTTCTGATGCGGCCATCCACTTGACTTTACCATACAACCTGGCCACTCACTTATTACATTAATATATAATAAAATTATTTATAATCATGTAGGGTAGGGGGTTAGTTTTTGCATTTTTAGACTCCTAGGGGCACACTGATTATGTATTCAAAATTTGGTTGACTTTGCTAAAACGACCTAGATTTTTAATTTTTAACCCCACCTCGACCCCCTTAATTTTGGGTCGATATGCACCAAAATCTAATCAGCTCTTAATCTCAATGGACCAAAACTACGTGTGAAATTTGGTTTTGATATTCACGCTAGTTTTTGAGCTAGCTCGTCCACAAATTTGGTAACGCACAGACTAACTAGCTAACTAACTAACTAACTAACTAACAGACATTTTGACAAAACAATTATTATCTCGAAAAATATAATTTTTTCGATGTTCACTTAAAAGAACTTTTTTGTAGAACTAAATGGCATGGTTTCGTTCAATTTTTACTTTATCCAATTCGAAGCATGGGAGAAAGTATTGGGATCGCTCTCGAGGCAAGCGCGACTTCAAAGGGTCCTCAGGTAAAGACTACGGAACCCATGGACTCAATTAAGGTCACAAATTGAAGTATTCAATGAGATTGAATTTTGGCACGTGACGGTTTTGCCAAAAATTACCTGGGATCTCGTCGAGAGGCCAAAAAGTGCCATTTTTTTTGGAAGTGCGTGCGGACGGATGGATGGATGGATGGATGGATGTGTGTTATCGTTTTTTTCGTCCACGTTTTTTCCACACCTTTGCGCTGATTAAAATGAAATTGAAAACCTACCATTAGTTTAACAAAATGAAGAGCTTATTAGTTTTTGGTACATATCGATCCACAAACACTAGTACTTTATTTCAGTACTTTTTTAGTTTTTTCTAAATATCTTGAAAATGACTTAACCAATTTTGATGAAATTTAATATCCTAATTTTGATACCTTGGGGACCACAAAAAAGGTTAAATAAAGTTTTTAGTAAAATTATATTTTAATGTACTTTACTCAAGAACATATTAATATTTCAAATGAATTTGGATAAAGTTTAGCAACGATCCGTTGCAGTTTATTTTAATAGAAATAGTTTCAGCCGTTTTTGAGATATTTTGAAAAAAAGAAGGAAAAAACCACTTTTTTCATGCACGATTACAATAATTGACCATACCCTATATGGTAAAGTAAAAAAGGGGGAGAGGGGGTTAAAAAATTGAAAATTCTATCCCTTTTGACCAAACTCAATCAAATTTTGTATACATATTATGTGTACCTTCTAGAAGGCTAGAAATTCATTAACTAACCACCCAAAACGGGGAGGGGCTTAAAAATGAAAATTCTAACCCTTTCGACCAAACTATGTATACAAAATTTGTTTAGTTATTCCATTTCTAGCCTTCTGGGGGTCTACAGAATATGTATTCAAAATTTGTTTAAGTTTGGTCCAAAGGGCTAGAATTTTCATTTTTGAGTCCTCCAACCGTTTTGGGTGGTTAGTTTTTGAATTTCTAGCTTTTTGGGGCCCACAGAATATGTATACAAAATTTGGTTGATTTTCCTCAAAAGGACTAGAATTTTCATTTTGTCTGATAAGGTTTAGTACCTAGACACCGAGGGATGCTCGGTAATTTTTTGCTTCAGTTAATAGCTATATATTAATCCCCGAAACCCCCCTCGCCCTCTGGACCCCCACCACTTCACCCCACTTCCTGCACCCTCCCACCCCACCCCGAAACCCCGTAACTCCCGGGACCCCCACCCCCACCCTCCACATCTACACCCACCCCCGCTCACGCACCCAGTTGTTGCATTTCTAGACTTCAGTGGGCCACAGATTATGTGTATATAGGTATATAAATAAATACGGTATAATTTTTTTTTTAATTAAATAACAATTTTTGAGTTCATCAATTAAATTGTCAGAATTAATATTTGTTGGGATTTAAAACTCGATTTTTAATCAATTACATAAATTATTAAACCAATTATTTTACATTAATTAATGTATACATTGTATTTTGCTTCGATTCCGGAGATTACTTCTCCACCATCGAGTGTCCTTATTCATCTTTTTAGTCCTTGTTTTTAATAAGAGGAAAAATCTAATTAGATAAAAAAACCTCTTTTCCGATAATTATTTCAATTCCATTATTCCCCAATCAAGTCGATTGGTTATTCTCCCATCCCTTTCATCCATCATTCTCCAATCAATTACATTGCCCAACTTTTAAAATACAATAATAATTATAATGATCTTATTGTGGGATATATAATTAAAAAACCAATTATTTATTAAAAGGAAATTGAATAAAAATGTAAGTAAATAAACATTTTTATCGAGACAATCAACTGTGAATAATTATTTCAATTAACAAAAAAACCATCAAAAATAACTTAGCCGAAGACGAGACCGTGACAGATCGAATGTCCAACACAAAACCCTCCTAACCCGTGAATTTCATCCAAATCGTTAGAGCCGTTTTCGAGAACCCGTATACATATGTATATATATATATACAATTTTTGCTCGTTTAATATAATAAGATTTACTTTATGTTCTTTTATTCGACTTTTTTTCAAGTTAATTTTTTTCATTTTTTTATAGTTCTTCAAAATGTGGTATATCTTTATGCCCCACCCTGTATATAATATTTTCTTCTTTTTTCCATGAATTCTAACTAGACCTAGGAGGTTTCTGCACGTGTTGTGCAATTTCATGTCACACTATCGCACGATGCCGAATTTCAAGTGATGTCTAGATTTATTTATTTTTTAGTCAGCACACCTGGCCAATATTTTCATGGAAATGAAATTTATAAATTTTAATGCAAAAAAAAATAAATAAATAAGAATGTTTTTAAAATATTAAATATTCTGTTTGCAGTTATAATACAGGATGGGCGCTTAAAGATCCTGCCACATTTTGAAGTGGTATAAAAAACTGACAAAGTGAATATATTTTTTGAAAATAACATAATATATTTGTTTTAAATGTATTTTAAACATTAAATCAGACTAAAAAAAGGGGGGGGGGGGTCAAAATTCTAGTCCAAAACTTAAGCGAATTTGTTTTATATATATTCTGTGGACCCCCAGAAGGCTAGGAAATTCCAAGAAAACTAAGTTGAGACTGAGCTGAGTGTCAAAAATGAAAATTCTAGCCCTTTAAACAGAAACTCTATTAAATTTTGTATCCTATTCTGTGGACGCCCAGAAGGCTAGTAATGCAAGAACTAACCAATAGTTGAATACATATAGTATGGTCAAAGGGCTAGAATTTTTATTGGCAGGGTGCAGTGGTGGGGGCCGAGTGTGGCAGGGTTTCGGGGGCGAGGTGGAGGTGGTGGGTGGTGGGGGGGGCGTTTACTATATATAATATTTGTATTTTTTTTTAATTAGAATACGGCTCTCGGCGAGGCGGGCCTCTTGCTAGGGTCCTCTAATGCCATCATCATTTTTACTTACATACAGTATGGTCAAGTATTTGCAATCGTTCATGAAGAAAGTGTTTTTTCCTTTCGCTTTTTTTTTCAGAAATATCTCAAAATGCGCTCAAACTATTTTGATTGAAAAAAATTGAAAGCAAACTATGGCATTTCGGCCTACAAAAAAGCACATGTGATGAACATAGAAAAAATTATATTTTTTGAGATAATAATTGTTTTGTCAAAATGTCTGTTAGTTAGTTTGAGTAGATCTGTAGCGTTACGCAAATTTTGTGGACGAGCTAGCTCAAAAACTAGTGTGAATATCGAAAACAGATTTCACACGTAGTTTTAGGTCCATTGAGATTAAGAGCTTGGATTAGATTTTGGTGCATATCTATCGAAAATTAAGGGGGGGGTGGAGGGGGGGTTAAAAATTAAAAATCTAGGTCGTTTGAGCGGAACTCAACCAAATTTTGTATACACTAGTCAGGTGGACCCCCAGAAGTATAAGAGAATGCAAAAATATAACCGCCCAAAATGGGGGGGGGCGGAGAGGTCAAAAATACGAAAATCTTGGCCATTCACCAAGCTCGGCAATTTGTATACATAACTCGGTAGATCCCAAAAGTCTAAATGCAAAAACTCCGAAATGGGGGGGGGGTCAAAAAATGAAAATTTATAATTATATTTTTATCAATTTTATTTAAAATTATAATTATTTTTTTATTTTAAATTTCCACTAATAGATCACTACAAAAATGATTATATATTAAATTTGCCAATTTAATTAATTAAGGGTATTTTCTATAAAATAATTTATTAGAAATATATCGTTTATTGTCTTAAAAAATCCAACAATTCGAAGGATCACATGCCACCTTCTTCACATTTAAAAGGTTAACGAAAAGAACCTCCGTGTATAACAATATTATTTTTTAATATTGCAATTAAATTCAAAACATTGCTTTGACATTCATAGGTCTGGATAATATAATATGTAGGTCAAAACGTTGAATTTTTATAAATTACCATAAATTTTATTTTATTTTGGCTGTGAATAAAAATCGACTTTTTTACCTGAATTTAAATTGAAAAATAATATAATATATCGCTCTTAACTAAAGCAAAATATTACCGAGCGTACTAAATTATTATTTTAAAAACCCACTAGCATCGAGACTAGAGGGCGTATAATGTTGTTTCTAATAGAACAATGTGAATTATATTTTCTTACCTCGTTAGATGTTGTTCTGTGAATAACCACCGCATTTTGAGTAATTTTTAGTCTCTGCACACTCAGTCACAGTTCACACACTAACACGCTTACATTAACGAAGTTGAAAAAATATCTAGTTGACTCCCGACGATTTCCATAAAATTATTCAATATATTTTACTAACTGCAACTAGCAACTGATGGTCGTTAGTTATGACCATTACTGGACTGGTTTCGCGGAAGGATTTATAGGCAATGAGTCTACAGTGAGTTGTACTAGACCGAAGCCCGGGCGCAAATGGTCTGTCTCCTGCAAGACAGACACTGGTCGTCAGTCACATTTTGGTGGCGAGAGCTCTGACCGACGTCATTCGAATTCACCGGCACTTGAGCGGCCCGCTTTGCACTTTCGACACCTCTCGGAGGGAGCTCCGTCCAGAGTGCATGCACGTGGTCCAAAGGTTATCAAAGAGGTTGCTGATGACATATTGTTCTGCCCTCCAGAGCCATCATATCCAAGCAAACAGCAAACAAACATCGCCATTTATAATTTCTTGCGGTCTTCGCTTTCGTTTCGTTATTCGTTATGCTTCTGAAGCGGCATCCAGTAGGCATCTTGCCAGCGGAGACTTAAAATTATCTTAATTAATGGTTTTGGAATCGCGGATGCCGAATAATTATTATTCTTCTGCCAACCACTTAAAATGACAGCGTATTTCGCAATGCAAAATAATTTATTACTATTTATATATTGTATTCTATTTTACTGTGGTGAAAAAATATCCATAGATTACAGTTCTGGCAATTTGGGTGGAAAAGAAGACATCCTTTGATCTCTTTGACATCAACCTATTCCTGAAGGACATATGCCTAGTCAAACACTTTGGTTGAGCTTGTCTACGTTGAAAGATCTTCAAACTGATTTGACCTGTCTTCAGCTGTGCCGATGATCCTCAGTAGTATCAATAGTGTGGATGGTCTTCTATAAATTTGAAGCTCTCCAATTCATTGGATCTGTATAAAGAGTTTATTTGAATTTAAGGCTTTATATGACTTTAAATTTCAATCTAAGTCAATTAAATTAATGTATAAATATGACCGCTCAGATAAATAAAATAGAACAAAATTTAGAAAAAAACTATTTGTTAATAGAAAAAAATAATTCAAATTATAAATATAAAAGAACAAACGGTTCAAGGGTTAAACCTGCAGGCACGTAATATAATAAATATAAATTAAATAAAAAAAATATATTTTAATGACAATATTATTTAAGAAAATATTAATAAAAGCTATTATGGCTGTGCAGGGATAAGACCTGTCTGTTTGATGTTATGTTGTATAAATATAATATAATTAAACAAATGAATCAACTCGATAAGCTATAAGAAAGATAAAGTAGTGAAAAAGAAAATATTGAAAAATGTAGAAAGTAAATCATGCATGAGCAGTCAGCGAGTGTATAAGGCTTCAGCTCCTTCTCTGCTGAATGAATAGATTTGTCAACCTCAGGCTGACACAACGCTGGACCTGGGATAGTGAGCATGGCATAGAATGATCTCAGGCTGCCAACTGTAGAATGCTAGTATTCTGGCACTGACTCAGCAGCAGGGTACACAGTAATGAATGGGGGGGGTCTTGCCATGTCGACCATCTGACAGAAACATTAAGAGTGGAACCACTTAGAAGGTGACAGGTTGTGCCTCAACTCAGGACCAGGTACATTATCCAATAGCACCACACAGTATACTTTATTACCAGCAAGATTTACATACTGATGCAATTACAATTGAAGTTTAAAAAAATAAAAAAATAAACAAATAAATGCATAGGCATTGGATGTCCATGTCTGCTTGGGTGTCGAACAGGAGCGGCAACTTTCTGATCTTCCAGTAACATCGGGACAAACAAGGCGAGCGCACCGCCACGGCTGTAACGTGGGAGTGAGGAAGACTATTGGCTTACAAGGGGAAATTTAATGACTGTTCAGAGCGCTTTGTCCTCCTTGAGGCCTACAAAACCCTTCAAAGCAGTTGCAGCTCCTCTGAACAAGTCGCGGTTAAATGGAGCCAGGAGGGATGCCTGAACTGGCCCGTTTCTCGGGCCACGTGGTGGCCAACCCAAGCGTCTTCATCCAACCCAATTCGCCGAAAATTACGACACATCGAACACACAGCCCGGCTCCTTCTTAGAGGTAATGGCCCGTGCCCAATTGTCGAGGTGCACTCGGCGGGTCACCGTCGGCTCATTCCTCGACTACTTCAGGCGCACAGCCTGGCTCACTTCTTAGAGTGATGGCCCGCTCCCAATTGTCCGAGTACATCGGTGGGTAGCCGTCGGCTCGCGTCCTGAAAAACTGACAGGTCTGCTGCCCGCCGGACTTAGCCGCCCGACAAACCTGCCACACAGTAATTAAAAAAAAAGGGGGGGGGGAATTACTGCAAAAATCTCACAATCCAACACAAGCGTGACGGACGACCGCAGAGGGTAGGTCCGTCAGAACTGGCTTCAAAGTCCAGCCACGTCCACATCAGACACACAGCGAGCCTCCAATGTTTCTCTACATTTTTACGAGGGGACAAATTGGCTTTGACTGAAAAATAAAAAATTATTAAAAAAAATTAATGTTTAGGCAAACTGCAACATTATACTACTTGGTCCGGCGGACAAGGATCCTATAGTCTTTCCTCTGAATCCTCGACGGGACTCACGCCATCACGTCACTCCTCCTGTAATT